>RJWH01001479.1:0-368725 GCA_004363575.1 Solenodon paradoxus
GGGGGGGGGGGGGGCAGAAAGCCAACACCTTTGATTGTCCAGGGAGATGACGGTCCATGCATCCTCCAGGACTTTAAATTCAGGAGATCCTTCAGTTATGATTGGCTCTGTAAGAGGGAAAATATTTACTACAGTGATCTAATCAGATTCTTGTCAAACATTGTTTCAGCTGATTATCAAAAAGAGAATAAGAAGGCTCTCCCCCCTCCCTCTAAGTGCTTCCCCCAGAGTTCATGTTGTCATCTAGCAAGAGTTGATAATTGATGCTGCTTGCATAGTATACTACAAACCAAACAGTGGGGAGAGGAACTGCTATGGCATTCAAAGATGTATGAAGTTGCCTAGTTTGCAATTTTTTAGAGAAAAAAAGGGCATTTTAATCAAGCCTTAATTAGGATCCCGTGGATAATAACCACCCAAACACCAGTCTCTCTTATAAATACCAGTTAAAAAAAATATTTGAATTTTTAAAACCTGCTCAAAATGTGCATTAATCAGCAAATAACAATTTTCTTATTTCACTCCATTTGCTTTTCCATTAAGTCCTACAGTCAGAACTAGGATGCCTTCCGGGTCTTGGGTGACTGGAATTTGGTGGTGACACTAGTCACATTAACAGCCAGGAATAGGCAGCCAGAGAGCACATGCCACTTGCTGACAGGGAGCAAGGGACAATAATGGCCTCTAGTTACTGGGTGTTAATGACCAAAAAAAAAGAAACCCCACAAAAACAAAAAAACCAAACACCACATTATGCTGGTAACGGAATTATAGGTTGGATGGCTGCCGTCTCCAAAATGTGTCGGTAAGTATCTGATTTAGGAAGATGGAGCGCGAGGATATTATTTAATCAGATTTACTATGCATCTGAATTATTTCATTACACTGATTGGTTTTATTAGTCCTTCACAGAGCTGCCTGACCTAGGCCAGCGCCCGTGGTGGCTTCCTCCTGGGAGACATGGCTCTCTGAAGAGGAGCCAGGGCCACTGACCTATGGTGAACGCCATGCCTTCCTCCATGAGTAGATCGCTATCATTTGCTGCAAAGACAAAACAAAACAAAAAACAAACATGGGGTGAGGGGGAGTGGAAATGGGAAAGGGAGGGGACAGAGACCACAAGAATTCACAAGAATTAGAAAGGTTTTATTGTTCAAATAAAACTTGGTCTTTTTTTCTTCTTTAAGCAAAAAGGAAGGGTAGAGGTTTCTAGAATCCTCGGTGGTAGCTACCACCCAGGGGTTAAACACAGAGCTCCTGGGCTTCAGCCTTTGCATTTTCTGCATTCGGGATCAAGGTCCCTGAGAAGGGTGCACCAGGTCTAGCAGGCAGTCTGGGTGCTTAAAACACCTGTCTAGCCTACACACGCACCCCCCCACCCCCCACTTATCCCCTGGATACTTGCTAGGAGATCTTCTGGCCTCAAATGGGACCTAAGCCTTACCCCCAAACCACCACCCCAAAGGCAAAGATGTCTTGGGGAGCTGATGCATCTGTGGTAGGAGCTGGAGTAGGAGACAAGGGTGACTTCAACTCCAAGTGTTGGTGCTCCGTGGAACACATGCCTGAGAAGTCCTTTCTGTCTCCCTTACCTGGTCCCCTTCTGAGGTGTCTCAGGTGGGGCTCCTTGGCCCAAAAGCTCTGCCCTGCAAGGTCTCTAGGGATCTTCCAGGGATTGGGCTCCAGGCAGTTGTTCCGCTGGGGACTGCTCCCAACCAAAGCATATGTTATGGCCTGGAGACCAACTTTTCTTTGTCTGGGTGTGCATCCCCCACAGAACTGCCTCCTACCCTAGCCTTCATTCCCCACCCCTTTGGCCCACTCCTGCCTTCTCGCTGCAGGGCACACACCCAGGCAGTGAAAAGCAGGAGATTCTGGGGAACACAAGGGTGGGTATAATCTAGAAATCACGAAAGAGAACATGCTGCTAAATACATCAGCTGTCAACGCCATGTAGGATGTGATGAAGTTTAACCACAACAGTCAACAGTTAGAGAAGCGGGAAGAAAGAGGAAAACAGAAGACAGTTATGTATGCATGCTGCTGGGACACTGATGCAGTGGCATTTTGTTTTCAGTAACTTTTTTTCTAGACAAGTATCCTTTGTGCCTTCCAGGAGAAGACAAAAGTCAAAATAAACCTATTTCGGGAGTGAGACTGCTGGGCTCTAATCCAGTAACACAGTACTATGTTGGTTATGATTAACCACACACACCGCATCCCCCCGCCCACAAAAGGATGATAATGTAGGTGCAGAGTAAGAGGAAGAGCTTCAGGAGCAAAAGTGCCTTTCCATTCCATTCAATATTCCATTCAATAAAGAGCTCACAAATTAACTTTCTTACCATGATGCCAAATTTCTGGATGTCCATGAAAGTAAGATCCTATCCCATGTCCCACAAAATATGGACAGACTTGCAAGTTATTCTGATGAGTTATGTGGCTTTAAAAGTGATCAAACAACATATTTAATTAAATTAGGTAAGTTTTTAATGCATGTTTAAATAAAATTAGATTACTTTAAATATTCTCTCAAAAAGAAAAAAATCAGTCATATAACATTGATATAGTTTCATTATTCTGGAATTTTGCCATTGTTTATAACAACTCCCTTGAGATAAATGAAGAAAAAAAGTGTGTATCTAACAAAGTGGTTTGCTTCATTTACCTTAGTACACCATTCAAACAATCCTACTTTTAGACAACAAATGAGTGTGCATGTGTACATAATATAGAATCCAAGTTACATGTACATATAGTGCAGGCCATAAAAACCTACCTACCTGGTTGGATACGGTTTAATAAAAAGACTTTGAAAATTACTACTTATTTGGAAACCTAGAAGCAAAAAAATTACAATGGAGAAATGTGATTTCCTACTTCTATGGTTCCCATATTCTGATCTATTTCAAGACAGACATTTCACAAATAGACACATAAAAAGTTAAATCTGCTTTGTCAGTT
Source organism: Solenodon paradoxus (assembly GCA_004363575.1). Lineage (NCBI taxonomy): Eukaryota > Metazoa > Chordata > Mammalia > Eulipotyphla > Solenodontidae > Solenodon > Solenodon paradoxus. The sequence continues at coordinate 2,965 of RJWH01001479.1, forward strand.
CTCTTGAAATACTCCAAAACCGTGATCATTTTGGATTTCCACTGAAGAACTATGCTGTTAATAAATTCATAAAGAATGCTTTTTAATCATTGTGATACTGAAGAGAAACTAATATTGTGATCTCCAATTCCTAATGCTTCATTAGTTATCTCTACAGGCAAATGTTTAGGTTCCATCTATTCGATATAAATGAAATCTGGAACACAGAATCCGACCCCCAAATCTTTACCTATGAGGTTAAAAAGTTATTTTTGAAATCAAATAAACATGTTTATTTCTGGAAGCACCAGAAAAAGAATTTTATATATATATATATATAAACAATTTTCATGTGGTCGCAGTGCCTTAACTGTAGCCATAACCATGGACTGGGATTTACAGGATTACTGTTCAAATTCTAAAGCAAACCAAAGTTATTAGATCCTAGAGTTTCCAACAGAGCACAGGTTTAGTTTAACATGAATGCTAAGGTTTTTAGCCAGCGTCTTTATAAACATGTTCATGTCAAGTATGTTCGCTAAACATTTTTAAACTTCATCTCCAGGTAACTTCACTTAGGATGTCACTATAAGGAGATTATGGGCAGCTTCTCCTTCAGTTTTAGTTTCCATAGAACTGAGAGTGCAGAAATAGGTAGACTATGCATGTGTTGAAGGCAGGCATGATGCATCAATATTTTATCTTTTAAATTGTTCTTTATGGTTATGGTTATTTCTGTGATTTTGTACTTTGTGCAGGAGGTATAAGAGCTTTTTCCAAGGTGTTTCTCTTTGTACCTCACAATTTCTGAATAGAAACTGAGGGTGGAGGGCCACAGACAGTGGAAGAGTTTTGTTGTTGTTTTTTTTTAAAGGAAAGGTGCATGCAAAAATGAGGCAAGTAGGCAGTTAGGCAGGAAGAGAGAAGAGGAAGAAGCCTCTTTAATTTAGTTGTTCACACTGGTTGTTTACCCCGGGGCTGGGGACTCAAACCAGGGGTATGTGGCTTGCTCCTTTGGAGGTGACTGACCTAACCACTAATCCATCATGGTGTGCCAAAGAGAGATTATTAAATAAAATGTAATCTAGAGATAGTTTACAAGAATAGGTTCTACCTAAACTTATAAATTATGTTATTTCAGTCTCAACAAACCTCAATGATTCTAAGAGCATTTGATATAAACTGTTTTTTCTTTTCTAAAAAAAAAAAATGCTGATTGGCAGGCATCACAGGTATATTTAAAATATGTGTTACAATGGCAATCTTCATTTTAATTTCCGATGAGAGGAAGGAAAAAGCCCACTCTGACAAGACAGAAACAAAAACACGGGGTCCCTCCTACCATCATATCTCTCATTCTTCTTCATACATGAGGCTATGCAATTATTAGGTCGCTAAAGATATCTGAGTGCATTTTCCTACAACAATTTACTGACTGAATCCTGTTGGAATTTCTGGTTATAAGGGTAGCATAGCATGTATATATCATGGATGCAAAGGTCAGATATTTCACAATCAGGTGGAAAGAGGGAAAGAACAGGACAAATTTTCCTCAGTTCCTTGATTGAAAACCCATTTCGATGCTTAATTTCCAGGAGCTAAATATACATCCGTCTGCTTTTCAGGGTTTCAGGGTATTTTCCTTTGAGATTGGTAGGTAGTTTTTAGTACATACTTACTGGGATCAAATGGGAAACAAAGCTTCTTAATTTTCCTAATTGCTATTTAAAAGCATGCCTTTTCTACTCTTCAGGAATATATGAGATGCATAAGGTGATTTACTTGATTCTAAGGCTTACATCTAACTTCATACAAACTATCCACATGACTTGTAGTAGTAAATTTCCACTCTGACATGAGAGCAAGTACTAGTAACCCTCATTGTAGCTTGGCAAGGTGGAGTGTGTGTGCTTTTCTCTTGACAGGTGTGCTGGGGAAATGGAAACAGCTGGGTGGCAGGGATGCCCAAGAGCTGCTCCCAACACCAGCATCTCAGGGACACGATTCATTTCTGAACACAAGGGTCTTCTTGCCTCAATATTTCACCGATGAAATCTGCCCCTTTTTTCCTCCCCCACTCTTCCCCACTTATCCCCTAGAAATATACTCAAAAGAACTCTCTTGTTATGAGGTCTTCAGTTCTGTTCTTCTCTAACTAAAACTCCTCTAAGACAGAATGGCACCCAGGAGCCTGAGCACATTTATGACTTGAAGTCCTTCATAAGGAATATTTGGGGGAGGTAAAGTAGGGGAGAGGAGGAAGAAGGTGTATAAAGGTAGTTTATGAATATACATCGAAATTATCCCATATTATTACTGTTCATGTCTCAGTTATAATTTACAGTGAAAGAGAAATCTCTCTTAAGGAATTTTATCTGTGACCATTTTTTTTGCAGTTTAATTCCCTTTTATGAGGCAATTTCCTCAATTAAAGTATGGTCTAGATAAATTAAAACTTTTAATAGATTTCAACTACATTTTATGACTAAGAATACATTCCCCAAGAGGGCAGAGCTGTACTATATTTAAGCATACTCTTCCAAAGAAATTAAAATGCACATGAAAATAGTTTTATTCCCATTTTCACATGAGTCCTATTAAGAGCACTAATCTCCAAATGGTCCCATCTTTAATTAAAGGCTGTCAAATGGCATCTGATTTTCTAAATTATGGAACTTTCCTTCCATGTTTCCAGATTTTAATTTTCAGCAGAAGTGTCTGAATGAAGGAATGCACAAATCCAGGGATTCCTTCTCATGACAAAGAATGTTTAAGCACAATTAGTAATATTTTTGAAAGCCAATAACTGTTTTCCAAAAGAGTGATACATTTTTTTGTTTCAAACTGGATCACAAATTACTGTATTTTTCTTACAATAGTGCTGAACTTTTATTTGAGGTTTTCTGTTTTTGAAAAGCAGACATGATGGATTGAAATAAAAGATAATTTATTGCGATGCTTACTTTCATGTGCAGAGAGAAGCAGTGTAATTGTAATTTACAGTAGCTGTCAAGAAAAATCCATCACAGATGACATTAAAATGACTTATTTTGCCTGAGCCACTTATTGTTTAAATGTGCATAATCTAATAGAGATTATTTTTTAAAATCTGCTTTATATTCTTCTAAATTAATATCAAAACATATACTTATGAATTAAACATTAAAAACTATTTATTGATACTTTCCGCATGACATTTACAACTATAAGTTTAAATTATTTTTGATTGAGCTGTCACATATTTGTTATGTATGAATCTGCATATCCACAATATTCTCATATGTACAGATCATATCTAGAGATAATTACAAAAATACTGATTTAGAAATACTTAAAAGCAAATGGCGGTACAATGAGTATAATAACACAGTGACCTAAAGATCACTAGCCATCCTTCATGAAGCCAAAGGACACAGAGAGACTCTTTCCATTAAACTGTTTTAGCCCATACTCTTCAGAGATATCATCCTATCCTTTAGGTTTTAGAGATCTTCAAAATTTCCTATAAAAATCACAGGTTTGAGGTAGCACAATACTAATACAAATGCTTGAATGTTCTTTTCACAGAGTAGTTGTAGAGGGCAGCTATGCAAAAGATGGTGCATATCTTGAAATAAATGAGGCTGAGTTGAAAGATGTTTGTAAACCTTGGGTCTGTAATGACTCCAAGTACTTTTGGCTTAAGAATGGAGATTGTTTATTTACTCCCTTGAGATTCCGCCTGAATCAGAAAAGGAGAAGTAATAGATGTCCAGAAACACTGCCTTAACACATCAGAACAAACATCTGTTAGAATGGAGGCCAGTTTCCTCCCCCGTGGCAGACATAAAGCATCTAAATAATGAAATGTATTAGGGTAAAGTAAAAAGTTCATTGTCTGTTATTTTTCACATAGTTTTTTAAGTGCGGTTGTTGGGACAGATCTGGTTTTCAAAGAAGCTGGCACATGCAAATTCATACTCTGCGAAACTGACCTTTGCATCCAGATAGCTAAAATCCAATGTCACTTTCAATTCTACTCTTCCTTGCCTTTTTTTTTTTAATGTAGCTAGAATTAATGTAGTGAATATGTAATGAAATGCATTATCTTGCATGGAGATTTATCAGATTTTCCAACTGAATGCTATGCTTTGCTAGTACTAGCTGGAGTTCACCTGCATGTTGGTGTGGCGTGTGGCTCTTTTTTGTAAAGAGTTAAGTCGTACACAAAAAAAGGGAACAAAGGTCAGCACCCAGCCGCCACTTGAATGTGAGATTTTTCTTTTTATTCCCCTTGATGTATACTAGGCTCTGTGTTATTAGTCTTAATGATGGAAAATTGTAGTGTTGATACAAATCTTTTTTTCAAAGTAGTAGGCGGGAGCTCCATTTGTTAGTAAGTTTTTTTGTGACTAAAAGCCATGGACAGTACATTTATGTAGCAGTAAAAGGCCTAGATGCTCTTTCCATAGCAGAGCTAATTATTCCTACTGTGACCTTACTGATCTAGCCTGTTCCTAGTACATCTCATCTGCACGCCTGTTCCTCTGTGTAGATGGTGTCAGAGAATATGAAAAACCCTATAATGAAACCATTTTCATGATGGAGAAAGGCTACTGGAGTTGCACTTGCTACAAAGAGGCTCAATTATATGAGTAATTGTGATAATTTTCTACATTCATAGCCTTCAATGGGGAAAAAAGAATGAGAGCCACAAAGGAAAATTACTTTAACAAGAAAGTACAGAGAGTAAAAATGGAAGAAGAGACAAAAAAGGGGAAAAAATAACCAGAAAAAAGTTTAAAAAATAGATCTGGAGGGAGGAATAGCGAGACAGGGAGAACAACAGAAATGCTCAAAAGCCCATGTGCAGCTGTGTTGCACAATTAAATTGAATTTTTTTTTCTGCAGTTGATGAATGTGACTACTGCAAATGTGCCTCTGTAGTTAGCTATCATTTGTTGTTCCGTGACAGGAAAAGGATAATTACCTCTCAGAGAGAATCAAAGGCTGACATGCCCTTTAGACACAGCCATGAATGCAGAGCTCGATAGAATGCTTGAATAAGAATCTAGTGTTCTCTGCCCCCTTCTACTGAAGAATAAATTTTGTTAAAATGCAAGAGCACCACCAGTAAATTTGTTGAACCCTAGGTGTTCAAAAATATGAGGTACATCTATCGACTCATCCCATTTGCAAAAATAAAACTGCATTTTGAATTCATTTCTATTATATTCATGGACAGTAAGATAGTGAGATATGCATTAAATTTCTTTTCCCAGTAGGGGTCTGATTCAACATTTCCTATGAAAGAACAGAGAGACACTATCCTTTTTTCCCAGGCTAGTTAGCCTATAATTTAAAACTGTCAAAAACACAATTTTGCTCAAAGTCTTCAATAAAAGCTTCTCAGATATAACCCAAAGAGATTTTACTAAAGTTTGATTCAGACACTGTTACAATATTTTTAAAGCCATAAATACATTTAACTGATATTTTACAGTCTTTTTCTTAAAGTATCTGAAGGCTTACGAAGAAAAAAGGCAGCATGTTTTCAAGGTGACTAAGCCTTCCATCCTTTGGATAAATGAAAAGTATTCAGATTCTTATTAATGAGAACAGTACTTTAAAAGGTACTGATGTGATCATCTTTAACAGAATGCATTACTTTTAAATGAAAACACATATTCTGCATGTCTACTTCCAAACAGTTATGGAAAAAGTAGGTAGCAGATTACAAAGAAAAGTCTTGAATCAGAAAATACACACACACTCAAAAAGCAAGCATAGAATACTGTGTGGAAAATAAATAGTTGTTTATAGGAAAAATAAGCCAGATTCCCCCGCCAAAAAACAAAAACAAAAACAAAAACAAAACAGACAGAGATCATCATTCTTTCAGGTTATTTTCTAGCCCCTTATTTGAAAGGTAAGGTTTGCTTGTGCTAACACTTTTTAATTTTTACACCACAGGCATATGTTTCACTTTATTTATAAAATTTAGTTTTTATTCTCTTTGGCCTTCTATCCAAGAGTTGGGATGCTTAGTCCCTTCTTTCAAAATGTTTAGCGTAATTTTGAGTAAAGGAACACTATACAGACCAATATATCCAGCTAACCCGAAAGCAGTCATATAAATATTGCCTGCTGCTCCATTAAAGTTTCTCTGCTGACCTTGGGATAATTCACTTTTTAAAAAATCTTACTTTTTTAAGTCCAAGGAACAGCATTGCAGTCTGGCAGTTCACATACTGATATCAGACTGAAATGATGGTTCTGAATCATAAAACATGTCATCAACTTTATACCAAGCTACCAATAACCTTTGTAGCATTTGCTAACCCTCCCTTTACTTGTCAGTGTAAGGCTTACCTGATTGTGTTTCCAATTACAGAGAAGGGAGCCCCGGCTCTGCAAGCTGCAATCGCTTCATCTCTGCACCTCCTGGCAACCTCCACTAACTTTTTACCACCTTCATCCACATTGCCCACCAAAAATGTTTCAGAGGTATCTCCATGGTAGCCATTGTAATAGACCTAAACATGGGCAGAAACATGTAAGAATCTACTCTCCTAAAGAATCCATTGCCTTGCTTATGCATTTTAGTAGATTTGTGAGTTTCACCCTTCCAGAATTACAACCACGTTTACCTATAGAAAAAGAGGAAATTGATATACTGAAACCCTGCAGAGATTAAAAAGGACACTATGTACCAATATTGGACAATTATAATAAACCAGTGGCTAGGACAGCTATTTCAGCATTATCATTGGTGCAGTTATTATAATATTTTAATTCCTAACTTTATTTCTGAGAAGACAAAATTATACATGCAAAAATGAGTTACCGAAGACACTGACCCACTATTACCACAGGTCTGAAGAGCCCAGAAGTATTTAACATAGTGAAGTTTCTTCAGTGTCATGAAGATGGTTGATCTTTTATTTATCAGTCTACCGTTGCAAGTGATAGATAATGACAAGAGAAACAAGATAGACATATCAGTGTTATAACAGACAGTAGACAAATTTAGTTCCAAGACTTGAAGTGGTTCAATATAGGAATGAAATAGGTTATAGAAAAATCTTTCCTAGCAGTGAAATCTTAATCAAATGGTCCCGATAGCAGAATGTTAATAGAAAACATGGCACGTGGGTTTTTAGAGAGTTAGAAAATAACAAGACAGGCTTAAGAATAAAATTACAGAAAATATAATTTTATTAGTCTTCAATGATTCACAAGACCCTATAGCCACCAGATTCATTATAAAAATCAGTTATACTAAACAGTATAATAAATATAGAAGACAGAGGAATATTGAGTTGAATCTTGGAGTATAAGGCTGAATATTGATTCTGTGATATAGCATTTGCTATTTTGCATGCATTTATCCTATGTAGCATTTGCTATTTTGCATGCATTTATCCTATGTAATTATTTTTCTTATTTTTCTTTCTCATAAAGTAGAACACAGATACTATTATAAAAAATATTTATCTGTGCTTTCTTTCTTTTGAAGGAAAGGTACAGGCAGGAATGAAGATGAGTAGGCAGGTAAGCAGGCAGGAAGAGAGAGCAAGAAGCATTTTATTTAGTTGTTCATCTTGGTTATCACCCCCAGCACTGGGTCACGAACCCGGGTCTTTGGGATGTATGGGGCCAGCAATGGTCAAAGGCAATGGATTTAACTGCTAAGCTACCAGGATGTGCCTCTTTCTGTTTAATAATGAGTTAATGTCTTAAATCTATCTACTACTCTGCATTTAAAGAATTACTCTCCTATACTCTGTGATGGAAGCAGGAAAGGTCTTTATTAAATATCTTTACTTTAAAAATCAGGAAACTGAGACACAGACAAGTAACTTGTCTAAGGTTGTGACATAGTATAAATGTACATCTAGATTAATATAAGGAACTGTTGGCTTCTAATAGAGTGTTTTCTTTACAATATCAGATTACCTTAATTACCTTGCAAGAGTTGTGTTTTAAACATTGATTCCCATATGCAATCGAGAAAGTACAAGTTTTTATTTTCCACATAAGTTTGTAATACTTTATACTAGTAATCATTTGAAAATTATAACTCTGAATATTTATGTAACTGGTATGTAAATAAGTGTATTTTAAAATTGTCACTTGCCTTTTTATATTACTTTTTACTAATTTTGAAAGATTCAATATATGTGTAAATATACCACTTTTCAAAGTCTGGAGCAGTAATTTATAACTGCTATTTGCCCATCCAAATTATTCTTGCTTTGTTCTTCATTTATCCAGTATTTATTGAGCAACTACTGTCGGTAGGATATATTGTCTGTTTCCTAACATTCAATCCTCAAGGGGGAAAGAAGTCCATTTTTTTGTGATCTATAATAGATGTACGCAACTTTAAAATGCAATTAGTATTTTCTGATAAAACTATAGGATCGGATAATGGAGTCCTTCACTTAATAAAATATTTTTTAAGAAGTATAATTTGCTAAGATATGAACCTATACACATTTCTTTGGCTCCTTTATATTTCTATATACTTAGAAGCATTTCCCTTTGCTTTGTGAGTTTTGCAATTGTGAAACTGAATGCTAAAAATGGAATTGTTTCTTGAAAGTCTTCAGGAAACATAGATAAGGTATGGAATATTCCTGATGGATACATTGCAAACAGTATGGATTTCATTCAAAGTAACAAAATCTTATTAGGGGTTATTAGGTGAGATAATAAATGTATCCCCCCAAACACGTATAATCCAAAAGAAAAGTAAATCATGAAAAAGACTTTTTTTTCAGATACGCTTCATAAATATCCCCTTCTATATGATCCTTAATTGGAAAATCAGAATTGAATAACCAATATATGTGGAGAAATAAATGTTCAAGCATCCCAATTCGGACAGAATGATATAGGAGAGCGTTAGAAATAAAAGAATCTTTGACTATTGCCTCATAAAAACTGATACAAAGAAAAACGTTGAATTAACTTAAGCAACTAAAAACTTGACTGAATTTAATTACTGGACGCCCCTTTCCACCTCGTTCCCACTCCTTTCTAATTTTATGACCTGGACATAAAATCACCATTTTTCACAATACTTTCTCACGAATAGAAACTGCATTCCTAGAATGCTATCCATCTAGCTCAACTACTTCTCATCAGATGTTTAAATTATATTTATTTATTAACCATCAGATGTAGAGAATTTATTTACAACCTACATAATCCAAAGGCACCATTACGAAATTTCTTTGTCAAATGAATTGCCGAAATGCAAATAAGTCATGTCGGAGATTAGTGAAAGGCTAAGAACATTAGAAATGGTTAATGCTTGGACATTTGAAATTCCTTCGTTAAATCACTTAAGGTGGTTAGGTAAAAGAAAGGCTATTAAGCATTTGGTGAAAACTTAAGCCCAGTGAGAAAACGACTCTGCTTGTCCGCTTCGAGTTCAAGGCTCTCTGTATCAGAAATGGAACACGACGTTACCTTCGGGGATTTTAATAAATCTAAGGAACACTGCTAGCAAAAGAGTTGCTGTCCAAATAGACTGACACACACAGGCCAATGTAGCCCCTAATGACAGAGTAAGATAATGACAGGCCCCACTCAAAATCAGCAGGAAGAGGAAGATCAATCTTGGCAGAGTGAAGGAAAAATGCTGGCTTTCTTCGTGTTAGCTCATCTCATACATATCTAGCTTCAGCAGCTGCCCAGTGCGGTGGTGCTCTGCATTAACTACACAGTGGATCAATAACAATTACACCTTCTCAAAAACATGACACATAGCAGGATTGGGTTGACATTTCACTTAGGCCAACATTGATCTCAGTGCATCTGATTCCAGCCCTAAATTCAAGTCAGGCCTGGGTTTACTTGGAATAAACACAGAGTTAAAGACAAAAAAGGAAACCAGCTGCTTGTGTCTGGGTCTAGAAGTAAACAGCCCTTCCATCGGTGCAGTTCACATTTTCAATCCACTCTTCTTCCTGTTGCTACCAGCGATTCTGAAGTTGATCAAAGACTATTTTTTATATGATTTACTCACCGTGACATCAATGTTGATAATATCTCCATCCTGAAGAGGTCGACTGAAACATAAACAGAAAAAAAAAATGGTGATAGACAGATTTCAATACAAGGAATATAAAAATAAACAGCTAATGACTACTGTCATAAATCCAGTGAGTTGCAATAATTTGGAGTGGAGGAGGAATAGATGAAATAACTATATCTAATCTTTAATTTATGTCAGTTATATCAAATTTGACAAGAAATACGTCATGAACAACATTGTCATTATTTAAAAATCTAGTATTCAAGAAAATGTACTTATGAGTTACCTTAATTTTGCAAAGAATCAAAAGAGCTGACAACCAATATTAACCTGCATTTGGATTTTTATGATTTATACAGTTAAAACAGGAGGCAAAAGAAATAGTTAATGCACACCCATTTTTTCTGATTATACTTTGTATTGACAAATACTAAATGCTTGTTTTGTCCATGTAGAAGCAAAATACTTCAAAAATTTTGTCTTACCATAATCTGCTTCAAAAGTTTGCAAGTGGGTTTTAATTAAACTATGGTGTCTTTCAACATATGTTACAGATCTAAGTTTCATGTTTGAGTTTGCAGAGGAACAATATGTTATTAAGCAATGAATACCTGTCAGGAATACCATGACATAGCACGTTGTTTACAGAGGTACAAACAGATTTTGGAAAACCTCCATAGCCTAGAGGTGAAGGATAGGCATCATGACTGATGATTTCCTGATGCACAAAAGCATCTATTTCTTCAGTTGTCATGTCAACCTAAAATATTAAATAAAGAAATTGTGCAGTGACAGTTGAAGACATTTCCTGTCTTTACTATGCCTATAGCTGCAGAACTTCCAGTTCAGATGATATAAATTCATTGTAATAAACTTGTGTTATAACATTTTAATTCACTGCGATTAATTAAAATCCTAAATTGTGCCTTTTGGACAATCATTTGGGCATAAGATGGTGTTATGGACTATTAGGAGATGGAAATTTCAAATTCTAAGATGATGCAATCACTGGAGTCATTAAAGAACATGAGTTCTTTTTAGTCTGAAGAATTAAAAAATGTGTTCTTGGGCAATTCCTTCCTCTTCTTCATTGGCTAGTGCCACGGGTTAACTGGAGTATATAAATACTCACTACGATCTGCACTTTAGATGACAAAGCTTGAAAAGTAGGTCAGCCCACACCTTTTTATCTCAGTGAAACAGTCAATGAGTTTGCAGCAGTGGCATGGAGATCATGGAGGATCATTCCGATAACTGAGCCTGATACATTTTGGAGAGATGTGGCTTACACTAACCTTGATTTCTTCCATGACTTCATCAATCAATGTTTTAAAAAAAAACCCTTTTACTTTGCTAAAATGTACCCAATTGTTCCCACACTAAAAGAAAACTAAAATTGAGTTTCATGAGCACATGGAGGCCCATTTCTGTAGACCATAAATCATTCATCAAATTCTAAAACAAAGTCTTTATTAAAAATGAACTATCCCTTCCATAACATTTTAAATTATTTTAGGTTCATGTAAAATTAGTTATGTGGTGATAACAAGTTTATCACACAGATTATACCTGAAGTGACTTCATTATCGAGTCTCCCTCCCTAAATTTTGTCTACCTTTTGGAAACTACAGGCCTATATTTTCTTTTATGATCCTTATATAGCAGGGTTTTCAAATTATTGTGAAAGAACTAAATCTTATAGAAAGATAGGTGTACATAATTACACTGCTATATTACTTATAGCTTTGTGTATCCAGTCTGCTTCTTTTCTTTGCAGAGATAATACAAGAACCAGGGGACGAAGAATGAGGAAGGACCACTCGCCAGGCACAGAGAAATAATGTGGTAATAAAAGCAGACACTACAGGAAGGAGTATAGGGGCAAAAGTGAAAACCAGCTGCCATTGATCAACATGGATAGAATAATTCTGTTCAAAGTATCTCCAAAATTCTGCTACTGAAAATTGAATTTGGATTTTAAATGATCTCTTGAATAAATAAAACAAGAAAATCCCTTTCCCCATCCTAAGGCTTTACTTCATTTTTAACAAGTTAGACGTGCACCGAAGAAGAGATAAAGGAAAGAGAAGAGAGGAGGGTTTGTTGTCCCTTATATAAGTCCTTCTGAAGCTTGGTGAGATGCCACCTTTAAACTCTTCCCAGCCAGGAGGAGGACATGACGGGCCAGCTGACAAGCCTGATGAAGCCCTTGAATCTGATCTTCATTCTTAACTTCTATGCTGTCTCCCCAGTCGGGTACAATGCCTGTCGTCACATAGTCTGGCTTCTTTATGTGCTTGAGGAAAAAGGATTGAAAATGAAGATCAGAACTCAGTGCATGACAATGGGATCATTTTTTCGGACACAGCCTCCTGCTTCATGGAGCTCTGCCCTTCCTGCCGGAGCACCGACCTCTGAAGCCAGCACAACAGACCCTCCAGGCTGCCCCCAGTTCCTTCCCCTGCCCTTTTGAACTTAACATTGCCTGTTAGTGCTGCCTCTGGAGGGACTGTTAGCCTTACCGTGCTTTGAGTCAAACTGGACTGAAGTTGACTTATGGTCAAAACACACAGTCATTTTCTTTTCTTCTTTCTCCCAACCCCATTAGAAGCATATTGCCATTGATGAAAAATAGCATCAAGCTTCCAAACTGCCAAATGGTTCATTAAGAGCATTTTCATCTTCTAACACAAAGATGACACTTATGCACAGCTCAAAACATCCTGTAAAATGCTCTCAAGTCCACTGGTGTCTATTGACATAGACACTTTTCTTATACTTTGCAACTGCACCCAGACTAAGAAGGAGTTAGAGAACAAAACAAAACAGCTTTCTTGTTTCTTTCCCTTTTTGTCAAGTAACATAAAGGACACCTAGACATTTTCATCATTTGCCAAAAACAATCACACACCCCCACCTGAAACTCAAGGTAACTCTGATCACCCTTGTGGAATTCTCCACCACTTAACTTACATCCACGGGCAGCATTCGGAATATAAATACTGTCTCACGCACAGGACTACTTTCAGCCCCCAGGTTTTACACAGCTCTTTCTAAGCCATTTATACAAACCGCGCCATAGGCATTGCTGAACAGAACCCTGTAAGGCTACAGCAGTTGGGGGCAGGAAACTGAGGGAGAACACTATTCAACTGACACTGAAGCAACTCTGGACGGGCCAAGGTTAGGACTCTTCTCTCTGAAGTGCAGGAGTTAAAGACTGTCACTTATTCTGATCTGATGACAAAATTAATGCCACTGCCTGGGTTGCCACAGCTGAGCTCTGGGTGATCATCTCTCACCCACAGTGTGGCCATCTACAGAGCTCATCTCCCCCACAGACTGCGCTCTTGTCTTCACTCTGCTGTTATCTGGTCAGGTTACAAGTACAGGCAGAAGGGCTGTTGGGTTGTCAATGAAATCTGAAAACAATACATTCACCTCTCATGAGGTTTCTTTTTCTTTTCGACTAAGGAAATGCCAGGAATGTACTCTGGGGTCTGGTGGCCTGTCTTGTCAGCCCTTATCACAAAAATGGACAAGTCACCTTCCAGGAGTATAATAAACTAAATGTGGGTTTACTGTGAGAAAAAATTACAAGAAGGCAAAAAGGGGGGAAAGTAGGTGATTTTTGTGACAAATCTACATTTCTTTCAGCTGTTTTTGTTCTTCCTTAATCACCCACATACCTCCTTTATACTGCATTTTTGAAAAATGGATAGATTCTTTCCACAGAATAGTTACCTCTGGAAAAAAATCAAGAATGCTCTGAGACAAGATGTCTTATTTAATTTACTCTAAAGGACAATTCAAAGATAGCAGCATTAATAATGTAAATATAAAAGCAAGCTTAAGGCGAAAACATCTAAGATACTAATTTCAATCACTCTTGAATGATTCCAATTTTATAGTTGTTTTTGAAAGAAAAGTTAGGAAGCTACACACATACATGTAGCTTTATCTTCATGTTAGAAATGTAAAATAGAGAATTTTTGATAGAAATTTAAATAAGAATAAGATAGAAATTCTAAATAAGCTAAGCAGTTCTAAGTTCAGCATTTTATTATAAAAGATTAATATTACAGAGCTTCAGGATGTTAAAAACTTCTCAAATCTCAATTTTAAATCACAAAGTTTTAAAATTATGATTCAAATGGCTCAGAAATCAAAGGGGCAAAAATATTTGATCACTTCTATAGTTAACCTTTATCTTGGCTGGGAAAAAAAGGCAGCAGATAACAGGCAATACGGTACCTTAGGGACTGGATGAGCTGAAGAAACTGCAGCCGGCAAAACTATACTGTGTGAAATCTCTCTTTGTCTCCGGAAAAAGAAATTTCTTCTTTGTTGACTGCTTGACTGCTTGTGTAAGTAGATATGATTGAATGGTGAAGAGAAAATTCTATGACAACCTTTGAGCAGAAATAGACATATTTTAAATTAAAAAAAAAATCTACCGTAGTGCTACATTTTAAGATGCTGCATTGTTGTCTATGAAATCATTACTCGAATCCTTTATTGGCTCCAAAAGGAAAAGCCCCAAATAGAAAGGAAAGCAGTGGTATTCTGAGTACTAACACAACAGCAGCACAGCATATTTATTAGCTAATGCTATGTTTACATAAATGTTTGACAATGGAAAAAAATAACTCTACTGGGAAACAAACATATAGAAATACCTACTAAATCCCAGGTCTGTAAAAATAAAAACAAAAATTCTGCTCTGGTACCTTATGCAGCAATGTCCAAGATGACCCTAGATTCGGGGCACTGTTTGGGTGGCTTTATATTCTTTAGAGCCGTTCTCCTTTTAAGAATCAAGGACAAATTGCCAGCTGCACTTTTTGCCCTCGATAGGATTACTGCTCTGTGTTAAGTTCACGTGCAGTGAGGCATTATACTGAAATCCATTGTGATGGATGCTCGTCAGATAACGACTAAATGGCAAGAATGTAGGGTGTAACCCTGAAAGAAAATGAACATAGGGTCCTATAATACTCACAACAGGAATTTAGAAATATCTATCAAGATTTTAAATGAACATACCCTTCAACACAGCAATTCAATTTACCTTGCAGATACTATGCAATGATGGCTGCATGAAGAGGTATCCTTACTGCAGCATTGTTTGTGATAGAAAAAATTGGGAAATAACTCAAAGGTCCATTAACGAGGGGCTGTTTTCTATACAGGAGAAAATTATAGAAGTTTTAGAGGATCAGCAAAATCATTTCTACCTATTAATATGGAAAGAAGTTATGATATGCTGAACATTATAAAAATCCCATCAATATAAAAAAGGAGTTTATTTATATATATAAATTTGAATATGCCTATAAAATTTCTGAACAGTGATATTCATCAACAGTGGTTATTTCTGGGGTATATGACCGGAGTGCGGGGGGAAGACATCCTGACTCATTTTATTTATTCATATTTACTTCTGCTGTTGGGCTTTCAAAACCACCCGCCTGCATTATTTTATTTTTTTTAAAGGAAAGGTACCTGCAGGAATGAAGTCAAGTAGGCAGGCAGGCAGGAAAGAAGAGAGAGGAAGAAGAAGCATCTTTATTTTATTTTTATTTAGTTGTTCTTACTGGTTGCTTACCCCCACCCCCTCGGGCTCGGGACTCAAACCCAGGGGTATGTGCCTTACTACTTTGGAAGTGACTGATATAACAGCTGCTCCACCAGGGAGTACCCATTACATTACTTTTATAATTAAAACAATCATTTAAAAATTTCCAGCATGTCTTAATTGCAGGTCAAGTTAGTAAACTGCAGTCCCCAAACCAAATCTGTTCTATTGCCTGTTTTAATACAGATCACTTCCTATATAATTTTTATATTTAGAAATGGCTGAAAAAAATCACATTTTTTAACATGGGAAACTATATGAAATTTCATTTCCCATAAATAAAGGTGTATTGCAACTTAGCTATACTCGCTCACTTATAATTAACTATGACTATTTTGAGCTACAGGTAGCAGAGTTGAATAGTGTGACAGAGACCGTATGGAGGACAAAGTCTGAAATATTTATTATCTGGAACTTTCCAGAAAAAGTTTGCTGACTCCTAATCTAAAGCACTGGTTCTCAAAATGTGGTACCCACACCAGCAGGGTCAGCATCACATGGGGGAAGATGTGAACGGGGCCTCTCCTCAGTCTACTGACTCATGCTCTGGGATGAGGCCAGTGATCTGTATCTTATAAAGCTCTTGGGTGATTACGATGCACAATGAAAACTAAAAATTACTGCCCTACCATAACCTTTCAGCTGTGAAATATAATGGAAACACAAATTGCAGGTGTATACTGGTCCCCCTAACTCAACGTCTCTAAGTAAATTGGAAAAAGGTACTGATGCAAACAAAACCCAGTGGTCTGTAATTCTGCCTCAAAAGTTTCATTTTATGTTCTCCCATAAAGTTGAATGTAATATCATTGAATCAAACTTACAAGAGGTGTTTGGGTATTATTTTAAACAATTCCAAATGTCAGACTAATGTCACTACCAGTAACATCACTAAAAAAAAAAGTTGCTTAAGAGAGGCAGGTACATATTCCGTAAAGATTATAAAGCTCAACATTTCCCTGAAGATGAAACCACTAGCCTTAGGATTGTTAACTGGTGCATGAAGGACAAGGCAGTATTTTAGGAAAAGCAGATGGTTGAAAAGCAGAGCCTAAACTTCCCTGTGAGCTCTTTCACTTGTTAGCTGTGTGACCCTGAACATACTTCGTCTTTTGAGTTTCAGGTGAGAATTAGTTGGAATAAAGTATGTGAAAGTGCTTTGCATTTAATAGATGCCCAATAAACAAGGGTTCCTTCAAAACCACTTAAAAAATAAAATGAAGAAGAAAACCTGGGTTCCACCACAGCTTCTAATACTGAGCTTGTCCTGGAGTCAATTACTGTACTAGGTACTGTACATATGTTAGCTCACTAATCTTCATGAGAACCCGTGAGTTGGTCACTGATCTTACCACCTTCCACAGAGGAAAATAAGGAGGAACACCAAGGTAAGTAACTTCCCCAGGGACATACAAGAAGTGCTAAAATTGAGGAAAAGCACGTTGAGTTGCCTCAGAATATATTACTTCTCTCAAAGGCATGAGAAAAAATGAGCTAGCAGATATCCAGAGACACTCAGAAAAGGTCAAACACAACAGAAAATTATTGAAAGTTACTATTATTAAGTTGTTTTTCCAAAACTGATGATGGGATGATCTAATCCACCCACTCTCTCAAGTCAAACTCCCTAAGGTGGCCGACAGAAGTTGGTGGGGCAGTATGTGAGTTTGAACTGGAAAAACTAGATCCCAGTGAAAGCGAAGGAAAGACTAAGGTGGAATCAGTCCATAACTCAGGCCCACCACTGCATCTCTAGTTAGGACCACAGACTAGACATAGGCTCACAAGTGTTTCCCTTCTGAGGAAAGTTATAATTACCATTAATAATGGGAACACTAATAGAGTAACAATAATCGTGGTTACCATTTAAGATCACTTTCTTTGATGAAGCATAGTGTGAGATACTCTATATACATTTGCCTGTCAGGTAGGTAGACAGGCAGCTGTTGAACATAGTCACTAGCGGTCGCACTATTTTATGAATGAGGAACTGAGGCCCACACCATAGCTCTGGTTATCGAAGGCTGGCCCAGACTTGAGTTCTCTAAGTTCAAATCCAGGGCTGGCTGTGTCCTCCACTCCAAACTACCTGTCAGCAGTGTGCAGTGGCTCTAGTTGCTAGCATGCTTCGCTATAGAATGTATTTTTTCAGGGATTGGATCCTGAGGAATTTTTTTTAAATCATGAAATAAATATCATGAAGCCAGCTGACAGTTAGAATGAAGGTACTTGTCCTGAAAATTCTTAGAATGGATTTAATAAGGAGACATCATGGTAGTGAAAATAGCATGAGCTCTGAAGTCAGACAGAGCTGAGAGTCCCGCTTTCCCTACCACACATGGGAATAGCAGTGCTTCCCCATCATCAGACTGTTGTGAGCCTTAGTCGAGATAACATAAATCATTCTTAAAAAGTAGGTGCTCTGTAAATGTCCATTTCTTTTCCTTTTCCTTCACAACTCTTTGACATGTTTACCAGTGGGCCCTTAAATGTATTCTTTCATTTGACAACTACTTACTGAGCTCCTCCGACATGCCACGCTCTGGGTGCTGGGTGAACAAGGTCATGCAAGTCCCTGCTCTTGTGGAACTGATACTCTGTAGTGAGATGCAGATAAGAAGTTAACCAACAAAAATGTTAGATTATATCAGCTGGTGATGATAAAATGGCCAGACTGACACCACACTGGATGTCACCTTGGTGTTGTCTACTTCTGGTCCTGTCAAGAGCTAACTATGTGACCTGGAACAGTGTCAATAACAGTGAACACTGGTGAGAGTTCAGTGGTGCAAGCTCTGTGCTGAGCCCATCAAAGGTGCTGCTCACTGATCCAGAAGGCTTAGTAAAATGAGGGAATTGAACTTCATAATCTTTGAACTCTGATATTGGGCACCTTCATTCAGCAGCATCTGATTTCCACACTACATCCAGGCAATGGGGTGATAGGGACTCCGATCAATTTTAGGAAGGACTTGGGAAGATTTTTTTTTCAATGCAGTTGATTACTTGAGAGATCATCTTTATCGGTATTATCAAGTTCAAGTATATAGTCATTATAGGGGGACTCTTTTCTATGTACTTAAACCCGAGGAGCGACGTCATCTAGCCACTACTGGGCTATATGGATAAGGCTTCTTTGGAGTCGTTCATTTCTAGGATGAACAGTGCTGCCACTGTACCTGTCCTCCTGAATGATCAGCTCACCGCCAAAAAGAGGCAGGTGCACCCACACGTGACTTAAACACTAGGAATACAGCCTAAACATATCCAATCTGTCGACAATTACGATTCTGCAGTGCACTCAGCAGTTCCACTTTCATAAGATACTTTTTTATTTGAGGCAAAATCTTTTCTTTCAATCTGATAAAGGACACCCTATAAAGGCTGTCACAAGGTAACAGGATAATAAGGGACCATACCGTGTTTACTCTAGTAACTATTCATTACAAACCAGAAGAAAAACATCTAGTGTTTTCACAGGTAAAAGGAAGACGTGAGCTTAAGTCAATATGTGGCTTTAGAAGATAATGGTCCTCCAATTAATAAAGCAAAGGAAAGGTGGGTGGTGGGAGGGCGAGCCTCAACCTTGTTTATCACATTATAATTAATAAGGAGTAATTAACAAATTTTCTACATGCAGAGTGAGTAAAATTACATTCCCCAGTCCTGATTATATTCAGGGTCACAGGAAGAATAACCAAACTACAGTATCTGATATACATCATACTAGAAAAAGTTTGCTGAGTTACCTAGATATTTGCTTTATAAAAAGCACTTTTTGTACACTTAAAACTAATACAATATTAGATGTCAATTATAGCTCAACTAAAAAAAAATACAGTATTGCTGGTACCTTATTATAATTACACTGAACTTCTAACTTGCTACTGTCAATGCTATAGTGAATTTGATGAATGACGTCTATCATCACAGGTAGAGATGCCAGCCAGGCTTCCATCAGCCACAGGGCTGGCCTCTCAGTCTTCCGGGCACCATCATTCACTCAGGACCCACAACACATCCTCTTTTGCTAAAGCTGTTTTGGAGAAACAAGGTTCAAGTGTGTGGCAATTATTGCAAGGGGGCAAGGTGAATAATCTGAAGTTAAGGAGGCGCCAGTAGGAAATCATCAGAAGGTAGGAGAGCCCCAGATCAGTAAGGAGCTGCTTTGGACGAATTTGATCTTAAAAGACATGATCACAGTGAGTGTTGTTATGGTTAGTTATATAACAAAAACTCTATATAGAGTTCCCTTTGGCAGTAAATCTATACATTATTTGTTATGAATACTAGAACATTAACTGTCATCAAAGGTAATAACAAGAATTATTTTCAGTGTCACAAATATTCTATCAGCGCCTAGTTTGAGATGAACGTCGAAAATTATAGGCAACCGCTCCTTTCACTCCACGGAGGAGCACACCATGCGGCCTGAATGTCTCTGGAAATTGTTCTATGTCCTCCGGATCCTGCAGCACATCTTTCATAGCTGAGATCTGTGTTTGCAATGTAAATCCAGGCTACAGTTTTAAATCTTTTCATAGCAATGATATCGGCGTGTAACAGTTGCATTTTATTTCCTTTTACAGATTAAGTCTGAAAGGTGGGATTACAGACTTCAAGTATGCTGGAAGAATACACCTTTAACATAACTCACATTGCTGCATGCAACATGCTCTCTATTTACTGGCCTCTTACTCAGGGTGCATTTTAATTGTTATCTGCTCATGCGTTCTATACCACATAATGAAATGCTTCCATTTCACCCACTGAGCCCTGGGTTTTTATGTGCCCCTCTACTTATGACCCTTAATTAAGCTGATTTTACCCTTGATAATGTGAGTTTCCTTTTGGTCAACAAGTATTTTTGAGAGAGGTCTGAATGAACTTTCAAAAGAGATATTTAACACGCTTATTATTTTAAGCAGTTGTAAAACTGAGTGAATTTTTGTACTCAAATGTGGACTCCCAGCACTTATATTTTTCATTGTCTGTTCCCAGGTGGCACATTCACCCTGCCGCCTGCCATCAATCCTTGATTATGTTACATTTCAGAGGCATCAAATATCTGGATAGAAAACATCGCAGTGTAGCAGCTTGGCACTACTTTACATTAGCCAACAATGCCAATAAGAGACAATATGTGGTTTAAAAGACACCCTGTAAAACATCTTACTGAATATATTTTTTCATCATGATCACTAAATGCCAAAGTCTAGTAACAAAACTATTATTTATAGCATATCAACATCTAATTGATTTTACAAATGGAGGCAATTATTTTGGATGAAGGGAGGAATGCCTGCCAGATTTCAATGATTTATGATTATTAAGAGAGAAAACAATAATGTTTTGTTAATTCATTTTCAAATATGGTTCTTACACTCATTGATGATTTTAATTTTAAACCAAATGGGTTGCTTAGATAATGCATTAACTTAAAAACAAAGCAACTTTCTTTGTGCCAGCAATCTGAGATCTTTGTTAACTGTTTAGAAATATTGCTTCCTACAGTAGGCTCAGAAGGGACTGTACCATAGAAATCCATTTTCAAGGTGCTGATTTAGAACCATGGAAATATCACACCTGGTGAACTCCACCCAATTACAGAGTCAGGGCGCTGGCTTTTACAGCACTGTGTGCTTCAAGTCCAAAAGAGGACGCTGCAAAGCACGCATGCCTTGCATTTCCTGGTCCAAAACATTGTCTGTCTGCTTGAAAGGTTACATAACTTGCACAAATATCACAAAAGGAAAATTAAACAATCTGCATCATTCAATTTAATGCTCATTGATTTTTCATAATCTAGTGCTAAGATGCACATGTTTCAGAAGTAAATGAGAAAGATTTAAGGTTCCTTCCCATTTCAAGGAGACTAGAAAGCAAAAGAGAAGCTCATACTTCACAAAAGATAACCTGTGCATTTGTTGAAGGAAAAAAAAAACACCACCACCACCAAAACAACCAGAAATGCCCAAGGCTGAAGCAGATACTGACTGTATAAAGCTAAAGGACAAGGGTCCTTGAAACTAAACAAAAGCAAATTCATTCTGTTGACAGATGTTGATTACATCAAAGCAACAAGAAACCTAACTCAACTCCCAACTTTTTAAGAACAATACCTCTCTACAATCTACAAAATAAGGACAAAATACGTTTTTAAACCAATCATAATAAAGATTATTAAACTTGTCTAAAATTTTTTTTGAAGCCTTTTATTTAGTTGTTCATCTTGGTTGTCCCTCTGCCCCACCTGACTAGGGTAAAAAAATTTTTTTTGAAGTTCAGTTGATGATCATTCTGGTATGTTTTTAGCTATGGACTTCTTCAAACAGTGGTTTATTCATTCCCATGGACATATCTGGGGAGCCAAGCTGGCCATGCCATCAGCCTGTTCCTTCCAGGGGTTAACTGCTCTGGCTGCCAAATAAAATACAGAGCGAGCCATGTAATTATGGAGACAGTCAAAGGGCAGGCTCTATTTTGAAATCTATTTGCACAGACAAGGTCTTCCAATTGAGCTTACAGGAAACAAGCTGGTAAAGAGCCTCCTTCTCCCCAGATGCTTTCCACACTTTCCCTCCAATTCAGGAAATCATGGATATGGACACCATACACCAATTCTTCCTGAATTTCAAGCTAAGATACCATTACAGGGAAAAGAGTGGATCTGCTTCACAAACCTACAAGAAACTTTTTTCCCCAAATTAACAGCATTTGGCAACAATCTCTGGATGATAAAGCTGCAGTATTCATTAAACAACAGTTCTAAGAGGATGCAGACTCACTTGCTATGCAGGTGCTGGGAAACAGATAATTTTCTTTAATGCTCAAAATAAAGTACATAGTTGAATCTAAATACACCAGCATCAATATGTGTCAAAATAAAGATTCTACTTGACATGTAACAGCACTGTCCTTGAATTTATTTAGAGTTAAGATAGCTAAAACAGTAACAAAGACTCCACAGACATAAAAAACCAAATGTATAAAAAAGGTGAGGTACAATATTTATCATTTCATTTTAAAATTATATAAAAAAGTAAATGTGTAAACAAAATCACCCTTCACTTGTACACGGAAATAGAAAAGTTTGTCCTAGTTTGCTGAATGCTCTAAGTTTACAGTTTCTATGAGACTGCACCATTCTCATATTAAAACTGGATTGGGACACTACCACTAATAAAACTAAGCAGTCAAATGAAGTTGGGACAGATTCTAGCCTGTGAATGTCAGAACTCATCATCAAGCCATAAACCAAAGTCTGAGAATTTTGGTTCTGGAGAAGATGAGCCAGAAAGTCAATTCTAGTTAGAGCATTTCTGCGGGAAATAAAGGGCGGCTGCCTGAGGGCACTGTTTTCCAATAATAACAACATTCAAGAATGATGCTCAGGTCACAGCAAAACATGACCTTCCCCAAGACTCCATCAGGAAGTTGACTCTATGCTACACACATGCCTCCTTTTCAAAAAAGTATCAATAGCAACCAATTGAGCATAATGTCCATGACAAGCTCAAAAATGGTTTAGGAAAATGCTTCATTTTGCTTCTTTACAAAAGTTAAAGCAGATAACACATGAGTATTCATTAATGTACAACATCAGCACTCAGGAATCTGGGATTTAAAGCCAAAAGCATTCCCCTCTTCTTGGGAGATAAAAACACTCAGACCTACTCCAGAAATACAGCCAATAAGCTTACCTACTGAATAAAGTAGACTAATGTTTGTGAGCCTGAACATTTTCTTTAGGCTGGCCCAACCACTGCTGGGGAAGAAGGTGTCAAAAATGATAGTTACAACCTCAAAACTAAAACCACAAACAGATTGGGTGTGCCCTTGTGGCTCAGGCAGCTGAGACACTGGTGTGTAAACCACATACAGGTAGGGGAACAGGGTTCAAGGGCTGGGGTTGGGGTGAAAACCCAAAAGTGAACAACTAAACAAAGCCGTTTCTTCCTTCTCTTCTTTTCTTCTTTCCTTTCTTCCTTCCGTGCATCTTCCTCTCCCTTCCTTCCTCTTCCTCTCCCTTCCTTCCTCTCTTTAACAACAAGAACAAGAAAAACACAGATCGTTTGGTTGGTAAGTGGAAGTTACATAGAGACGATTAATTTGTAAATTTGTAAAATTTGTAAAAGGAAATGGCCTATTGTGTAAAAGTTTCCTATTTAAGATAAAAAACATTTACTTGAACACTTAAATCTAGATTCAGCTTTATGATAAAAAAAAATATTGAGTCACACTGAAATAGTATATACTTAGAAAATCTCATTGTCTCTCAGTTAAAGTTTAGAGAAAAGCAGCTTTTTAGCACTTCAACAATACATACACTCAGGCAACTTCTCGGACAAAGAAATATTGTATTCTTGTATGGGAAATAAAGGAGCTGTTTATTAGGGCTGTGGTTAAAATGTAATAATTCATTCTAGTTGAGCTCTGTGAAAAATGTCATCAAAATATCATTTTCTTTGCCAGATTTTCTGGATGCCATAAAATCACTTAAATCAAAATAAAAGACAGGCTCTGATCAGAGGAGCAGTAAAACAACAGAATGAATCACAGCAAATGTTCCATCAAAGTTAGAGGAAAGAATTTCACACAGTCATGTCAGGGAATGCACATGTCTAGGTTAGCAAAGAACATCTGGCAGACTTCAACTTCCCAAAAGTCACTCAAAAGAAACATTTCTGTTATTTCACATACTTTGGTTGAGGAAGAGGAAAATGGAAAAATATATGAAAGCATATAAATAAGAATCAGAAAGAGCAATTTCACAGAAATCATACATGGAATTCAATTTTAGAGAAAGTCCATATAAAATATCATATGTTTTAAAAAAATCAATATGGTAAGAAAATCCTTTTTTTTTTTTAAAAAAAAGACTTCATAAATATCACTGTTTTGTAAGCTACAACTCAAGATAATAATTATTTGGATAAAAATATTCAGCAACATAAGACTTTGGGACTTATAGTTTATGATCAAAGGCACGCTTGAATATGAATATTTTTCATTTGTATCAAAGCATTTGAAAGAACATCATTTTAGTTTTCATCCTACAGTAGTGTCAACTGAATCCTTTATGCAACATGTTCTAGTTATATTGTTGGGTGTATTTCTTTCTCTTTTGCTTTCTATCTTTTTGAGTCACTTAAAGTTATTTATGCAAACAGTTGGCATAAAATAGCTCAGAGTATTGACCAAACAGTAGCATAAATCCCCCCAAAATCTACATCTTAATAGTTTCCTGAGAATGTTTTTGCTATACAACTCAAAGTGAAAGGCATGAAAAGAAAAAAAAAAAGAGAGAGAAACATTTGAATATAAATTCTATGGTGGCATTTTGACAATTGTGAAAATTTAGGTAGGAAGGTAGATAAATAATGACAATCTAAAATGAGCTAAAGCTAAATCTCCAAGAAAACAATGCATTTCCAAGCTTCTGCAATTGCGATTATACAGATTCAAGACAACAGAAGGCAAGACCATTCACTTGTCAAGGAGTTATTTTCACACACACAAAAAAAACCCATAGAAAATATACAGTAGCCTCTATAGTAAAAGTTCCAACTTATCTGAAGGCAGCTTTTTAGAATGATGTGGCCACAAATAACTTTATATTCAATTCAACTGTATATATTTAATTCTATAGATTTAGTTGACCATGTCAATAATCATTCCATTGCTTTTGGTATTAATGAAGAAAGTGCGATGTATTAAAAAGGTACAGGTATAAAAGGAGAGTCCCATAGAAGTCTGCTTACAAAGTGGTCCTTGCTTTTGTAATTTTCTAGATATGAATGCTCAACTATAAAGTCATTATTTTTTGTACTAAAGATTAAAAATTAAAGCCATCACTACTGTCTACAAAACATATACTCTATCTGTAAAAAGCAGGTTGTCTCTCATATGACATGTTATTTGAAACCCTTAGCTGACTAAGATTATTCACAACTGGAGTAACAAATTCATCATTTCATTTTTAGATTAAAGTCTTCAACACAGACAAGTCAGAACACTAAAATGTTTGCTGTGTCCAATACTTGAAACATGTTTATTGTCTAATGTGAGGGATATTGATTTTTTAAAATTATACTTCTATCAGTTTTACAAAAAGAAAACCAACCCCAAATGACTAAATAAAACATCATTAATTTAGAGGTAAAAAAAAGAGTGTAGAAAATATATTTTATATTTTGCTTGTGAATGTACCATAAGATTTTCCTTTGAAAGATATGCTTTCTTAATTATATTCACTTGAGTACTCATTTATTTACTTTAAAGGGAAAGGTGGAAGGAAGAGAGAGGAGAAGCATTTTAAGAGATAAAGAGAAGGAATAAGTATCTTTATTAACTTATTTTACCCCAGCCCCAGGTCTCGAACCTGGGTCTTTGGGCTTTATATAGCCCACATATCACCATCACAGCAGCTAGAGCAACAAGGACATGTTCCATTTGAGCTCTTATTTAAATTGGTTTTCTGTCTCTAAACACTATCTGGTTTACTCAGACAATATGTTAAACTCTCTAAGCCTTAGTTTGTTCATCTGTTAACAGGAACAATAATACCTTCTTCACAGGGTTGTTATGAAAATTGTATGACATGTAGTATGGAAAGTGACAAAAGGTAGGCACTCTATAAATGGCAATTGTGATGACTGGTTGCCTGATATGGGAGAAGGTTGCTCTGAAATGGACTAACCAATAGGTAGAAACCAGACTGAGTTTCAAAATGTGCTTTGGATAACCAACAAAGTAAGTAACTCAAGAAATATTCATGAGATTTTAGGTTGGATCCCAGAGCTGCTACTCAAACACTATACTATGCAAAGCCCTGGGCCTCTCCAGCCTTCAGGACCACCCTCACCATCACATGAGACTGCAGATGCATAAAGTCTTTAGAAACCGGATGGCATGTCATAATTGTAGTGCAGCGAGAGAAGGCTTAAAACTCAGTGGGATGAATTACACACAGCTTAATTCTGACATTTTTCTGAGAGTTCTTCTGGAGCCTTGCTAGAATGCTGATGGCTACTAGTAAGGGCTAAGGAAAAATCTCTTCTTCGGTTCAGAGGCATAAAAGATTCCAAATTTCCCCAGGAATCACATCTTTCCAAACACATTAGTATGTAAATAGTTTTATACTTGTGTACAGTGTGGGGTAGGAGAAATTATGCTATATAAAGATTCCACATGGTAGTGAAGGCAGTCTCTTCAACTCAGGATCACAATTTTAAGAGTTAGGCTGGAATTTTATTGTTACCGTTTTTTTTTATTCTGTGACTAAATAGTGTCTAGTCAATGTCGAGCTTATCTAAAAACTGTTGCGTTATCCTTAGTCAAATCAGTAACTTAAAGTTAGGGAGCATTTAAATAATTTGCCTCATTGTGCAACTATTTAATGGAAATATGCTTGAGCTCACTAAACCTTATTGTTTAAATGTACCAAGGAGTCTTCATAGCATAAAAATTCCTGTTTATTAAACAGTGATACAGGAAGAACTTATTTACATTTCAAGCACTACCAACATACATCATTTATGACAAAAAGGCAAGCACTCCATAAGAAATGCTCAATCACTGTCAATCACAAACACTAAAATATACATAAGCCAAAGCAAGCCGTGTGAACTGTATTAAATTCAGCTAAACACAGAATTACCAACAGAACAAACAAAAAAACAAATAATTACCAGTGACTCACAGACCTATTTACACAATACGCAAAATAACTTGGAAAGGTGTAACCATGGAAACCTGATAGCCTAAATTCAGTGCCTTTAATTTTTGCATCTATTTAAACACAATGCAAATGATGTCCTTAAAAAATTTAAGTATTTCAAAAGCAGTCAAAGCTTATCTTTGTTATCTGTCATTGATCAAAATACTTTCAACTATAAATTAGCTGTCTTTTAACAATTATTCATGAAACCATGATAAAAATGTCAAACAATTTTCCTAATTTTTCAGCAAACTATTATTTTCTTAACCACTGATTAACAACTGAAAATACTCAGCTATATACAATAAATCCCATAATTGCCCAATAATATTTTAATATTATTTGACATAAAGACTTCTCTTAAACTCACACTGCTGCACAAGACCAATACCACTTCCCCTAATTAAATCCTAAAGCAGACATCTTATTAGTTGTTTCAGTTTATGGGTGATTTTCACTGACAATTACCATTTGAGTTGCTTAATATTTAATGCTATAGTTAGTCCTAATGTCTTATATTTTATTTCATAAACTACATGAAAAAAAAATCATTTTTGTAGTTCACTGGCTCCCCTACTTCAACTGTAATGTTCAGTGTGTATTTCATTATGTAGATGAGCTATGGATGTTGTTTGACATGATTTAAATGGGTCAACAGTATTTTCCTAGTCACATTAATCATTCAGACAGCTAGAATGAAAGAAAAAAAGCCCTTGAAAACTAAAACTAGAGAATCTATTCACACAAATGACACTTAACATTGGCGGGTTATCTAGAATGTGCTTAAGAAGAAGGAAGAGTTACAGACTTTGAACACATTTCATTATTTATTCAAAAACTATTTCAAGACCCAATCTCTATTTTCAGAATCCAAGTGAACACCCACAGGGACAGATTTCTGAAATACCAAAGTATAATTTTTTGAAAGTGTTAGAATGAAATCTCTAAAAACAATTTCACCAAAAAAGAAAGGATAAAATTTTGGGGAGCCTGGCTCCAAATGAGATTGGTCTCCTGGGTTAGGGGTCAGGGGGTGTGATATCTACAACAATGGCGGCACAGATGAAGACACAGCCCTCGCTACAGACACAGTCCTGTCTCCACCTGTCCATGGCTTCTAGAGAAGACAGAACAGAAAGTGAAAAAGAAAAAGCAGACTGAGTCTTTGGAAATAACCGTCTATCAGCCAGTTCCAGTCCCGAGTCAAAAGAATCTAACGAGGAATGTGGAAAACCACAGACGTGAACAGCAACTAGAGTTTCCTTTCATTGTCATGACTGACCTTTAATTTACACTGAGTCTGATTGAGGGACAATTTAGTCTACATGGCCAGTCAACATGCCAGAATACCATTCTGGACAACCATCCTACTACTTTGCCTGTTCCTGAATTAGGTGTTTTCTAATAATAAGTATGGAGTGACATACAACCACTTCCCTCACCACTGAAGCCCCTTAGTGGATCTTTGGCAGCTGCAGACAAGACAGTTTCTAACGTGAACTTTGTTATTCTGAACCACTTCTCCAAGGTCATCCTGGAGTGCATTTTCTGAAACCATACAGAATGAGATAGAATCCATGGGAAGCTAAGATTATTTTTCAAATTATTATTATGAAACTGGCACATGCATGATAGTAAATATTTTTATAATATAATAAAAACAGAGAAAAGTAAAATGTAAAAAAAAAGTAGCTTCCTAAAATGATTCCTGTTACCATTAAGAACATTTAGAAAATTTTCTATGTATATATGACTACATTGCTATTATCTTTTTATAGTATATTAATTTTTCATATTTTTACATATTGTGTCGAGTTTTACTGAACTGCTCTTTTGAAAGCACATTTCTTTACATCATATAGAGAAAACATCTGTCTCTAACAAAAGGGATAGACATACCTGATCCTTTCTAGTGATTTCATAGTACACCTTTATATGAATGGCTCATCAATTATTCTTGTTAGTTTAAATTTACAGAAGTAGTACTGGGGTTCAGAAATATGAAAACTTTTGATATATTTCAAAACTGCTCTCTACAAAATAGCAATTTATAGTCCCAGTGGTTCTTATTTCCTTATACTGTTACTCTGGTAAGTGAAAAATAGTATCTCACTTTTACTTACTTTTTCTTCAGTGTTGCTGAAGTTGAAGATCTCTATATGCATTTATATTCTTTTGTGAAATTACCATTTAGGTTTCTTGGTGTTTCATTTTTATTTACTTATTTTTAAGAGTGCTCTGTGCATTAGAAAAATTAAATATTTGTGGGCTATATTGTTTCAGATATTTTTCTCATTCTGCCATTTGCATTTAAACTTTGTTTAGAGCGTCTTTGGCTCTCCAATTGGATTTACACTGAATTTATGGATTAACCTAGAGAGAATATGACTCTTTAAAATATTTAATTGTCTTATGTATAGGCGGACCATATTTCCTTGGGACAAAAATTGGGATGGGGATTTTGGGCCCCCTCAACAGACTGAGTCTGGGGCAACTCAGCTATTCCTTTTACTCTGTGTTACAGACGGCTCTGATTTATTTAAAACAGGACAAAATTGATGGTTGGGAAATAAGAAAACAAATGGTACTGCCTCATTTAAAATGGTACATATGGTCAGTCATATTTAAGAGATGTCTTCACATTTATTGCAGTCTTCTTTAATACCTCTCAGCAGAGATCTAATGTCTTCTTCTCATGGGTCCTGTACATTTCCTATTTGCTTATTCCTAGGTATTTTATTTTCTTCATTGCTATTATAAATGAAAGATTTTCCATAATATTTTATGCCTAACTATAAGGCAATAATTCTACCTTTGTATAATATTAAACTTATCTGTCTTTAAAAAACTAAAAAAAAACCCTGAAGTACAATATTCAAGTGTCATATTCTTATGCCATTAATATACCAAAAAAACCTCCCCAAAAACAAAAAAAAACCCCACATACCTACAGACTCATAGACCTTATCCATTGAAAAGAAGTGAGTTGGGTCTAACTGGGGTTAACTGAACTTTCTTTTCCATCCTTACCAGTTCACCACTCTCTTAGCTAGCTTGTATTATCCTCCCTTCTAAATATGAAATGCTGAAGTAAGTAGGTTAAAATGGGAGAAGCGCCAGTAAATTAAAGGTATATACAACATACACACACACACACACACACACACACACGAGGAGAGTTTTCTGGAAACGGTTTAATATTTAAAATATCTATGTGGCCCCCACCCTCACCTCACCTGGCCCTACCAAATGAAAATGGCCTAATCATGATGGAGGTAGGAATGGGGTGGAAGAATTTTTAGACTTATTATTTATATGCATTTATTTTATTTTACAGCCTAGTCTCACTTTAATTTTGATTTATGTGTCTGGACTGGTTTGGCGTCACCAGAACCTTTTTCAGTGCTAGGGTTCCAGTTCAGATTCACCCTTAGGTAACTGAACCTGTCTATGCCTACAGGTACCCCAGTGCCTGAGCACTGAGCAAACAACATGATTAGAAAACTTGCCCTAGAGTTATAACAGTGAAAGAGACAAAGAACTTTAAGCAAAAGTACATTTTATATTAATCTGCCTGCCTTGTGAACGAGGACTGTGTATATCACTTGTTCATAGTTCCTCAGGGAAGCAAAAAGGGATTCTCTCTACTGCTCTCTTAGAGCAAACACCTTCCTAATGTATTTTCCTTCAAGGGTTTCAGAATACTACTTCCAACTCCATCTACAAGCCCATCTGCAAATCTGGAAAATCACTATGCCATATAGTTGAAAGAGAAAAAAATTACGTTTTTCTCCATTAACAATATCTGATCCACAGGTAACAGCATGGAGGAATATACCCTTTTCTCTATTTTGTTTACATTTGACATTTTCAATAATGGAAAGCTTAAAAGGTATTTGATGCAGCACTAAAAAATATTAGCTTTACTAAAGAATTCTAATAAGTGTAGGAAGTGGATTATTTTAAATCTGGCATGCTGTTTACATGCGAAAAAACAAAACATTTAAAATGAGCATCAGCCTGCAGTTGTTCCTAGGATGTAAACGAAGAACAGCCCCAGGACTAGTGCTTCTTCTTGATGGTGGAAAGCAGAAAGTCATTCACACGTTTATAATTTGCAGTTCTGGCCACACGGGTTTCTTGGGAGTAATCGCGGGTCTAGACTTTTAGCTGCTCATATACAGTTCTCGTGAAACTTCTAAAGTATTCAGGGGAGAACAAGAACACTTAATTGTTTCTGAGTACAGTGTGATGTAAGATGCTGACTGGGACCTGAACGTGTTTGGGGCATGACCAAAGTGGTGATACAGAGAGGCAGCAAGTCTTTGTGGGAGTCGAAGTGCTGGGGAGAGACTATAGTGGGAGGGCTGTTCCATTTCCACCTTTATACAATCTTAAACAGAAAGCAGGTTTTTGTATAATGGTATGGGAACCCTCAGGCAGGTATTTTTGGGATAATATAAGATGGGAAGGCTATAAATCCTGTAAAGGAAGTAACAGTGAATTGGCATGAGCAGATTTATATTTATAAGGAATGTTTTCTCATTACCAAAGAGCTTGCACTCAACTCAACTGCCATGACTAGATGGTGCTGACCTCAATATTTGGCTTTGGTGATTATTAACTTCAGACCTCATAGATATTATGTAACTCTAGTCTTTTTGCCTGTAGCCAACCAGCCAGATGGCAATTTTCAGCCACAAGTGGCAGACATTGAGAATTTATGAGTTCTGCCATATTAGTAGTGTTACATTTCCTTTTGAATTATTCTAGTTTGTAGCCTGAAGCAAATAATAATTATCAATCCTTTTGCCACACAAGTCTGAAGAGCAATAAGTGGTTCAGGTGGCTACTTTAATATGTTTGAATGTTTTAAGTAGGTTGGTGAATAAAAGCTTATATATGTCAAATGAGAAGCAGACGAATATTTTTGTTTTGCTAAAAATTTTAAATTATCTTTAGCTAATTAAAATTTGTTTTTAGTCACATTGTGTTCATAGAAAGTTCTTTCCTATCTTTGTAGAGACATTTTTAATTTTATTATAAAAGAAACAAAAACTCCCCAGAAAACAAAACAAATTCATATCGTACAGGTAGTCAATGAGCTATATATACTATGACGAAAATTCTCCACTAAGTATGTGATCTTAGCTGTTTGGAATGCATTATCATACAAAAACAATGTAGCTAAGTTTTCAGGCTAGTCCATTTGCCCATAATAACCGAAATACTACATATTTACAACAGAAACAAAAAGCTAAGGAACAATTCAGCTGCAAGCTCATTGTCTGGCACAGAGCAATCAGTTGAGCTATTTATTCAGTACAGGTTTGTAGTATCACTATGAATGAAAAGATACAAAAATGCTTTCTTTCTCCTTTTTTAAAACTATACTATTTCTTTCTGGTCTCCACAGTAGGAGTTAGGAAGATGTAATTTAGAAAATAGACATTAATGCCTAGAAGGAGTTTATGTACCTCTGAAATACTCCCACACACCTCAGATAAAAGCCAGACTTTTAAATTAACAGGCAATAAGAAGTAAACTTCATTTATCTATGTCATTTTCACTAATATTATTTTATCTATTTTTTTGCTAATAATATTTTAAATGAATCATCTAAAAAGGTGATAGAAGTGTGCCCTGGTGGCCCAGTTGCTAAGCCTGTGCCTGGGGAAGGTGTGCATACAGTCCAAGAATCTGAGTACACAGCCCAGGACTAGAAGGAACAACTAAAATGAGACACTAACTCAATAAAAAATGATTTTTCCTCCTTTCTCCTCCTTCTCGCCTGCTGACTGACTACCTTCCATCCTCTTTTTTGAAAAATGTTGGTGGTGTAGAGTTTGGGTGTGGCCCACATACATTCTAATGTCCTGAGTTCCTGTCCCAGGACTGGCAGGAGCAACAGTCACGTGAGGAGCGAGGCAGCAAGAACCCTGCCATCCACTACAGGAAAGAGTGTTGACTAGTACAACCACCTTGGAAAACGATGACTGTGAAGTCATAGTTCCCACCTAGGTACACACATGATAGAAATACATACAGGCGTGTCCCGAAAGACATGCACGAGAATGCTGGTAACAGGGACAAAAGGGGGAAATAACCCAAATGCCCATCAGCAATAGGATGAATAAATTATGATAAATTCATAAAATGAAAGACTACATAGCAACCAAAATGAGTGACTGCAGCTGCAGATGAATACAAAATCATGCAAAGAAGTCAGACACACATATGAAAAAGAGTAGCTACTGTATGGTTCTATTCATATAAAGATCAAAAACAAGTAAAATTGAATCACACAATTTAGGAATCTATATGGCAGTAAAACTATAAAGGAGAGCAAGGAAGTAAATATTACTAAAGCCAGGACTGTGATGACTTGGAAGGTGGAAGACATTTGGGCTGGGAAGAGTTTTTCTGACACAGTTTAACAGAAGGAAGGAGGGAAGAAGGGAGGGAGCCAGAACTCGAAAGCAAACAGGAGAGAGAGAGCATTCGAACAATCAGCTTTCTGTATATTATGATGCAAGTAAATAAAATAAAAAAGATTTATTAATAAGTTAAATTCAAGAACATGCTTAAATCAAGGAAAATAAAAAATCAGACATAATTCATATTTCTTAATAATCAATGAAAACATTAATTTCATAGTTGGCTATACCAGGTTTAATTGTTGAGGTTTTGAGAAATTTGTATTTGAAAAAGTTTGAGATCAATTCCTGTAATTACTACAAACTAATTAATAAATATCCTTGATGACCATGCATTCTTATTCCAGAGTTTTCAAATTGATATAATGTACATGGGACTACTATATTACTACAAACTAATTAATAAATATCCTTGATGACCATGCATTCTTATTCCAGAGTTTTTAAATTGATACAATGTACATGGGACTACTATATTACTTGTTGATTTTCTCAACAGGGAACTGTATTCTTTCAAAAGCTTTATAAATAATAATAATGATGATAATAATAATAATAAACAGCTGACACATTTGCAGCAATTTACAAAGTAACTTTATACATATTATTTAATTTAATTCAACAAACTGCTTAAGGTAAACTGGGAGGATATTGTTGCACTAATTTTACAAGGAGACTCAAGGAGATTAAAGGATTTGCCCAAGATAATAAATTAGAAGAGGCGGATCTGGGTTGCAAATCTAAGCCTATTTTTAAAACTTTTTATTCACAGAAAATTTTAAACATACAAAAGTAGACAGATTAGTAAAGCAAAACCCCATGAACAAGGTTTAAATATTATCCACTCATGTTGATCCTACTTCATCTATAGCCATCCTCCCTTCCCATTAAATTATTTTGAAGCTAATCCCAGACATCATGGAACTTGATCTATAACTATTTCAGTACGCATATCTAAGATGGAACTTTAAAAAATGATTTAACAATATAACCTTAACACATCTAAAAAATTAACCGTAATTCTTTAACATAATCATATATTTGGACAGTCTTTAAGTGCTCTTTTTTGCACAATATCTATATCTTTATGTTTGTGTATGGTATACATTATATTTATATGTACATATGTACATATATAATAAATTATTTACTAAAAAAGGATCCAAATAAGGTCTACATACTGCATTTGATTGACATGTTTTTTATAATCGATTCCTCATGCCTCTTTTTTTTTCTTCCTTATAATTTATTTGTTAAAGAAATGAATTTGCTTGGTCCTAGCATTTCCCACATTCTGAAATTCACTAACTATAGCTCAGTGGCGTCATTTAACACACATTGCTGTTCTGATTTCCTATAGGCTGATATTAAGCTAGGAAACTGTTTTGATTCAAATTAGTTTTTTTTAATTGGCAAGACTATTTAATGAGGGCTGGTGCGCTCTGACAGCTGCCTCTCCTTTTGTGATGTCAGCAGCCATTGATAGTTAATGCCTAGATCCACTATTTCATTAGAGGTTTTTGTCAAATAATGCTATTTCATCAGTCCCTCTACATTCATTAGCAGGACCACTTCTATAAAGAGAAAACTTTCTATTACCAAATATTTGGTCGGCCTGAGGTTTAGTTCATAGAGGAAGTCAAGCCAAAGGTTTTCCTCTATGTAACTAGTTTTAAGAATAGTTTGGATATTGGAGATTGGATACATTTTCTATATAAGAGGTTCTAATTTAAAATATCTATTTCTATGTAAATGATTTCTAATGAAAGACTGAGTCAGCGAAATTTAATTTCACTTTGAAGTAAAATGACTGGTCAGAGTCTAGTAAAACAGAATTTTAAAAAATCATTTTAAAACAGAAACAGTTTTTTATCATAAAATAAAAATCACTAATCACTCAGACTTAATAAACCCCATATCTTTGCCATCCTTTTCTTCTCACACTTGCACTTGGGGGTGGGGTAGGGCTAGGAGGTTAGCAGTAACAAGACTAGACTGCAATTTAGAGGGGGACAGAACCCAACTCCAAATGGATTTTTCTTGAAGAGAGAAACCGAAAACCAAAAGAAAACAGGTAAAATTAGCTATTGAAATGATGGCCATGGAATCAACCCTTGCTCCCCACATCTGGCAGCATTTAGCTCCCCAGGGCACGCTGGGTGCCCTCGGGCACCGTTACACATGTTTGACCAGCCGGGCAACAACAAAGGCCATGGAGGCTTTAAAAAGAGGCAGCAGGTAACCATCAGGCCAGCCAAATGGCTGGGGCACTTTAACAAAATACACAATGAAGCGACTGGTTATTCCCAGGGCTGAAAAGTCAAGGAGGGAAGGCTTTCCTTTAGGATTCACATTCCACAATGCGACTCTTTAAGTCACTGGGTTACTTCCTTGTTTTAATCAGGTCCACAGTTCCTCCCTTTTCTTTCAGGCACTCAATGAAAAACACTGGAGACAAGTTGCATAAAGCCACCTTGTGTTCTTGCCAAAAACCCAGCTGAGAATTCAACTCAACTGTTTTCTGGACTTGACCCTCAGACTGTGGAGGAAGTGAGGATGCCAAATAATTCTGCACACGCTGGCATTATGCTCAAAAGACGGCTGAAGTGTCCACGAATGACCTGGTCCACTGCAGTATGTCCCTTCTACAACTTAGATGAGCATAGGACTCTCCGTGGTAAACATGGCTCCCTCGTAAGTAAACATTTCATAAGTATGAAGTAGGGGCTTTGCCTTTGCCTAACACCCTCTTTTGGAGTCTCTGGCTCTCTTCTCTCCCATCCCTTCCCTCCTCTTCTCTTCACCAAGACTATTAAGCAGATACTGACTCATTTCTTCTAATCCAATCTCAGCAAAACATAGGAACGATAGCTCCTGTTAAACTAAGGCTTTAAGGATAGACTTGAACTATTAGAGATGAACTCAATATAATATAGACAGATGTTGATTTATAATGAGGCACATGTAAAAACTACATGTCATAATGCAACATTAATTCAACAAAATTAGAAAAAATAAAACTAAGGTTTCACAGGGGTATTCCCTTAACTCAAATGAATTCTATTATTAGGAAATTTTAGGTTCTCAATAGACTGTAGGGGAGATATTTAGGGGGTCAGTGGACCTTTCCAATGACTTTAATTGCTCAATTGTTAACACTCTGTTTCACAAATATGAAGGTCCGAGAGGAGGGAAAAATACATGTCTAGTCTCCACTTCCAACGACATATTTCTGAATTATGAGTTTTTGAAAATGATGAGTACTTAATGCTTTGCTCTGGTGGCTCAGGCTGTTGAGACGGTTGGGTTGTGACCCCATGTCAAGCTCAAGGGTCCTAGTTCTTGACCCAGGGCCAGAAGGAAAAATCAAAATGAACAATTAAACAAATAAAAATGCCTTTTCCTCCTCTTCCTTTTTTCTTCTCACACACACACAAAAGAATTCCTGTTCAGTATTTACTCTTTAAAACAATTTCTTAAAACTAAGCAATGGGAAAAAAATTTGATGTATGAAATACATATTGACTTACTTGTGTGTGTTTTATTGTAGAATTAAGACTTTTTAAGAAAGGAAGGAAGGAAGTGAGGGAGTGAGGGGGGAAGGAAGGAAGGAAAGAATGAAGGAAGAATGGAGGGAGAGAGGGAAAAGAGGAAGAAGTATTTAAGGCAGGAATGAAGGAGAAGAAGGGAGAACCATGTTTATTTACTTAGTTATTCATTTTGGTTTTTCACCTTGGCCCTGGGTCTCAAACCTGAGTCCTTCAACTTAATGTGATCCTCACATCAGCATCTCAGTTGCCAGAACCACAAGAGCGCACTCCAAAGGATGGTATCTTTTAAAAATGGATCAAATACAATGAAATATTTGGAAACGCAAAATATATTTTTAAGTACAGAAAAACGAGTATGAAGAAAGATTTTAAGAAATAGAATATTTCTCCCTAACTGATGTTGCTTTAGTGTCCTCTTTAAGATAAAAGGCAGCAAGGTACCAGGTGATGATATTTGGTACTTGATGGCTACAGTTACTACTGCCTGTGACTTTTTTTTTTTTTTTTAAGGAAAGTTGTAGGCAGGAATGGAAGTAAGTAGGCAGACTGGAAGAGACAGGAGGAAAAAGCACTTTATTTTATTTAGTTGTTCATCTTGGTTGTTTCCCAGGCCCTATGTCTTGAACCAGGTCCTTGCGATGTATGTGGACTGTGTGATAGTAAATTAAACTGCTAGGCCACGAGGTGGGCCAGCTCATGACTTTGTTACAAAACCAGAAGCACATTAAGGATTTGAATTTAGAAAAACTCTTTCAAATATTAAAGACTAGGCCAGGATTTATGCATTGAGAATGCAGCAGACAAGAGTTTTGTCCAGGACACCCCTCCTATAATGTGATAGCAATGTTGTCGCACATCTTGGATCCCCTTACTTCTAGTCTATGTTAGTTTGTTTCTATATATATGTATATATATGCATGTATTATTTTTAATGTAGGCTTAAAATGAGCTAAGTCAGGGTTCATGAGTTAAAGTGGTTATTTTTGTAGGCTATAGTTTTTTCATTTATCTGCTATTTTGCAAAATGTTGACTTGCCAGAGATGCCCATACTAACAGGATGAGAAAACACAGACCCTATCTCTGCTTGATATAGCAATGGAGACTGTCTCTCCTATTCAAGCTTTGGCTTACAAATGGGCAGGAACTGGAGTTTTTGTAGTTCAAAAGTTTTTAGGTATATTTTTCATGAAAATTAAATATTTTTTTAAAAGCAAAGGAGTACATTTATAATTATTGATAAGAGTAAACCATATTTTAATAAACTCTGTGGGGTTTATTGAGCTTCTCCTGGTTTGTTATGGCCTGACAATGTACTTTCTGTTAAATTTTTATTTTCCTTCTTTGCTCAGGCTGTGTTATATCTACAAGACTAAAAATAGCCCAGAAAGTTGTTTTAACAATAAATGCATGATTAAAGTAACATACTATGAAATGTTTATGAAAGTCAAGAATCATGTAGAACATATTTTCAATATTCTTAAATTATTGAAGTGAACTGGTATCCATAGTGGATGTTAAAAACAAGTACTGTCCTTCCTTTTTCACCCCTAAGAAACTGATTTTCCATCACAATTCAAATTCTTACATATCTAAATCTCTGTACTTGTATTTTACAGCAAAACAAACTTATTTCTCTTTACAAATCTTCCTTTTAGAGATATCCATGAAATTATTGGTAAATGAAAAGGCAATTTACAGATCATGTATTACATGATATAAATAAAAATAAACACACAGAGGTTTCTACATGCACAGAAAAAAAGTCCATGAGAATAACTACTAAGTTTTCCTACTTAAAATTCTTCAGTGCTTGTCAATTGCTTTTAGAATATAATTCTAACTTCTTAGAGTCTACCAGGCCCTACTGGCCTGTCCCCTGCCTACCTCTCAGCCTTCTCACGCTCTACTCTCCCTGTCACTCACTGCCTGCCGCCAGCACAGGGACCCCTTTCTGTTCCTCAGACACACTAAGTCCTTTTTCATCTCTGCACTTGCTCTTTCACCAACTCCTCACATCAGTGGCTCATTCACATCTTCAAGCCCAGCTCAAATGTCATCATCAGAGGGGCCTCGGGGACCAACCTCTATAAAGTGGTCTCCCCAGCTACTCACTCCCTCTTTTATTTCTTTCAAGCACTTTTCCCATTTTGGAGTCACCATGTTTGTCTAATTGTGTCCTGTTGTCTTCCCTATCAAAACTCCAGCCCCATAAGGTCTAAGATCCAGCACCTACCACAATATTGTTGGGGTCTCTTCAGTCTGGTAAAATCGTTCTTACTTTACACCAGAATTTTCTTCTTTCGGGGTCTAACTCCAAATTTGGATTTTACTTTCTTGTCAAAAGATCTATCTACCTAAGCAAAAATTACAGTGGGATAAAGTACAGTTAACGCATTTGCCACCTAAAAAGTTCAGGATGAGGCATACGTTGGTGACTCAGGCAATGAATCTGAGGCTGTGGTGCAGTCCACGTAAAGCCGAAGGACCTGAGTTAGTGAACCGGGGATGAGGGAAACAACCAAAATGAACAACTAATAAATAAAAAAATGTTCCTTTTTCCTCTGTCTTCCTTCCTGACAGTGTGCCTACTAGCCTTCATTCCTGCCCGCTCCTTCCTCTAAAAAAACAAAAAGCTGAGGACAAGAAAATATTATGCAAACTTCAGTATAAATGACATTTGTAGATAAATTAAAAATGAAGAGGCATCTTGGTGGAGCAGTGGTTAAGTCCAATGGCCTCCAAAGGAATAAGCCACATACCCCTGGTTCGAGACCAGGTCTGGGTGGAGACAACCAGTGTTAACAACTAAATAAAATTAAAAAAATGAAAATGAAGGAACATTTTTTTTAAAGGCAAGTAGGCAGGCAGGCAGGAAGAGAGGAGGAAACATTTTATTTTATTTTCATTTAGTTGTTCACACTGGTTGTTCCTCCCAGACTTGGGACTCAAACCCAGAAATACGTGGCCTGTGCTCCTTCGGGGGTGACTGACCCAACCACTGTTCAGCAGGGCATGCCAAGAAAACATTAAAAAAAAATTATAAATCAGAAGGGAAAATCAAATAACACACATATATGTTTAGTCACATATATAATCAAATACATGTATAATACATGCTAGACATGTACACCTATGTGTATATTATATACATATCTGTGTATACCTGTGTGTATACATATGTGTATATGCATGCATAGGTACATGCATATATATTTATATATATAAAATTAACTGTAAGTACAAGATGATACCTGATAGTTAAATCTAGACATAGAGGTATATATATGGTTTTATGTGTTGTGGGGGAGAGTTCTCTAGCATTTATCATCCTTCTAGTGCTCACTTAGTTGTCAATCAGTACATGTTTGTTTAACGAAGGAATGAACCCATCATTCCCTGCCCCTGGCGTGATCATGGCATATCAAACCTCATTCTTCTAGACCCCTTCACATGGCTCTGGAGGAGGAGATGGGGGCGTAGGGAATCAACGGGGTTATTGCTATAAGCAATAATTGTCTGCCTCTGGTCTTTTGTTTGCCTTTTTGTTTGCTTCCATGATAAATAAATACAGATATTAAAACTCACCGCCTTCCCCCTGGTGGTACAAAGTCAGCATCTCTGCCTCAGTTACTCCAGTTACCCTGCCTGTAACTGTGGTTTCATTATAGATTCCCCAAACTTTCTAGTTCAATTGCGTGGCCATCTGTTCATCTTAACCTCTCAAAAACTGAAATAAATGTTGGAGGCACTAGGATAGAGTTTAAAAAATACTATACTGTAAATATAAAAATAAGAGGTGAAAGCAAGAAAAATCAGCTTTCTCTAGCAAACACAGCATCTAAGTAGGCATCTATCAGTTTGCTGTGAAAGCTGTAAATCTTTAAAATCCTAACTTA
This sequence comes from Solenodon paradoxus, assembly GCA_004363575.1. Taxonomy (NCBI): domain Eukaryota; kingdom Metazoa; phylum Chordata; class Mammalia; order Eulipotyphla; family Solenodontidae; genus Solenodon; species Solenodon paradoxus. Next base: position 44,216 of record RJWH01001479.1, read on the forward strand.
CAAAAGAAAAATTCCATGATGAGAGGGAGAAGATTGTACCATGAGCTACTTACTAAGTTAAAATATGTGGCTCACCGTAGAAAAGAATGAACTTCAGTAATGATCATCAACTGGCTGCTAACATGATGCAAAGAGAGGTCACCAGACACGGGCTTCCTGTTGGACGTGTATGACACAACCTATGATATATTCTTGCCAAAAACTTGAACTTTGATCTGATCAGAATTCAGGATGAAAGTGACAGAGTTTACAGGAAATACAGAGGAAAGGAAAAAAAGGTAAATATATCACAAGGATTCAATCAAAATCTAGACTGAGAAAACCTACAGAATAAATGACCTGTTTTCAACAAATAAATCACAAAAAAGGAAAGAAAAAAAAAAAGAAAGAGGGAGGAGGAACCTGTAGATTAAAAGATTAAAGAGGCACATTAATCAAATGCAAAATATGAACTGTGTTTGGTTTTTGAATCCAACAAATCAACTGCAGAAAAAAAATGACTCGATTAAGGAAATCCAGACTCTGACATATGATACTAAGGAATTATTTCAAATCTGTAAGTTTTAATAATGGTATATTTTTAGAGTACTTATATTTTGACATTCTAGAATTACCTATGAAAATATCTATAGATGTAATGATAATACATAAGATTTGTTTCTACAAATACTATGTATAGAAGGGTATGAGGAGTAGATGAATCAAGACTGAAGTCAGGTGATAGATCCATGAAGTTCATTATATCATTCTATCTATTTTGGTATCTCTTTAAGGTTTTCCATAAAAAAAGCTAAAAACATGGGGGGTAAAGCTAAAAATATTCTATCAATTAACACAGTACCCTCAAAGCACATCTACCCCAGTTCTCCTGTGGTCTAATTATTGCATCAGTATCACATTGCTATTGTTATTGACAATATCAAAAAATTTCAAAACTTCTAAATTAAATTGACATAAATATCACATATTTATTAAAATATAGATTTTCTGAGCCCTGCCTCAGACTTGCTGATTCAGAAAACCCAGGGGTGGAAGCTGAAATCTCTACTTTAACAAACTAAATGAATTTTACACACACACACACACACACACACACACACACACACGTTTCTTACATAAATGATTCTTATAAATGCTAACATATGGCGCACCCTGGTGGCTTAGTGGGTAAGTCGGCTACCAGCAGTCCGTATACACCTGGAAGACCTGGGTTCGAAACCAAATGAACAACCAAAAAAAAAAAAAGTTTCTTTCTCTTCTCTCTTCCTGCTGCCTGCCTGCCTACTCATCTTCATTCCTGTCTATGTCTTTCCTTAAAAATAAACAAATAAATAAGCGGCTATAAGAACCACTACTGGGCATTTTCTGTCAAGGTTTATTTCTCACTTTCCAAGTGCAAAAATCAACAGATGGAGATAAATTAACTGGCCAGAGTTCACTTTGAGATAACGAAGGAATGGAGATCTTTGAGCCTCTCAGATCTTGACCTTCTAGTTTCTAGTTCAATTACCAACTGAGCAACACGGCCTCGTTTGAAAATATATTATCATTAGCTTTTAAATGTTTGATTCAAATTCCACCAGAACCAGTTTACCCTTTTGACCCTTCAAGATTAACACACATACACGATTGCCCAGGATCCCATGTAAGATATCTTTAAAAAGAGAGCTCTAGCAGGACGTAAGAAATAGCTTGGCATTCTGATAAAAGTAGAGGTATTCATGGCCAAATCTCTGGGATTTGGCTGAAAAACTGAAAGCCCATTTTCATTTGATAGGGCCTAAGTATAAGATACACGGTAGGGGAGAGAGGGAGTCACTTGCTTGCCATTGGTAAAGATTATGTGTCAGGAGGCCATGTCCTTTTCCATGGTTAAGGTTCTGAGGTCAATTTTTATCTGCTTACGGGGGTCATTGGTTGGGGTACATGGTTTGGGTTTCTCAGAGCTTTTCCTGTTTGTAAAGACACCCTTGGTTTTCATGCTTGGTAACGGCCTTTCAAGCGGTAACTAGAGAAAGTGGGCACATTCTGTTTATCTAAATGACTACATTCATACCCCTCTCCCCTTTGGTATTAATCCAAGTGGCCTGATTTTGAATTAGGGAAAGGCAGGTTTATTTTTTTTTAAAGAGGAAGGAAGCAGGCAGAAATGAAGGCGCACAGTGGGCAGGAAGTAAGAGAGGAGAAAAGAATCATTTTTATTACGTTGTTTATTTTAGTTGTTTCTTCTGGACCCAGGTGGGTCCTGGGGCTGTGTATGGAGTATGCCCCAGGCTTGGTTTAACACCTGCGCCACCAGGGTGTAGTGTGCCAAAAGGTAGAATTTTTTAAAATGGATGTACATAGATCCTTTAATGGTCCAAAATCAGTACTTTCATTTTTTTTCCCAAACATTTTATTATGAAAATTTACAAATGTACAAAAATGTTCAAAGAATTATATGGTAAATACTCATTCTACCTAGATTCTACAGAGAACATTTTACTATATTTGCTCTTTATCACCTTTCTCAACATTCTATTATCCATTTTTTTTCTGCACATATATCAAAATTTCAAAGATTAGTAACCCACATGTCTATCATTAAACAAACTTCCATAAATGTTTAGAGGTCTTTTTTCTGTAATTTGAGGTAAAAGTTATATACCACGGTAAGCACAAATCTTAAGCACATCATTTGATGAATTCTGACAAATATACACATCTGTGTAACCAAACATCCATCACGATAGCACGATACACACCCCAGGAAGCTCCCTCTCCTCCCTTCTCAGCAAACCTCACCCTCACCCAGAGCCTATGGAAATCTGTGCTCGGATGTGTCCACTTCAGTGGGTGAGGTCAGGGACTGAACTTAGTGTAACAATTCCCAGGTAGGATAATGTTGGCTAAAGAGACATTCTTTTTCTTAAGTCACATGAACATGACATGAGAACAAAAACCTCAGACCCTGAACAGTCAATTTCATGATGTTCTCACTTGACACTATCGAAACATTTCATTTAAAAATGTCTAAATTAAATTGACATAAAATTCATGACTTTTGTTTCCAAGCAAATAGACAATTTCCCCATAACCTTTTTATCAAGGCAAAGCTACAGGAATAGCTAGGGTAGAGGAAAAGAACGATAAATGCATTAAAAAAAAAAAAAAAAGCGCGAGAGAGACTAAAAATAATTCAATAGGAAATGCAATTAGGTTTAATTATACTAAATGTTAAAACTCCCCCCTGCAATCACAAAAACAAATATTTGAAATATATTCTAATAAAAGGAAAAGCCCCTAGAATATTACACAGCTAAAAAAAGAAACCATTTGCTAATTATTTGAATATTTATTACTACTCTAAATCTAATACAACCCAGATTTCACAATTTAATGACTGTTCATTCTATTTTCTACTCGTGCAAGTCTGGCAGCAGAAGTGCTACAAAGATATTCTTAGGATATCCCCAAACTACCAATAAACAGCATCTTTTTTCTTATTTGTTTAATAACTGCTGTCATTCTTTTTGTAAGCAGCAATCATTAGATGTCAAACAAATTCTGCCTTGACTGTGGGTACTGATAGATGCCTCTGCTTGTTTTTATTAAAAACAAAACAAAACAATTCCCCTGCATTAATTACCAGTGCTAGAGAAATGGGGGCGCTGCAGAGATGGTCATCAGCCTCGGGCAAGCAGGGATGGAGCCCAGAAAACCACAGAGCAAATGTGAATACCGGAACACATTTTTCTTTACCTCCCTTAGGGACGTAGACTCAAAGTCTTAGATTCCCTAAAAGGGAAAAAGCAGGAGCGTGCGCGGGGGAGGATGGGATCATATTTATCAGTCACAACAGTTCATCTGGGCCCAGATCCAGGTAGTCTGCATGTCTAAATTTGATGAAATATAGGCGCCACCAGGTAACAGCAGTGGTCAGGGAGCTTGCCAGAAACCTGTAACTCAAAACTGAAAAATGAAATTAAAAGACTACTTTGGCCAGGCAATTTCTTTCTTCGGGATGCAATAACTGCACCCTACAAAGTTGAAGGAACAGACAATTCTTTGTGTTTTAAAATTTCTTCTTCCTAATGTAACATCTGGGCCCAAAAAATATGCGCAAATATTTTCAAACTTGCATTTCAATTCTCAACTGTAATGTTTCAGAAATTCCCCTCCTCTTCTTCCTTTCTTCTTCCCCTTCTCCACATCCACCAGGGGACTGGCTTACAGCAGGGAGCCGAGCCTGCCGGCAAGGTCTTGGGTCTTGGGTGTATCCGGAGGGCAGGTACAAGGGGCAGTGGTGGCGGAGTAGACGCCTGACCCTTCCTGTCAATAAACCTTAACCCCGACCTGCCAGGACCCTGAACTGGCTATTCTCTGTCTAGCCTCTTCTCTAATTGCTCTAAAAATGACTCTTCATCTAAAAGTTCCTTTGTGTAAACACCCCATAGGAACTGACAGTCATCAGAATTACCACAGAGTTCTAGTTTTCAAGAAGTGCAAGAAATCTTTCATTGTGGCAGGACTTGGAAAACAATTTCAACTGCTGTGCAAAACAATACTCATCACTCATTTAGCTTACTCTGCAGGTGACATTAATTTGACTTTTAAGGCTGTTTACAGTGAAATGTTGATCTTTTGATTAAGTTATTTGAAAGTAAAGATGGATAGTGATTTTCCCCCCAGAACCAGCCTGTTTCTCTTATTTCTAAGCACTCCAGAGAGGTAAAGCAAAAATCCTGTGCTTCCTCATTATATGAGACTTTCCTATAAATTCTACAAAGATCGATACTTTTAACTCCTTGTGAAAATCCAAGCAAGTAAAAATTAAAATGGGGAAGTAGGGAGACAAGAAACTGACTTTGAAATAAAGCTTTTATTTTTTAATAATAAAATTAAGTCAGTCTGGTAGATAAATATAAAACAAACTTATTTGTATTGGCTTGTGGCTTCATTCTTTCCCCTTTTTTTCCTTAAAGTGGTAAAAAAAAATTTATAATACATAATTTACTTAGGACTCCTCGGAAACAATTCCCTTAATTATTTCTCACCTACTAATAAAACGGCAAAGTCTTATTTTATAAAAGGGAATCAGACTTGAATTTTGCAAATCCCAAGCTCTCTTATGATTGAGTGTAAGTTAAATCCTGCCTTTTGAGGCACGCCCTGGTGGAGCAGTGGTTAGACCAACTGCCTCTGAAGGAGAAAGCCACATATCCTTGGGTTCCGGTCCCAGCTCTTGGGGGTTGGTGGGCGGAACCAGAGTGAACAGCTAAATAAAAATAAATAAAGATGCTTCTTCTCTTCTGCCTGCCTGCCTGCCAATTTGCCTTCATTTCTTAAAAAAAAAACCCCAAAATTCTGCCTTTTGAAGTGTGGTTTATTTAAATAGCTCACATGAAATAAACTACTCTCTCTAGGTTATTACTAAATCCTGACAAAGTAAAAGACAGTCCCCCTTCTCCATTCCTTTTTACTCCATAATACTCATCACCTTCTAAAATACACTGTGTGATTTACTTATTTTATGTGTTTATTGTCTATTTAATGCAAGCCCCTTGAGGGTAGGGATTCATGTCTGTTTTGTTTATTGATGCAATCCAAATGACTAGAACAGTGCTGGAACACAGCAAGTCCTCAATAAATTGTCTTAAAATTAATCCATTAAAAAGATGAACAGGTTAAGTAAATACTCTTAAATACAGGAATTTATCTTATTTCTACTTTTCTACCTTATCCCACATTTAAGTATAAGCTATTTCATTGTGGCAGGAAAGAAGATTACCTTTTTTTTTTTTTTTTTTTGATATTTTTTGTTTTTAATCAACTACCCATAAGCTCCCTCCCAGCCCCCAAGACCAGTTAAGATTCAATGAAGAAAAGCCTTGATACTTTAGAGTTTAACAGATCTTAGAAACGACTTAAAACTGAGGTCGGAGCTTCCGAATTCCCCAAGGAGCCTGTTATGTATGCTAATTCCCAGGCCCAAATCCACAGCTCCTGACCTTAAATCTCTATGTTCAAGCAATCTATTGTTTAAAAGGAGGTAAAGAAAGATAAACTGATGAACCGACAGTTATGATACAGCACAAGACGTGGGATCAGCATGCGGTTGAAACCAAAAGGTACCAACATAGAAATCAAAGTGTACATAAACAGAAATGTAGTACTAGATGAAGATCCATAGAGGAAGACGCAGTACACATAGAGAATGGCCTTTGTAAACTCTACAGATGCTAAGGCTTGAGCAAAGAGTCCCTACCACAAGATAAGAGATGAAGGCTGAAGGTCACACATGAAAAGCTTTGTGTTAAAATAAGGAGTTTAAATTTTATCTTAAAAATGGTGGAAAGACAATAAAAACTCAAGCAAAGAGAAGTCATGAATATATATATATGTATACAGATACATATATATACATACATACATATATATATACATACATACATATATATATATATATATATATATATATATATATATATATACTTAAAGGAAATGTACAGAGAGGAATGAAGGAGAGTAGAGGTAGGCAGGTAAGGAGAGAGTGGAAGAAGAAGCACTTTATTTTTTATTTAGTTGTTCATCTCAGTTGTCCCCCCACCGGCCCCAGGAAGCAAATCTGAGTCCTTGGGATATATGTGGACCATGCCGGTCAAAAGCAGTTGACCAGACCACTACTCCACTGGGTGCACCAAGTCATAATTGTATTTAAACTTAGAAATATCTGGAGAATGGACAGTCTAGAGTAGGCTGTGGCTAGGAGCAGATTAGAGGCAGGGCAATAAAGAAAATTCTATGTAGTGTGGAAGAGGACAATATTTTAGTGTGGAAGAGGGCATATTGTAGTGTAGAAGAGGGCAGTATTGCATTATGGAAGAGCGCAGTATTATAGTGGGGGAGAGGGCAGTATTGCAGTATGGAAAAGGACAATTGACAAGGCCTGATAGGAAGGCTACCCAGGAGGCAGGATTCACAGTATCTAACAGTGGCTATATGGAGGATGAGGAAGAAGTCTAGGAATTACTTACCCTTTTCTCTCCTCAGCCCAGGTTTCTGGCCTGGACCCTGGGTGAATGCTGAAGTTATTAACACCATCAGGGAAAAGAGGAGGAAAAGTGGACTTTTAAGCCAAAGAGGAACATGTTTGGATATGCTAACATTGCAGAGATTCTCAAAATGTGACTCTTCTTACTAACACTAGCATTACCTGAGAATTCATACAACTACAAATTTAGAGGAATGGTGGTGCTCAGCTATCGTTCAACAAATCCTCCAGGTGATTCTGATGCACACTAAACTTTAGAACCACTGGGCTAGCTCCACAGTGCATCACAATTAACTTTGGGAAATATGTAAAAAAAAAAAGCAAACAGGTCAATAGATGATAGACAGATAGAGATCAGAAAGGGGTGGCAGCTGAAGCCATAGGTTGCCTACCAGCCAAAGGTCACCTGTCTAAATTACACCCAGAGTTGAAGTTACCACTCCTAACACAGTCTTACGTCGCTACCTCTGCACTATATGGAAATGTCTCTTAAATGAGCCTCTTATTCAGATAAAGAAAACATTCCAAATACAGCTTACTTTATTTGTATATTCATATATGTATCATAATATAACAAGTTATCCTTCAGAAACTGATGCAATTCATTATTATATTCCTTGCATTCTCATAAATTTGTCAATAGTCATGAAGTCAAGCTGATCACTTTTGCTATCTATGGCATAAGAGTCACTCTTAATTCCTATGATCACTTTTGCTATCTATGGCATAAGAGTCACTCTTAATTCCTAGATGCCATATTTTCTAAGACCATTCTTTTTACTTCTCTGCTTTCTTAATCATTACAGGTCATCTGCCTCTCTTCTTAACAAGCAGACACAAGTTTATAGGCTGCAACTCCATCTAATCTGAAACTTCTCATTCCAAACATGTTCAAAGGCACCTGCATCTTCCCCATAGGACACTTCCTCTTACTCAGTGACGTCAGAACCATTCACAGGCACTTTTCTCTTCAATGTTGGGGAAAAGACTTTTTATGTAGCTTGACTATCAATTAAATTTCTATTTTTTACACAAAAATTTTAAATTTTCTCCTAGAATTTTTTAGACTCCCTTCTAATTACTACCTTTTCTTGTCTTGGGTTAATATTAAAAGATTTTCCCTTATGTCCAATGATGCTACTCAAGATGACTAATTTAGCAAAGAGTTATTTGGTTCTTATTCACTATAGAACTTTGTTTACTTACCATGAGGAGGATGTAGGAATTACTCAGATACATCTCCTACCCTCTCAGACTGGATAATATAATAGTGTGATAAGATTAATGCAAACACTTACAAATAGAACAGCTCGTGGCTCACAGTGAAGTGACTATGGAATAAATCCATTCCAACCTCCTCTTAAATTGTCTTCATATTACAGAGACTGGAGCGCTAAACACTACATTCCCCAGACTCCTCTACAGAGAGGTTCTATGTATGAATTGCACTCTCCTAATTAAATGCATTCATAGAAGATTTGAAAAGAGAAATGTGGTGGAGGTCTCATTCCTCTTGCTTGTGTTAGGTTTTGCTGAGCAGCATCCTAGTTCCCATATTAACTTTGTGGGTGCTGAGCAGCAGCAGGAGGTGGGGGCAGCATGGCTTCCCTGGTAGGCCATTCTACATACTCCCTAGCTAGTGGGCCACAGCAGAGGAGCTGTTTCTTTAACCTCCCAACAATTAGGAAATTCCGATTCTGACATTCAAGACATTTCTGCTTGAAATAGCTAGAGTGACTTCAGTTTCCTGCAACTGAACTTCAACTGATGCAATTCCAATACCGCTGAAAGAATGGGAGGGAGGCAGGCAGACAAGGTCACAATTATTACGGAAGACAAAGAGAGGCTCCACAGAGAAGGTGTGTTTGAAATAGGCCTCGATATATAGATAGGATTTTGACAAAAATGAAGGGCAAGGGAACAGCACTCTAGGCTGAGGGTAAACAATGAACAAAAGTACAGTTCTAAAAGCCCACAATACATTAAGGGTTGAAGGGTCTGTTCTTTGCCAAAGTATTCAAATTGCTTAGTTGGAAGAGTAAAAGAAGACCACACTCTGAAGGGCTTAAAGTGCTTAGGGTAAAGGGCTGATATTTAATTCAGCAAACTATTAAAAGTTTTTGAGTAGGGAATGCCAATATCTAAAATGACTCCTTAGGGAAATTAAAAGGGTAGAGTGAACTGGCATGAAGAATCAGGATATGGTACAGTAAGGAGGCTGTTATAAGAGGACAGGTGAGAAGCAATGAAGGATTAAACCTCCGTGGTAATTTAGGGAATCTAAAAAAAGGGATGGATACAAAAGACTGCAGAGGTATCATTTACATAACTTGACTACTGAATACATACAGGTCAGCAGAAAGAAGTCACTGACAACTCAGGACAGTGGTGCCATTTACAGAAAGAGAGCACACAGGAGGATGAGTTGGCTCTGGTTTGGGGAAGATTCAGTTCTGCTTTGAATTAACTGAATGTAAAATAGCGGCAGGATTCTATATGATAGTATGTATAAGGTATTTGGAAATGCAGGGTTGGTGTTGAAGAGAGAAGTCAGTCTGTGAAACTTACCTCAACATCTGATGACATTTTATCTAAAGTATTAACTAAAACGTAATATAAAAGCTTCTGACCTCTAGCTACTCTTCATTGTCTTTTGAAGGTTTCCCTTCCCTGATCACCTCTTACACAACCATATTTCTCACGGTTTTGTCCTTGATATTCTTCTGCTAAAGCTACCACCTTACTCTAGGAAGTTTATATTTCTACCATGTGTCCATAACTTCCAGATCTGAATCTCTAGCCCAGATCCTTCCCCAGAACTCTTCTGACCTGTTTATCTCCTCTGCTTACTGAAATTCTCCATAAGTCTCTCCAGGTACTTCATACTCAACATTCCCTAGAAAAACAGATCATATTCTCTTCTGAACTTTGTCTTTCTTCAGTGGATGGTGTTATACCCCCATTCAATTGCCAAGCTCAAACCCCGGGATCAGGAGGTCACCCACCCTCATTCATTTTCATCATTATCATCCCCTGATCCAAACAATAACCAAGTTTTTGTCCTCAAGTTCTTAAACGCTTATTTTCTCTTCAGCGGCCATGATCCCTACCCCGACTCCCTCGCTCTCACATGCCTGTTTCCTCAGACCCCTGGGACCCCTCACCTCAGCTCTCACACGCTCCAGCAACTCCAGCTCTGGGCCCTGGTTCAGGGAAGGACTGCTGGTCAGGAAATCTGTCAAGGTGGCTGAAGGGATAATTGGGGCAGGGAGGGGGTACAGACGCCTGGTGCTGAGCATGAGGAAGCCAGGTGGCCAGACAGGATTTCCCAGACCTCAGTGACAGGAGGGAATGAGTCTGAATTAAAGGATGGGGCCACCAAAGCAGGGGACAGAGGCCGAGTCCTGCTGCTTGACAGCCGGAGTGCATACACATAAGCCACCCAGAAATGCTCTGTGGCCTGGATGGGGTCTGAGAGTTGCCAGTTGGACATATACTGACCTAGACAACTAATTAAAGCATATGCAAGGGCTGCTGAATAGAACAGTCTTTTAGACTAGGCTAAATCCCCTGTTATGAATTCCTGATTTTTCTCCCCCTAAATAGTCATAGTAAGACGTAGAAGAGAAATAAATACTGGAAGATAAATTCAGACAAGGGGACTGAAAACTCTTACACTAAATATTAAAGTGAATGTACTTTTGGAAACAATGCAGGTATTTGGTGACTATTGAGGGATCTAGCAGGTATATTTGATGAGAATTTGTACTGGGAAGGAATTTAAGATCAAGGTCAGGAATGATTAATATGCATGCAGGAAGTCATCAGCATTTAAGTATAAGCAATATGAATCTCATTAAATCTTCAATCGCTTCCTACTGCCTGAAGGAATTGGTGGTAGTCTAATGATTAAAGCAGTAACATTAAAGTAGAAAATGATAATAGAAAATTAATCTGACCCTTGTAAGAGATGCTGGCACAAAGCACTAATCCACCTAAGCCAACTCTCTAAGACTCCTTGGCAGCGGTGATTTTTCTTTAACATGCACTCTCCTTGTCCCCTTGTTTGAAGGCTCTGCTGAGAGTGACTGGTGATACAAACTTTTGAGGACATTCTTTTTTTAATCTAGGGAACTGATAATCTTGCACATTCTTCCCAAATGGCCATCATATTGCTCTCCACTTACTGTCACCAGAGACCAGAACCTCCCTACACCAGCCTTCTATTGTGTCACTCCCTTTTCTGACTGTAGAGTCACTGCATGTGCTTGGCAGTGACTAAACAGCTGCTATGCCCAGAGCATCAAGTAGGGGGGAAACGACAGAAGGTGATGGAGGAGCTGCCTTTGAACATATCAATTTCTAGAGGGGCTGGTTTTCAGTAGAATCAGCCAGTTGGTGGAGAGTACAAGAGGAGTTCTTTTCACCCTCTGACCTATCTCTATTTGATCTTAAAGAAAACCATAATCTTACAAAAAACATGGTAGGTGAAGTCCCAAATTCAGAGCTATCACAATGCTAAGAGAAGGACAGAACTTGTGCTTTATAGACTCCAAATGTGAGCAAAAAAAAAGGATGTCGAGTTATTTTTCCGGTGTGCCCTGGTGGAGCAAGGGTTTGGTTCGCTGCCTCCAAGCACAGTCCATGGACATTCCAAGGCCCTTGGTTGGTGTCCTGGGCCCAGTGGGGAACAACCAATGTGAGCAACTAAATAAAAATAAAATGAAGTGCTTCTTCCTCTGTCTCCTTGCCCCTGCCTATATATCTGCTTGCCTTCATTCCTGCCTACACCTTTTCTTTAAAAAAAAAACAGGAAAAGAAAGTGGTGGATACTTCCACCAGGTGTAGTCTAAATACTTCCCAATGATGCAGGTTCAAGGCCTGTGGCAGAAAGGAACCACCAAGATGAACAACGAAATAAAATAAATAAAATGCTCCTTCTTCCTATCTCTTCCTGTCTTTCTGCCTCTGCTCACCTTCATTTCTGTCTGCACCTTTCCTTTAAAAAAAACAAATAGAGATCCTGAGCCAGAGGCACTCAGTTAATCCAGAACTCAGAAACTGTGACATAATGTATGTTTGTTGTTTGGAATAATTTGTCACATAGCAATACCTAATACAATTGCACAATCATTATTTCTCTCTTTTTTTCTTTTTAAGGAAAGGTACATGCAGGAATGAAGGCAATTAGGCAAACATGCAGGAAGAGAAAAGAAGCTTTTTTTTTTTTTTTTTAATTATTCATCTTGATAGTTCCCTCTGGCCCCAGACATGAACCTGGATCCTTGGGATATATGCAGACTGCACTCGGCCAGAAGCAGCAAATCCAAACACCACTCTACCAGGCTGTGCCTTATTATTTCTCTTAATCCTCATGATAGTCCAGTAGGGTAGGTATTTTACCTGCTACCTACTCTCCCCATTTTACAAAGGAAAACTGAAGCTAAGATTGTTACCTAACAAGTGCAGGGTAAGCAGCATTAGGGTTCCAACCCAACAGCCTGACTTAAGAATCCCAGGCCCCTGGCTGCTAACATAGTGCCTTCCTCACATTACTTTTATAATCAGAAAATGTTTTTAAAGTATTTTTAGTCCTAGAAAAAGAAATCCCCAATTTTCTTCATCCTTATCTTGAAGACTGAGCACTCTCTGCTTTATCAAGGGGAATGACCCCCTTCTCCTCTTTCCCTTTCTTTCCATCACTGTCAGGTCTGCTCTTTCTCCAGGAAGCCCATCCTCCCGATCCCCAAATTTCCTTATTCCTTACCCATTTCCTTCCTTTCCTTGGCTTTTAAATATAGACAGGGCCTTGATTTCAAAAATAAAACAAAACATAGGTTCACACGAAATTTATATACAAATGATCAGCGCAGCACTATTCCTAACATTCAAAAAGTAGAAATAACCCAAATGTCCAGTAATGAAGGAACAGATGAACAAAATGTGATGTATTTATAGTGTACCAGTATTTGACAATGAAAAGGTGTGAACTACTGCTTGCTATAGCTTGGATGAACCTTGAAAACATCAAGCTAAATGAAAGAAGCCGGTCATAAAAGATCACTTGTTGTATAATTCCATTTACCTGGAATGTCCAGAATACGCAAATCTATAGAGACTGTACTAATCCTCTACTCCACCAAGGTGTGCCACAAAGATGTTAGTTTAAAAAAAGATGAAAGAAAAATCCCACACTTGTTGAAGCCACCACCAATGATTACTTTTCATTAGTTCCTTTCACTGCTAAAATTTTGATCCAAGTTACTATGACCCTCCTAGTGACCAAATTCACTGACTTTTACTGAGTCATTGTGAGACTTCCTCCTGAGCCTCTTCCCGTCTAGGCTCTGTTTCTGCCAACTCCTTCTCTTCTGCTTTGATGGCTCATCTCCAACCCTGGGTCCCTTTTCCTACACTAGGTGCCAATTATTCTGCTGTTATCACCTTACACCACTTTCTCCCCTCTCATCCTGCAGTCATTGCACTAGTTCAGGTTCTATAACTTTGTTCCTGCTACTACTTCCTAACTGACTGCAAGAGCTCTAGGCCTCTCCAATACATCCAGAAACTACTGGCAGCAGATCGAAACAGAGACATCATTTCATTGTCAAAAAATCTTCAGCAGTCTCTGCTGCCTTTAAGATAAACCCTAAGCAGGCCTTCAAGGTTCTCCTTGACCTGGCCCTACCCTGTATTAATCTTCATTGCCTATGACTTCTCTACACAAATGTTCAGTTCCATCCAAGCCCTCCATTTCAGAACCCTCTAACCATGTCTAGATTTTTCCTGTTTCACATGGTTTCCCCACTATTCCCAAACTTACCTCCTTAGGAAAGCACCCTCACCCCTCAGCTTCTCTGCTGACCGGCCTACTCATTCTTCAAGGCCCAATGCAACTTCCAAATTTGTGAGCTAACCACTCCAGCTGCAAATTCTCTTTGCTTGCTGTTATTCCAAGAGCACTGTTATAAGAATTAAGCTCCTTTCTCCAATTAAATGAAACATTATTTGGCATTCCATTTTGAAAAAGACCAACCCTCCTGTTCTTTTACTCACCATTCCCACCATACCTATTCTTTGACTTCACTGATCCTAGAAATTCTTTTTTTTCTCAAAACTATCAGCCTCTTTTCTTTTTATTTCTAGATTATTCATGCAATATAAATGTGCTCAGATAAAAACAAAAGAGATAAGGTCCATACATGCCCTTAGGAAACTTCCAGCCTAAGCTAGACTGTGGAATTCCTGAATTCAATCCCCCTCCTTCCAACTCCCCACTTCTCATACTCTGTGGTCCTTCCAGTGCATCCATCTGGAAAATTCCAATCGATCCAACTATCTACCTTCACTCTTTTTTTAACACACACAGGATGGTGCCCATTTGGAGAAAATCGCACCATGGCAACAAATGGGGCCACTGCAAATACACTGTCTCTAACTTCACTTGAGTCTCAACACTGCTGGGCAATTCTTTCATTGTCCCTTTTCCTCCTATTTCCCAAGCTCCTACCGCATTTCATTTCTAGTCTGCAAAAATATACAGAAAGAAATAGAAGTCATTGGGGGATAAGGGACATCTTCATTTTTCTGTCCCTTCACCTGAACAATGAGCTGCCTGTGCATCTATCATTTACTCCAATCCTCAGGGAAGAGGGGTCTGGTAGCCTTGCCCCTTCTTCTGTACTCCTCAGCTGTCCCAGTCAGATGGTCCCCAAATCCTGTACATTCTATTGCCAAAAGCAGTATCTCCAAGCTCCCCTCTGGCTAACCTCTAGCTCTCATCCACCTTGCCTGCCATGTTAAACTGACAGCGTTCCCAGAAGGTTGCACAGGCTCTTACCTCTCTCCTAGCCTTTGGACAGGGGATTCTGTCTGCCTCTAAACTCCATCAGATCAGATCTCCTTGCACTGGAAGACTCAGTCCAGTCTTCCCTCCTCCATGAAGATGAACTCCTTAATCTCTACTGGGTGACCCCATTGCACTATTTGCTTACCTCTGCGTATTTATTCTACTCTGTGGCAATAATTAATTTTCATGTCTGAATCCCTTAAGGGACTGTGACTTCATGGAAAACAAGAACTATGTATTCCAAGCCCATAGTGTTACTGGCACATTCCCCATTACCTAAGTTCACACTCAAGTCAAATATCTTCTTTCTCTCCATTAATTTGTGTCTTACTGCTTTGTGATCCAAGATTGTATTTTACACTATTTTTCTTTCTAGAATATTTTGAGGTTTTTAGTGATGTAACTTATTAAGTTTTGTCTTATTTCATGCATATCTGTAAAAAACACTTTAATCCAAGATATCAAGCTTAATATTAAATCAAACTTACACTGTGAACTTCACAGCCTTATTATGTCTATTTAAGTCACCAAATTCTCAAAGGCATGCTCAAATTTCCCACTATGATTATGGTTTTATCCATTTTTCCTTTTAATTTTAATATTCCTTGCTTTATGTATTTCAATGTTACGTAACTCATAAAGATTCATTGTTAATAACTTTATATTTATCATCATTACTTAACTGCCTTTCATTCGTTCAAAGCAAATCTTTACTGAATGTTTCTGATGTTCCTGTCACTCTTCTAGGTGCTTGGAAAACATGGGGGAACAAAATAAACAAAAATCTTTCTGTGAATTTACTTTCAAGTGGGAGAGATGAGCAACAGACAATAAACATGACAAATAAACTGTTCAGCGTGTTAAGTGCTCTGAGTAGGGTCTTATAAGACATTGTAAGAACTGTGGCTTTTACTGAGTGAAATAGGTTTTGAGCAAAAGAATGGCCATCGTATGACTGACATTTATCAAAGATTAATCTGAATGCTGTGTTGAGAATTGAGTATAGAAGGCTAAGGGTAGAAGTACAGAGACCAGTAATGGATTATCGAAGCAATCCTGGTAAGATATGAAAGTGGCTCAAATCAGGGCGGTGATAATAGGGGTTACACAAAATATTTATGAGTATATCTTAAAGGTATATTCAAGGGGATGTCTTGACAGATTGGTGAGAGAAAGAAAGAAATCAGAGATAACCAGAAGGTTTATGGTCCAAGCAACTGCAGGACAAAATGATCATTAACTAAACTAGGAAATTCTGTGGGATGGAACAAATATTAGAAAACAGATTAGATTTCTAGTTTTGGAATTTTGGACACGCTGATTTTGAGATGTCTGCCAGAAGCATAAGTCTAGAATTTAGAAGAATGGTCTTGGAGGTATAAATATACAAGTAAACAGTTTAATGGATGCTATTTATAGTGTCACTGGACTGAGGAGATCATTTAGGGATTTGTGAGTTTAAAGAGTAAAGGTCCCTGAACATTTGTTCTGTTTGATGCTAAATATTTTGCCCAATATTAATATAGCTACTTTGCTTTTCTCAATAGATATTTATTTCTCCATGGGCAAATCTGACCTTGGGATAGCTTTCTAGCAGTTTTCCTGGAAACCTGGTAAAGGTGGAATGTCAGCCATGATACGAAGCAACATCATATATGAAAAAATGATTCTAGATTGAGAAACTGCAGCTAGACTCTGAATAAATTATAAATACTTGATGAGAAGCTATACTTTGCTATATGTGCCAACCAAGTTTCATGGGAGATACTTTGTTATTGCCTGCATATATTCCCTACAAGAAATTCTTTAGGCTTTCCGCTGAAAATTAGTCATAGCTGTGTATTAGATAGTATCTACTGTTCCAGTTATTATGGCTGTGTAACAAGTTAGCAAAAATATAACAGTGAAAAAATAATCCTAATAATTTTATTATGCTCATGGATTATTTGGGTCAAAATTCAGAAATAAATGTTTGAAGCTGTATGATGTCTGAGGCCCTTAGTCAAGAAGACTTGAAGGCTGGAGGTGACTCCACAGCTAAGGGCTGGAGCGATCTGAGGACTTATTCACTCTTATGTCTGGTACCTGTGCAATGATGATCAAAAGACTCCAAGCCCCTGCTTGGAGCATCTTCAAGTAGCCTCTCCAAGTGGGGTGGCTTCCTCATAACATGGCCACCCTGCAGCAATCCGTGTCTTACAAAACAGCTCCAGCTCCAAGCCTGACTGTACCAGTGAACAAGGCAGAAGTTGTCTCCCATTTTATGACAGCATTGAAAGTCACACAGCATCATCACCCCTACAGTCTTTTGGCTGAAGCAGTCACAAGTCAGTCTAGATTTGAGAGGCGGAAACAAAGACCCTACCTCTTGATGGAAGGGGTATCAAAAAATTTTGATATTCTAAGGGAAAAGTCATTTTTTTCAAAGAATATCTTTCTTTGAGAAATTAATGAAAGCTATGCATATTTTCCTTCAGGAAAGTGCTCATATAAACAAAAACTGCATATAATTGGGAAGCTCATTTGTACCGTTCCCTTCCTACTGCATTCAAGAAACAGCCGCAGAGTGTCATGATTCACTCATACGTATCTCATCAAGGGGAGCTCCATGTCCTTGAATCTGTGTTGTTTTGTAATTGCCTCAAAAAATGAACGACATCTTCTAAAGCAAAGGAACATTTCTTGTACTAGGTACTTTTAGAGATTCTCTCATTTGATTTTCTTTTCTTTCTTTTTTTTTTTTAAAGGAAAAGTTAGGCAGAAATGAAGGCAAGTAGGCAGATAAGCAGGAAGAGAGAGGAGGAAGAAATATTTTAATTTTTATTTAGTTGTTCACACTGGTTATCCCCTGTACCTAACCCAGGACTTGAAACCAAGGGTATGTGGTCTGTGCTCCTTCGGAGGTGACTGACCTAACCATTATTCCCAAAGATACACTTCATTTAATTTTCATTTGACTTAGATAATTGTATAATCCTCTCCTTTTTTTAAACAGGTGAAGAAAGAAATTCTGAAAGGCTGTTATTTTTTAAATAGACTGAATTTTGAGTAGCTTCAGGTTTGCAGTAGAATAGAAAATTAAGTTGCTTTTCATTATTTATTTATTTTTACCCCTGGCCCTGTGTCTCGAACTGAGGTGCTAAGGCTTTGCATAGCCTGCACTTTAGACACTGGCTGCCTGAGACACAGGGATATACCTAAGTTTATTTTTATTTATGTAATTTTTCATATTATGAATAAATTTTATTTTTAAAATTTCATGGATAGCATTGCATAATAGCATTATACAGGGTTTTTTATTATAATAAAGTATCTTTACACATTAAAATAAACTCACATGTAGTTTCCCCATTCTTCATATATATGTCAACACAACCGGCCTTCCACCAAGTCACCAAATGTTCTTCATCACTGCCCAGTGGGGTTCGCCACCATTTGTCCCCCCACCCTCTGTCCCATTCCCTACTGGTAACCTCAGTTTTGTCCCAAGTGTCCAAGGGTTGGTTTTGTTTCATCTGTTCCTTTGTTTTGCCTATTCAATTTCACCTAAGAGTGAGGTCATCTCTAAGTTGATTTTTAAATTCATGTGATAATAAGCAATAAAGAAAGGATATAAAATGGTTCTTTACCCAATTGCTTTTTCATCTTACACACAATCACCCTTTGGAGCATATTTATACTAAGCACACTAAGTATCTGACATTTCACTATCTGTAAAACTGAGCCTCTTCCCTTAATGATTAACAACATACGACTCAATTTGCAATAAGTTCTGGTCGATGTTCTATCCCTTCTTACCCTGTAATCTTTCATTCTAACATTAAGTTATGGCAAGAATTCCTAAATTCATTTTTTTAAATGCTACTTCTATCAATAGCTTTTAAGAAGCATTTTATTTAGTTTATTTAGTTGTTCATCTAGGTTGTTCCCCCTAGCCCTGGTCACAAATCAGGATCTTTGGAATATATATGGACTGCACCAGCTGGAGGTGGCTGACATCCACTAGGCCACCAGGGCATATCTATGGTTTTTCACTTATATCTTGAATTTTGCAATCCTGCTTTAAGATTACATTCCAAAACTTCATGATCCTTTCAGATATATTCAGAAAATTAAAGAAATAGATACACAAAGAAAAACAAATCTATGTGATGATTCTAAACAACTCATTGGTCACTTTTGGAGGGTAAATTCATTGTTTTAAATGTCTGATAGATAATGAGAACAAATCAAGCATTTCACTTTTCTTTCCAGGACAAGGTCTATTAGGGTAATCAATTACTTGAGGTTTCTATCTGTAGATATTTTCTAGCTAATAAATGGAGAAGGAATGATTGAATTAAAATATTACCCTTTAGAAAATTCCTAATAATTTAACGGAGCCAGGTAATGATCACCTATGTTCACTAACATCACAAAAAATAAATATCCTATAAAGCATACCTGAAAAAAAAAAAAATTTTGGTGCACTCCTGTGGCTCGGCAGCTAAGGCACAGTCTATGTAAAGCCCAAGTACCCAGGTGTAAGACTGGGGCTGGGGAAAGGACAAAACGAAGGATCTAAGAAATCAAGTCAGGCCTTGGAACTAACTGCCAGTCAGAGGCACATTTTAAACAGCTCCACTGAAATCCAGAATTGGATAGCACCGCAGGGCTAACAGACCAGCTGCTTCAACAAATAAATTTCAAGGAAAATGAGAAAATAAACCCATTAATTAAAGAAAAAATTTGGTATCTTCTTCTAATCATGTTGGCATAATTGGCACTAGAATTCTTCCCTGCCTTCATTAACTAGACAATTAGAAAAAGATGTGTGAAAGGACTAATTTTGGGCACTGGATATTGAATAACACAGGTTTGATAACTTTAAAGGTAAACAAACATACAAGGTGTGGCCATATGGGCCCCAGGTTCTGTCTGGGGAAACATTTCCAGTTTGGGAAGTTGGAGCCTGAATGGAGTATAGCACCTTACTGTTAAGGAAGTAGAAGGTAGAGGTCTGGCTGTTACATCAGCTGGAATTTGTGTGGCAGGTACAAGGGAAGAGTTCTAAGGCCTACCAGACAGGGGCTGCTGCAGCTGAGCATGAAAGAGATTCCAGAGGGTACAGGGTGGTGAGAAACTGGAGTCCCAGCCAAACCAGAGAAGGAACAACACTGAGTCCCTCAGGCTCAGCTAAGGCCTCAGAAAGATCATGCCTTAGAAGAGCCAGGGTGGGCAAATCTGGCTCACTGTGTTTTGGTAAGCAAGATTTGATTGGATCCTGGATATACTCATTTGTTTAAATATTGTCTATACTGCTTTTGCAGTTTAGTAACCACAATAGAGATCATAACTCCATCTCAACCCCCAACACAAATAAGCCGAAGATATTTACTATCTGACACATTACAGAGAAAGTTTGTTAATTTTTGCACTAGAATAAGGGTCACATTCTAGGACTGAGGGCAAAATAGTCTCCTTATCTTTTAAAGATATATAATGAAAAATCTACAGATTAAATTATATGCTACTTGGGGGTATACTTCAAAATAATCCAACTGGGAGGAAAGTGGCTGGGGTTAAAGAAAAAACAAAAACATTATAGGTTAATGATGATTGTAACTGAGTGATGGGTATGTGGGAGTTTATTGTATTCATCTCTTTACTTTTGTGTATGTTTGAAATTCTCCACATTCAAAAGGTAAAAAAGAAAATCTAATCTCCAAAAGAAAAAGATGTTTTAATTATAAAACAATGCTATTCAAATGAAATTCTGCATAAATATTATTCTCCTCCTGTCTTTGCTCAGTTCCCTAAGTTATACAGCATCCACTCTGCATTTTCAAAGCTTTCCAATGCTTGGGGAAAGTGGGCATTTCATAAAAACTGAATTCCTGAATAACATACTCTCCTCCCCCCATCCTTCTCTGTATGTTATATACTTTGACACACACAGATATAAGTATTTGATTTTATAAAATGGGATTATATTAAACTGCTCCATAACTTGCCTTTTCCAAATAATAGATGCTGTGGACATCATACTGTGTGAAGAAATATGGGTCAGGAATCTTTTTTTAAATGACTACCCAGCATTCATCATTGAGGGTCTATATGACTTGAACTATGCATTGAAATACTATAATTTCAATGGGAGACATGAACTATCTGTTTAACAGAAAGTTGTTCCAAGCAGGGGAAAAATCACAAGGTTATATGGCCTTAGGGACATGTCTGATGTAGGAACATTGGAACCATGATTTGATTGTTGAGTATATCTTAATCTATATGGTAATAAGCCATATTGTAATAAAGTTGAAATGCATTTGTTAAAAAATATCATTTAGCAAAATTAATTTTCATTTTCTGACTATCAGCATGAGTTTAAGTTATGGGAAACTCCTCATTAACATTAGTATTTTCCAAGTCATCCATAGGTTGCATTCCTCAAATTTAATTCTATATTGGTTTGGTGAAACTGAGAGTACATTTTTCTATAGAAGCTGTACAAGATAGAGAGGATCTTGTGTCAGCTGACAAAAGTTGATGGTACTGAATTCATGATGTACAACAGCCTTTACCCTACCAGGAGGCTGACTATTTGAAAAACCACTGTGGTATAAGAATTCTCAGTAGGAGAATCTATGGCCTTAAGAGTCAGAAATGAACAGAATACTTATTTCTTTTACATTTCTTAAACATTTAAAAAACAAGAATATTGAAATATTAATTTTAGTATATAGATAAGTAATTTCCATTTATCATTCTTTGACCATGGAAACCTTAAAGATGTTCCTTTCCTATGTTATAAATTACATAGAAATTTTGTTTTGTTTCAGAGAATATATATAGCAAAAGAGATTCCCCCCCCAGATCTGGTTTCATTCATTCACTGTCTTTTATATTTCTTCTTTTTGTTTTTAACATATAGGAAAATATTTTTTTTACTGTTTTATATAATAAAAATGCTATCTGCTCAATGTATAAAATTCAGACATATCAAGTATAAAGTAAATTAAAAAATAAATCCAATCGCACCATGTAGAAATAAATGATAAACATTTGAGTAAACATCATTCTAGATTTATTTTTGTGTATATATACACATAAGGAAACCTTGGAAATTTTAAATAAGTGGGTTATTCTATTCTCTATATGCCATTTTTTCTCAATATGTGTCAGTGACTATAATTTTACAGTAAATCTACATCGTCTCCTTTTAAGTTTTTCTCCGTTTGCTCACCATCCACTCCTATTCATTAATTAATTAGTTAATTTATTTTTCTCCCCTACCCCAGGTCTTGAACCCAGGTCCTTGGGCTTTAACTAAGCCTAAGTTAAGGTTGGGCCTACATTATCTTTTATAATGTAGCAGCAAACTCCAGTCCATGGGTAAACTATAAGTTATTTGGTCATCCTCTTACCAATGGACATTTCAGAATCTATACAATATTGAAGATTCTGTCCCAACTATTATTATAAAATCACATTCTTTGCAAATTCATCCTATCATACTTTTAGGATAAATTCCTAACAGCAGAATTGTTAGGTAAAAGTATGTGTGCCTTACACCTTGATACACACACAACCCTTGAGAAAGGCCAATCAATTTCACACACCCATCAACTACCTTCATTAGACCTACTGAACTTGCCAAGGTCTGCTCCCTCTCCTCTCACTGGCTCCAGCTCCAGCCACATGGGTTTGTGGAAGGAAAACAGGATAGGGTGTAGGTCCAAGGGTTTACTTCTTTTAGCTTCCTTCATCTCTCCTATGGCTAGACTGCTTAAATCTCAAGCCCTTCTCTTTTAGATGTCTTCCTTTCCCTCATTCCTCTCTCTTTTTTCTAATCATCTCCAATAAATCTGACTCACAATTCAAATCATCTAGAATGAAATTCTCATAGTTATCAAAAAAAGGTATGCAGAAGTAAAATTACCTTACATTATTCTTGAAGAAAGATGAAATATAAAAAACAAAAAAAAGGATGGAGAAATAAAAGTCATGATCTTGGAATGTTAAATGAAGAAAACTGACATTTTGAGATAAACGATTCTTTAAGCATACCACACAATTTTATGCACAGATAGTTCTATAGGAGGGTACATTCTGAAGGCTTTTCATTCAGTTAGGAAACTGAATACTTATTTTGTGCAGACACTGCTCCAGGTTTTGGGCAGATTGAGATTAAGAAGGGTAAGATCCTTGCTCATAAGAAACTCTCATTTTAGCAAGGGAGATAGAGGTGCAACCAAATACTTTTGAGATAAGTATAGATTTTGATACAGGTGATAAGTACTGTGAAAAAGATATGCCCTAAGGGCTACGTAAGTAGAGTGGGTTAGTTTGGCTTCGGCAAAGGCAAAGAAAGCTTCAAAAGAGAGGTGGTATTTAAGTGTGGCCTTGAAAGATGAAAGATTTGCTGGGTGAAAAAAGGCACTGCAGGAATGTCCTGGTGGCCTGGTGGATTAGGCCACCAGACATAGTCCACATACATCCCAAGGACCCAGGTTTGAGACGTGGGTCTGGGAAGAACAACCAAGATGAACAACTAAATAAAAGAAATACTTCTTCCTCCTCTCTCTTCCTGCCTGCCTGCCTACTTACCTTCATTCCTGCCTGCATCTTCCCTTAAAAAAAAAAAAAAGGAAAATAAAGAAAAAAAAAAGGCATTGCAGGCAAAGCAATTTTTGAGGCACACAATGGTGAAATGTAGCAGATCTATGAGGATTGAGAACAGGCTGAAAAGACAAACTGAGGCCAGATTGAGATGAAATTCTTGTTCTGGAATTATCCTTCCATGCTAAGGAATTCTGACATTATCTTACCAATGAGGAGTTACCAATGGAGAATTTTCATCATGAAATTATCATAATCAGATCTGAATGTTAGAAAGGTAAGTGGTTGCAGGCAAACAGACAGAGTATGGTGGAGACTATTTACAAGGACCCTGTGTAACCAAGGGATGGTGAAGACTTGTACCCAAGTTATGCTGAAACCTGAAGGGATTGAAGAAATGGTATTTACTGACTCACTAATATACATGGAAGGAAATGGTGGGGATCAAGAGAACTCAAATGAGTTTCCTTATTAGATGGTGATAGAGTATATAGGCAAAGGTGCAGAAGATGGAAAGAAAAATATTCATATTCATGTTGGACCTGTTGAATTCAAGGCAGCTGTGGGATATCTTGGAAAGGTGTCTAAGGAAGATGCCTGATGCTCAACTCCAGTGGAAACTTTTTTCAAATCATACAGCTTTGACAGTTTTGAAGTAGGTAAATTGATAACAAAGTAGGTAAGTTGATAACAAAGAGAGGAAGTAGGGATGAGGGCATAGGACAGAATTCTGAAGAAAACTAATATTTAGAAACCTAAGAGAAGAGCCTAGTGAACATCTGGGAAAATCACAGAGACATGAGGCAAGCCAGAGAGACAGGCTCACAGAAGGGACGAAGTGTAAAGGAGAAAACGTGCCCACACTGTGTTTCCCATTCCTTCCTATACTTAGTGGGAATAGAAAAGATCTTGTATAGTGGCTTCAGGAGCTGAAACAAGAATTCTGGTAGAGAAGGAGTTGGGAATGAGAGATAAAGGGAAGTGTCTCTGGGGCCCCAGGGTAGCAATTCTACACTGTGACCTGGAGTTTCCTGCTAGTACTAATAGTAGGGAATACTTCCATTCCCAATAAGGTTCTTGTTACCTTCTCTCTAGGTTCCAAGAGGTTGATCTGTCCTTTCTCCTTTCTAATGTCATTACTCACAGTGTCTATCAGTCCCTTAGACCATGAGGGTAGAGACCATGCCTTACCAGTTTCTCAGTATGTTTTTAATGAGTTTAACTTTGAATCTGATTGGGAATGGTGTACCCTTCTGGCTCAGGGGGCTAAGATGCTGATATGCAGACCACGTACAGCCAAGGACCCAAGTTTGAGACCCAGGGTTGGGATGAAAACCAAAATGAACAACTAACTAAATAAAAAATGTATGAAAACCAAAATGAACAACTAACTAAATAAAAAATGTTTCTTCCTTCTCTTTCTTCCTAAGAAAATTAAAAATACTTTTTCCTCCTTTCTATTCCTCCCTCCCTCTCTTCCTCCCTTCCTTTCTGTTAAAAACAAACAAAACAAAACTGACACATAAAGACTTAAAATGGTCTGATTTATATCACTCTACATGAGTGAAAAGGAAGCAGAGAGGGTCTTAATAAATTATTCCTCCATTTTTAACCCTGGGGTGTAAAGATCAGATGGTATAGGAAAACCTGTATACAACTTAAAATTAGCCAAGGATAGTTCACAGAGAAATCTTTTCCCCTTCACTGAATCTCTTCCTGATGACATATTTCCCTTCCCTCTTTTGATGAGAAGATCCCTTCTTAGTTGCTGTAGAACTGTGGGGTATAGTGAGAAGGGTTATAGAAGCCAATAACCTCGTCTGGCTTCTCAATTATAGCTTTTACCATGATTGTCTATCAAAATCTTATACACACAAAAGAAAGGATTAATATGTTATTTCTACAATCTATAAAGAGATCATATACACACACATATATGTAAGTGTCTAGAGTATGTGTGTGTCTGGCTCCTGCTCTACCTTGACTCTTCCCAGACCCTCTTCACCATTCTGCAGCACACACACAAAGAAGTCTAAATGCATTTTCTTTTTTTATTTCTAAAGAGGGAGGAAGGAAGGAAGGAAAAAAGGACATTTTTATGTATTTGTTTTATTTCGGTCCCCCAGACCCTCACCCTGAGTCCTTACACCGGCCCCAGAGGTCCTTGGGTTTTACATGGCCCACACCTCAGCCATCTCAGTCTGAGTGACAAAGGGATGGCCATTATTTCTTGTTAAAAGAAGAAACAGAAAAGTAACTCGATTTAGTAAATAGAGTCTGGATTGGAGCTCAGATCATGAGAGATGTAAGTTGGTGCTCCTTTCACAAGACTGCACTCTCAGATTGACCTCCACGCTTCATCCATCTGTCCAACGTGGTACCTCCATCATCTTCCCTTTATACCTATCTCACCTCAAATCTTCCTATGGTTCCTTTCTCATTTCCACTAACAATGAAGTACTGAGGTCCATCTACTTACCAACTTCTTTCTTCTCTAAAAATACCTTCTTTACACACAGACACACACATACATACACACTCTTAATGTACTTGTGAAGTCACACCTGAATTTTGCACACCTATTTTCTATAAAGAAATCATGTCATGTAATACAGAGGAATGAGACCTTAAAAAAAAAAAATCACATTCAAACATCCATTCTGAATCTGTGTGACACTAAGTCATATTACTTAATCTATCTCACTTTTTTTCACCTGCGAAGAGAGAAAAATGCCTGCCTCCTTTGTGTTCAAAAGGTAGCTGGCATATGCAAGATATTTAACAGAGTATCATGTACTTAAAAGGAGCGTAATAAAATGCAGCTATTCACAGGACTATTGTTCCTACATGCCTGACACTAAGTAGTACCTCAAAATTTGTTAGTTCACCTCTTTACCTATTTTGTGTGTATTTGTGTTTTCCCCCACTACAACTATCATTAAATATACTTGGCTGTTCTTATATATATATTTTTCTTGTTAACTAAAATGGAGAAGTGTACTCTAAGTTCCTGTTTCTACTTAGGATATGGATCCAAACTGCCTGAAATTCACAGAGTTTAGGGGCAATTAGGTTTTTACCGTATTCAGTCTGCATACGGGAATACAGTTTATTTTTCTTTATAAAGATGATGTGCAATCTCCTTAGGTTTATTTATAGTTGTACTTTTGCTTTTGATGTGTATTGTTCTTTCTACAATATATCTCTAGTTGGTATCCAGCTAGTCTATCCATTCCTATTAACAATGATACAATTTCACTTCAGAAAAGAAAAACAAACAATGCAAAAGATGATCTGAGATGACGAGGGGAAAAGGAAGGCATTTCAGGTAAAAGAGTTATTCATATTTAAAACAAAAACACTGGGGGGAAAAGAAGCAAGTAAAACAAATCTGGTGGAAAGAACCTCTTACCCCATCTTTGAAATAACTTCCTGGTTCGTCTCACCAAAGATTTAGAAATTAGTTCAAATTCAGCAAAGATTTCCTAACTCAGCAGTAAAAAAAATTTGTGCATTTACTAAAATCACACCGCTCACGCAAGGATGAATGTGAGAGGGACCCAGACATAATAGCTCTTCTTAACTTGAAATCACTGAAAGAGAATGATGACATTTTGCATATTCCCCAGTTCCCTTCTGAGGGGCAACTTGGTGTCCAGGAGCTTTTCAAAGGTACCCTGGGTTCATAACTCCGTAGTCGGAATGAATACGTCTGCAACACTTATTTACAATTTCAAGTGGGGGAAGAAAACTTGTGACAATGTCTCACAAATCTCAACGAATGACTGCGAACAGCTGCCACGCGGTGACGCGGTCCACGCAGTTAACATTTGCGTGTCCGCTCCTGAGGCGTGTTAATGTGTCATCGCGTGTGCCGGCGTGTGTTCGTAGAAAAAAGGACACTCGTGTGAGCCGATTTGTCCGAGTGCGGACCTGAATTCCTTTGAACCTGGTGGGTCGTGAGTAAACCACTGTGCGAAACCCCGCCGGCATGTGCCCAGGTACTTACCTCTGCGGACGAACAGGTGAACGCTGCTGGGCGCCGCCATGTTGGCGCTGATCACGTGGCCGTGAGTGCTCGCTCACCGCCCCGCCCCGTCCCGCCCCGTCCCGCCCCGCCAGAACAGTCCGGTCACAGCCCTGCTGAAGACCGGAGGCGCCCAGGCAGCTGGAAGGGAGCGCGCGTGCGCGCGGGGGGCTGACTGCAGGAGCCCGGCGGCGGAGCGGCTCCGGCACCCAGGCCAGCAGGGGAACCCTCCGCCAGCCGAGTTTGCTCCCGCTGCGAGAGACCGGTTCCAGTCGCGATTCGCGCGCTCGGTCTGAACCCCCTCGCCCAGGTGGGATGGAAGAAGCCTGTCAGGTAAGTGTAGCATCCAATATTTGTAGCATCAATTTTGGTGCATGGAAACGTGAAGTTGGGAGGAAAAATAATAAAGCACAAGCTAGCGTTCAACATAGCACTTTGCATCGCCTGCCACTTTGTTGCAAATTATTTCCCTAGATTCAATTGGAAGGTAAAATTTGGTTCAGAGTCACCATTTGTCCCTTTGCTGTCCCAGAATCTACATTACTCAGCAGAGACTCCCGACAAGGAAGGATCTGTGTGCAGCTGCAAAATCTATTCTAGCTTCCCCAGTGGTGATGTTCAGGGGACTTCTCTTTCCCCAAGGACAGCTTCCCCTAGACAGTGTTAACTGTAATCTTAATCCTAAAGTTGACGTTTAAGAGTAAGAGGATGACGTCTGCCAATCGCGCTTCCAAAAGATGAAGCTGACAGGCCAATTATGAGCCAACGGATCATATGTGTCTCTAGAGATGACAGTGCCCATTTTTACCAAAATCGTCATTCCTCTGATCTGTTTTCTGAAACATATTTCCATCCCGTCAAGGACCAGGTAGTATTTATATTGGTGACCTGGTTTCCAGCATACTTCATGGAACCAGTCAAACCAAGAATTTAACAGTTTCCCAGACTTTAAATGTGATAAAAATCTATAAGGATTTTTGATGAATATGCGTGATGTCTCCTGATTAGAATTTTAAAGTTTTAATTCAACTGTACGCTCAGTGAAAGAGTCAAACAATTCAGAATGGGTGAAACAAAAAGCCCATCTCCTTCCTCACCCACACCACACACCATCTTCCCACTTTTCAGTCAACTACTGTGTGCATCATTCCATGGCTTTTACAGACACATGTGTAAATATCTTCAAATAAATCATATACTCACTGTCACATCTTGCTTTTTTCACTCATCATAAACATCAAATCTTAGAATACTTAGCTCCAACTCATTCTTTTGAATGACATGGTCTTGATATTTTTATTTTTAATGAGAATGAATCTTGGCAGTTCATCAAAGTTCATCAGCTACACTTGGAGACTCAATATATGCTTTGGGGCCACCTTGATAGATAAAGAGAAATAACGTTTTCCACAGAGGTAAATAATATGCACAAAGATGAGAATAAAAAGGGTTCCTGCAGGTTACTTCAAGCCCCACCATTTTCAAACTTTTTTTTTTATTTCCAGGAAAGGATTTTTGAATGTGGTCAGTCTGTCCTCTGAATAAATGATGTCAATAATCTGAGTGCAGTGAAGGAGTCTGAGAGTTAGCTGGGGACAGAATTTCAGGAAGCGTGTGGAAAAAGAAACCAAGATGTCCCAGCCAAATGTTAGAGGACATTAGCCCAATTTCAAACACATTTGAAATAGAACACATGTTTATGTGATTCAGATTAGCCAACCCTTGGAAAACAAACACCCAGGTTAATTCCCCTGCAACTGGAAGGAATAGAAACATTATGAAAACTCAGGTGTCACAACCATAGTGGAAGTCAGCGAGGAATTCCCCAGTGAGTTCAGCATAGCATGTGGACACCTAGGATGAGCCAGAAGTGAAGCAGATATGAATTTGCACATCCACTGATCCTTAATTTACATCTTTCTTATGTTGAAAGGATTGAAAGCTATCAGTATGTGGTCTCCAAAATTAGGATAAAGGGCTAGACCTCTGACCTCTAAACTCCCTTGCAATTCTAACATTCTGTGATCCTGGGTATTCAGGGCATCAGAATGTGTTCATTTAGATGAGTAACCACTAGAGAGTCACTTTTCAACCCTGCTTCTGCCCAGCCTCTCATCTGTAAAATGGCTAGTTATATTGTGACACTTTGAACACCTACCATGATTCAGATTTCGTACTTGGAATTAATGAATGAAAAGTTAATTACTTTTTCAAAACCAAGGTTTGAAAAATAAAGCATAACTTAATACCTTCAGTTTCTGTGTCCAAAAATTCATTTTTGAATGTTTTAATTAACTTAGGTTTTTATTATGTAGGTCTTTGCCTTGGTTTTTAAAAGATCATGTCTTTTTGGTATCTATTTAAACCTTTTCATCTTTCATATAAAATAAATAAATCAGAAATAAATTCTGATATTCACATTGTTGAAAATTTAGTTCTAATGAAGGATGTTTTATTATAGACTTAGACCATATGACTTATTCAAAAATAGTCTCTTGTCTGTGATAAAATATAAATTATATTGGTTTCTGTCATGCATATTTTGAAGTTGTAATTCATTTTTAATGCTCTAGGAAATTATGCAAAGGGATTCTTTGAAAATAAATTTTGTTTTGTAATACATCATCACTTTTAAATACTTATTAGGATTACCTATGATGCAAGATACTTAACAACATAGACTATAAAATAGAGACTAAGATACTTAGATATCTACAGAAGAAAAATTTTATATATGAACATGTTATAAATGAACTGAAATAATATGGTATTTCCTATTGGGCTCCAGGCAGGTTGTATAGTCTGCTGAAGGAGACTGGTGCTCTGGGACCATTACAATTTCAGTGGGACTGTCATCTAGACCCAGGTGCCTTCATTCCCACTGCATGACCTTACTTCTCAGTTTTGCAATATGAATGAGAAAAATTAACCTTTTGATTTTATTTCAGGATCGTTTCTTAGCATGTTACTCTATGACTTGAGAATAATATTTCCAATCCTACCCTCTAGTTTGTCCACATTTTAGAGGAGAGAATTTTCACTTATTTCCATATTTTAAAGTCAAATGAACATTCTTTCCGAGAACTTAGAGTCCTTCATCAACATGATCTGCACACATAACAAGGACTTGTCTCAGTAGCTGTTGGGCTGCTCCAGAGTTAGGGTCCATTGGTGATTTGGTGGAGGGCAGGGTGTGTTGACATGTAGCCAAGGAATGGGGAAACTGCACATATGGGGCCTCTATATGAGTTTATTTTAATGTGTAGAATCAAAGTTATTGCAATAAAATTAAAAATAAATAAAGTTAGGGTTCAGCTTTGAATGATTATATGTTCAGGCAAAAAGTTTCTGGGGTACTTTCTTAGCCAGCTTGCTGGTAGAATGTCATGTTTCCTCTACCAATCAGTTCAGTTAGTTGAGATAATAATGGCAATGTTGGTGGATAACCTAGGAGCACCCTCAGAGAAAGTGTATAAATGTGCCATATTTTCTGAGGAGAAGTGATGCCATAGATGAGGGAGATGTAAGATATCAAGTGTGTTTTTCTTTGTTTCTGTACCCTGTTTCCTTGATCCACAGCAATTCCAAGAGGGAACCAAGAGGCAGGGGTGGGGAGCTTGTGTGTATGTGACCTTGTGTCCTCACATTTTTTGTTGTTTACTACATTTTCTCAGTCATATTATTCTATGCAAATGAAACTTTAAGTCCCACTCCCTTCCAATGGGATTGTCCTATCTTGAGCTTCTCCCATACTGAAATTCTGACTATTTAGGGATCTATAGCATTTATAGGCCTAATCCAGATGGGCTCGGCAAATAGCAGGTGGCACCCTCCTGAGGAATCTGTCAGGGTAAGCAGACTAGAATGGGACCAGACAGGGCTGTAGAGTAAGAACATATCATTGTCCCAAGGGAGTCATTGGTCTCAGGGACAATCTGCCTAGCATTCATTTCAAGCTGGTTCAGTCCTTTGGCTTGAAAGCTATTATTATGGGAGATTGTAAACAGTGATGCCTCAGCATAATAGCCTATCCATTGTTGGAACAGTAGCCCACCTGGAATGGTGTCAGAGACCAAGGGAAGAAAGGCGAAGGAAGAGAATGAGGGTAGCCCAGACCCCACTCACTGATGCATCTAAGTTTTGTAATAATGCTGCTAGTTTTGATCAGCATTGGTTTTGGAACTGTGCAGACTTGAGGGAAAAAAAACTTCCCAGGCCTCATCTCTTAGAACTGATTCTGACAGAAGTTGGGTTACAATAGAAGTGTGCATTTGCCCATGGAATCTAAAACAGTAAACAAAAACAAACCATTAACATCAGCCAATTGTTCTCGAATTAGCAATTCCTGGAACAGTAGCATCTTCTTGGACACTTCTGGAGAATGAAGGATTCCATTCAAGTAAGGACGAAAGTAAAGTTTCCAAGAGAATTAAGTGATCATCAACCCATCAATAAATTCTTAAGTGATTACTCTAGGCTCTGAGGAGATACATTATTTTTGTTCTTATGACATTAATTGGAAAGTCAAGACTAACATACCCATAAGATTATCCATAAAGGAAGTCCAGATTATCCCCTTGAGACTATAAGCCACAAAGGAGCAGTACCAAGTGTGAGAGGTCCCAGATCTGACTGTTCCTAGCTGCCCAAAATGGACGGAAATATTGAGCATAAACTCCCAGGAAATGGCACCTGTTCAATCTCCTTCACTTCTTGCAAGGATGACAAACATGAAAGAAAGAAAAGCATGCTTCATTTAGCATCTCTGGTTCATACTTATTAAAAAAAGAAGAAAAAACCGAAAATGTTCTCAATATCCTTGGAATTTTAAAAAGACATCTGTTTTGATTTTTCTCTTCTGTTTGTATATCTGCCTGTGTTCTTTAAAAAACATTTTTAATAATGCTGAAATGTATACTATAGAAAGCAGAAGTCCCCCAGAAAGTTCTCCGCAGGTAACTTGTTAATGAGTTGATATATATTCTGCCGGATGTTTTTCTATGTAGGTACCATTTGCTGGACTTTCTAAGGGAAGGTACTTCTTTTTACTGTGACCTGTCACACATCAATGTGGCATAAAAGATGGTAGGTTAGACAAACCACATGTGAATGGAAAGGAATGCATAATATTACCTGTGTCTTTATTGCCATCTAGTATGCAGTCTTTTTCTTTGGCCTTCACTCTGCACTTGTTTCTCTCCTTTCATTGTTTCTTCTCTTCAATAAGCTTATTATCTTACTGTGTGTTTTTTCCTTTCTCTCCTGAAGTGATGGTACATTCCTGGTTACTATCTTAATATTTTTTCATCTTTTCATCTTCCCTTGCTAGATGTATGCTTCTGTTTGTTGTTGAACTAAGCGTGTCTGAGTAAACACATCTGGCCCTGTAGGATTGTGTAATGCCAGTTCATAACAGAAAGAAGTTTGACCACTAATATGAGAGGTTGCAAATATTTGTGATCTGGTATTTCCTACTGAGAAGCATGAAATAATATTCCATGGTCAATGAACTCTTATGCAAATGCACTGCAGTAAGAAGCTCTAAAGTGAAGATGATGAAATAACAAGGGGTTTAATAATAGAAAAAGAAAACTGGCTGTGTGTCCCTTTCTCCTCTCCCACTCTCCGCCTCCACTCCTCAAACTGGCTGACAAAATAAGCAGTAGAGTATTTCTTAACTTCTTGTGCTCGCCTCTCACTTAACAAATTCTATATTCAAGTCTGAAACTGCTGAAACAAACAAGAGGGCAGATGCTGCCTCGACCTCTCTTCCCATTGAGCTGAGCTCTTCTGTGCTCACCCCATCCACTTGAACGCGGAGAATAACTTGTCTGGAGAGCATTCTCCTCATCTGAAGCACGCACAAACATCTCTGCGGGTTTTTTTTTTGTTTGTGTTTTTTTTTTTTTTTTTTTTTTTTTTTTTTTTTTTTTTTTTTTTTTTTTTTTTTTTTTTTGCTTGATAAAGGATAAAGGAAGAAAAGCGGCAGCTGACAGCAAACAAGCCCCACTGTGGTGGCCCCACAGTCTTCACAAAAGGGGATTCAGAGAGCTCGGCAAACAAGCTGTATCGCCCAAGACTTCCGCACAGATTCACCTGCCAAAATTATTCATTAAAATCTAAAGAAATGTCCAGGTGAACTCAGAGTCTAGCCAAAGCACATTTTCCAACTGGGCTTTTGTTAAGTTGGAAGAGAATACAGTTGAAGAATCTGAAAGGCCTTCAAAGATCATCTAAGCCAACTCTTAACTCTACCCCTTCCAATTTTTAAGATGAGAGTGAGGTCATAAGAGAGGAGTCACCTCCATTCCAGCCTGTGTACGTTGGAACACTGGAGGTTTTGGAGAAAAAATTTGTGTAAAGGAAAGGTGCAAGCAGGAATAAAGGTGGGTAGGCAGACAGGCTGGAAGAGAGAGGAGGAAGAAGTACTTTATTTTTATTTAGTTGTTCATATTGTTTGTTCCAGGCTCCAGGTCTTGAACCTGGGACCTTGGGATGTATGTGGGATTGCCCCCAGGATATACCAGACCGCTAGGCTACAGGATGCACCTGGAAAAATATTTCTAAAAACATTTATAAGGCATTCCTTGTGGCATCTTATGTACAATAGCTCTTTAGCTATTCGTAAGGGATGACCTTACATTTGTATTCCATTATTCTTCTCCAATGGATTCATGGAAAGCCTCCAAAATTATGACATGAAAAATTTCAAAGCTTTGGTTTTGCGTTTAATGTCTGTTGATTCATAAACCAGGGTGTCAAAGATGGAGACAATTTGCTTTTGGTAGCAAAGTTTTTCCACATGAGTCCTTTGCCAAATAAAGTACATGGTAAACTCTGATTCCTTTGAAAATCAGTTTCCCATGAAAGGACTGAGCATTAATTTTTAAAAAAAAATAAAAGCTCTTCACTGTTTTTTCTTTTGGCAAGTTCTACTTTGTGAAAGTTAGGAAGAGATAACCTTACTGCTTAAAGATGCCACTTGTCTGCGACAGGTAAACTTGATTTGCGGTTGTATTTTATTTGACAATTATATGGAGCTTCTTCAGTTGCTGAACAATATAGAACTCTGATTTAAATAAACTTTCATATCAAAAGTAAAATTTTAAAACAAGGTTTACAATAAAAAAAACAAGTATCCCTTCCAACTTTTTCTGTCTGATCCCAGATGAAACCACTTTGAACTATTTTTGTTTCTGGTGACTGCTCAAAGCCATGCCAACTATAGTTTATATTTGGACTGACTTTACTTGTACACTTTTTTTCCTCCTGGAGTTCATAATTTCCTATTCTAATTTGGGCCAATTACTTTCTTAGATATGTAATTCGTTTGCCATCCTCAGATTTCTTTTTATTGGAATCAGATGTTTTTCACTATTTCTTATACTTCACATCTTACATGCTCTTTGATTTCACCATCAGGTGTGTGAGGGAAGTTTTCTGGTATCTTAGATTTACAAACCACCTTTATTTTGCTCTCACTCTTGATAGTTTGGATGTAGGACTCAAGATTCAAAATAAATTTTTTTGTATAACTTTGAAGATACTATTCCATTGTCTTTTAGCATGAACTATGCCTGATAAGTAATTTATTGAATTTTCCCTTTCTCTCCCAGGTTACCTATGCTATCCCTTCTGAAAGCATTTAGTATATTTATTTTTTAAAGGAAAGGTGCAGGCAGGCAGGCAGAGAAAAGAGGGAAAATTTTATTTTTATTTAGTTGTTCACATTTGTTTCCCAACGCCCCCCCCCCCCCCCAACCCAGGAAGTGAATCCTGGTACATGGACTGTGCTCCTTTGGAGGAGGCTGACCTAACTGCTTTGTCACTAGGGCATGCCTAGTATCTTTAGTTTATACTGTGTTCTGAAATTTAATAATGCAAACTTAAGGTGAATCTTTGTAGGTAAATGGTATAGTGGTTAAGAACTCAAGTGAGTTACACTGTCTAGGCTAAGTTCCTAGCTCCTAGCTCTGCCACTTATTTATTGTTTGCATAAAAAAAACCTAACTAGTTCTCACTTAAGGATACTATCATGTGTCTAAGAGGGTTATGAGAATTGAGATGACTTATGGGAATGCATAACAGCTAGTAAGACATCAATAAATGTTAGTGATGATTTATTCTTGCTTAACCTTCAGTGAATTCTTATTTGAAGATTCATTTCTTCAACTCTCAGGAAGTACTATCCCCTTCTTTGATAATGTCCTTCTGTTCTGAAACAATATAAACTTATTATCAGATTTCCCACACTGATTCTGCTTTATCTTTCCTATTTTCTTTTTTTTTAATGTCCTGAGAAATTTCTTCAATGTTAAAGCCCAACTTTCTGTTTCTTGAATTAGTCATTTAAAATTTCTAAGTACTCTTATTCGGATTGTTCATTTTTCATAGTATTTTTGTTTCACTATGCATTCTTTTCTCCCCCATGTTGTGGAAACTTAAAAATATACAGAAAGGTCCAAAGACTCATATAGCAAACACCTAGATATACCTTCTATCTAGATTCAATAATTTTTAATATTTATTACATTTATTTTTTAGATACACATACTTTTATTCTGGATCATGGAAGTGTTAGTTGTAGATGTAAAGATCCTGCTCTAAGTACTTCAGGGTGTGGCTCCTAGGACCAGACACATTTTCCTACACAATCACAGTACCATTATTACAGCTATGAACACTTACAAAATTGCCTATCTAATGAGCTTACATTCAGATTTCCATTTTGTGTCTCAAATGTGTATAGACTGACAAAATCTTCCAATATGTAAAATGTCCTTACCCTTTCACTCAGCATTTCCATCACTTTCTTGCCCTCTCACACATAGAAAAGGGCACATACACAAGGGCATTCATTGCAGCATTGCATATGAGCTCCATAGGAAGCAACCTAAATGTCCACTGATACATGATTGTGTTAATTACACACACTGAGATCAAAATGTGAACTGTCCAAAAGCTATTTAGAATTAAGGTGTTCTAATATGAACGAAGAAAGATGATTAAAAAAATTTTAAAGGAAAGGTGCAGGCAGGAATGAAGGCAAGTAAGCAGGCAGATAGGAAGACGGAGGAGGAGGAAGCATCTTTATTTTTATTAGTTGTTTACACTGGTTGTCCCCCGCACCCCAACCCTGCCCACCCCACCAACCCCAGCCGGCAACTCAAACCCAGTGGTATGTGGCCTGCTCCTTCAGAGTTGACTGACCTAACCACTGCTCCACCAGGACACCCCAAGATGATTAAATTTAATGAGAAAGGATTCTGAATATTGAATATAGTAAACCACCACTTTTGTTAAACAAAAAATTGAATGTATGCAAATGGATAGTTAACTGAGGTATAAAAAAGAAATTGGTAAAAGTAATTGCCTCTGGAGAAGTGAATTGGGTAGCTTAGTTCTCATCAAATTACTCTAACTTGTTTTGAATTATGTACTATATAGTGTTTAAAGGGTATGAATGAATATTCAATTCCATAGAGCTGTGGTTGTTAACCAAGGGCGATTTTGCCCCTCAAGCGACATGTGGCAGTGTCTAGAGACATGTCTCCAGCAATGACAAGTGAAGGTGGAAGTAGTGCTACTGGCATCTAGAGGGCAAAAGTCAGGCATGTCATTAACCAGCCTTCAATACACAGGTCAGCTACACCCAGCAAAAAACGATCTGGCTCAAAATATCAGTTGTGCTGAGGTTGAGACCCTGCTGTTGACAGCACTTCTTCTGGGTACTGGAGTTTGAGAAGAACTAAGCAAGACGAAAATAAAAACAGTGTAAATGCCAAAAAGCTTTTATATCATTGTGCCTTTAAGTAATTCATACTTTTAGCTGTGAAGCGAAATGATTGGATAAGTTCAATATGATCCTGTTTCCCTAGTTTATTGCAGATTGGTACATTATCAAACTTTTGTAACCATCATTTTAATTACGGTATATATGACATGATTACTTTAAGATGAGAGCAACTAAAGTCTGATCTCTAGGGATCCAACTATAGGTATATTTGCACATGTATGCTCATTTTGCACTGTTTACAATGGGACATATTGAAAACAACCTAAATAATAGGGGACTGCTGGAATAATACCTGTACAATGGAATACCATGCAGTTATTAACCAACTCTAATGATCTCCAAGATTAAATTTAAAAAGTAAGTTACAGAACAAATATATGTGGGAGATTATCGTATGTACCTATGATATGTAAAAGATATAACACATGCTCATTTATGCATATATCTCAGGAAGGTATGCAAGATATCAGTAATGGCAGTTGTTTCTGGAGGATTGTGCTAAGGAACTTTACACAATATTGTGTTTCGCATTTTTGTATGAAGTGTATACTACTTACTGAAAATAACTGTACGCACATAAAGACTTTGCCCAAGTCAGTAAATTAAATGTACTGTGTAATTTCACTGTAATACATTAGAATATGTATAATAAAAAAGATGTCAAGGAATACAGAAACGCTGAAAAGTTGTAGATGTTTTGAGAAAATGAGGATCATCAAGCCATACTTTAAATGCGGCACCCAATTTCAGTCATTATAATGAAAGATACTTTTCTAATACCTGTTCCTGTAAGGTTATAAAAATAAGTTCAATGAGGGTATATTTGGTGACTAGGGCAAATGTCATACAAGTGAGGTATTTTCCAGATGGTTAAGGATAAAAGACCCTCTTATATAGAGCCTAGTGGACTGGTATGCTTAAGGCTTGGCCTACTTGATGGAAGATGAGATGGAAGAGTCGCAATTTAGGAGTCTAGGATATTGTTTTGGCTTTGCCACTAACTCATGTGACCTTAAATCAAGTTAACCTTTGGATCTTTTGTCTGTCTATAAAATGAAATTGTAAATCCCAAAAGATGAATTTTTAAAAATTGAGTAATTTTTGATAATCTGAATTGATAATTCAGATTAGAGAAACTTTCACAAAAACATGGAAAAAGATTCAGCCTTTTTAATTAAGGAATATAAAATTTGAGATTTTGTTTTTTAAAGGAAAGTTGCAAGCAGGAAAGAGAAAAGGAAGGCAGGCAGTAAGAGAGGAAAACACTAGTTACAATGGTTGTTCCCCTCCAGCCGAGTCTTGAACCTGGACCTTGGGATGTATGTGGGGCTGAGAGGCCACCAGAGTGCACCCAAATTTGACTTTATACCTCTCAAAACAATGAAATCAACATACCATGCAATTGAAATTCTTTTAAAGAGTATACACATTCATATGATAGTAATTTATAAATCATTCTGGAGAATATGGCATTTTCATGTAACTGAGCTAGAAATATTCTACCTTTTAACTCTAACTGCATTTTCTAAGAATTTGTCTTAAAAGACTTAACAGATACAAAAATATATATACACATATCATTTGAATGTTGTCTATAAAAAGTAACCTACATAAATGTTTAATATGTGAATATCAAGAAATATTATGTATCTATGAAAACCATTTTAAACATGAGAAGTATTTGTTAAAAAGTATATTCAATATACAAATATAAAAATGTAAAATTATTTCATTTAGAAGCATGTTACATTATTGAATCAATATTTAATAAACCGATTTTTAAAGTCTAAGAAAAAACTTCTGAATTTGTGCAATTAGATCCATTAGCCATGTTAGGTCCATAATTCCAATCATCCTCTCATATGCAGTGGGGATTTTGTAGTCAGCGTTCCTCTAGTAGGCAAGGACAGTGGATCCCATAAATCTTCAAAATAGAAGCTGATGCACAGTGTTTTTTTCTCCTCACATATAAACTAACTTAAGCATA
The DNA here is from genome assembly GCA_004363575.1 of Solenodon paradoxus. Lineage (NCBI taxonomy): Eukaryota > Metazoa > Chordata > Mammalia > Eulipotyphla > Solenodontidae > Solenodon > Solenodon paradoxus. The sequence continues at coordinate 83,509 of RJWH01001479.1, forward strand.
GACTGAATTTTGTGTGATTTATAAAAATATTTTATTTTCAACGTATGCCACACCTCTATACCCACATTTGAGTATAAGAAACTGAGGTCAAAAGATGTGAAAAGGTAAGTACAAATCTCAGAATGGGAAGGATCCTAGAGATTAGTGTAACCTTTCTGCTCAGAAAGGAAACATGACGTTACATGTACAGAAAAATTAAGTTGGAGAGAACAGGTAAAAAATAAATTATGGGGTGTGGCCTTGTGGCCTAGCAGTTTAGTTCACTATGGTGCAGTCCATGTACAGTACAAGATCCCTCCCTGGTTCAAGACCTGGGTGCAAGAAAACAACCAAGACGAACAATTAAATAAAATGCTTTCTCTTCTTTCTTATTTGCCTTTATTCCTGCCTGTACCATTTCTTAAAAAAAAAAAAAGGGGGGGAGGGAGGGACTGAAGAAGGGAGGGAAAGGGAAGGAGGGAGGGAGGGAGAGAGAAAAAGAAAGGGTGGTGGAGGTGGGAAGGGCAGTGGGAAAAAAAGAAATGTTAAGACAAGTAATATAAATGTGTATGTAGATAATAAATGGGGTGAAGTCTAGCTATTAAGAGCTGGAAGTTGCTAGAGAGTGGCTATGTTGGGTTTAATACATGGTCCTATACATTTATTCTGGTATTTAAATTCCCCTAAAAAAGGTGCAGGTGTATCATATTATGGCATTTTAAGTCCCATAGACTAATGCTAAACCAAATCTTTATCCATGAACTAATTAATCATAGAACATTGATTTTTTTTAAAGTAGAGAAACTGTCACACTGGCCTTTTCTGGTTTCTATATAAAATTTTTTCAATTATATTGCCCCTCCCTTAGAGCTCATTTTTAGGTGTCAATTCTGAGTTTTCAATTAAAAAATTGAAAGATTATGTTAATTTAGATGGAAAACATGGCTTTCATAGGGTTTCGGAAAGGCTTTTAATTGAACTAGCTTATTCTATCTGTATCAAATTATATACACATATATTTTTTTTTTCTCAGAAATCAACAAGTTTTACTTATACATAAGCTTCTGAGACAGATGAGATGGTTGAAAGTTTTCCAACACACTCTTTCTAAGAGGTTTAGTACCACTGGTATGCTGCCTGACACAATTACTTTTTGTCTAGAGGGTACTGGTTACTTTGCTTCTATGTTTGACAGGTTTTACTGTTGCAGAGCTGATGTAGGGACAAGACGGTGCTTGTCCAAGTTGGGATTTTGCTTTAAGCATTGAACAAATCAGATTTTAAAAGTAAAAATCAACTTACATCCTATTTTTGATGTTATAAAATACCTGGTTTACTGCCTCAGGTTACAAACATCATAGTTATTTTTAATGATTTTATATCAAGCAATTTATACTCTACTTCTATAAAAATAAAGGAAAACTGTTAAGCAATTTATCATTAGTTTACTTTTTGTTGGACTTCATCTTGCCAGCTTTATAGCAAACTACAACAGATATAACACCTCATTTTATACAGATGTATTTCAATAATGGTATTTTTGGTAAATTGGTTTTTTATCTTAATTATTTTTATAATGTTTATGCTAACTTCTATATCTTGAATATCTGATGCCAAACATTTAGGTTATAGGCTATTTCTTATTTCCCATCTCTCTGTTACCCATTCTATTTCCAACAATCAACTAATGGGAATTTATTTAAAACAAAACAAACTTATACTAGGAATATTTCCTACTTAGAAGCATGTCAGAAAAAAAAGATTATGAGAAAGAAATGTGTTTTAAAACTGCCAGATGTAAAATCTCAGAGGCAAAGTATGGGAGGAATGATAAAAGCTTAAAACCTAAAGTTAACCAGACTTTTTAGGAAGAGCTTGTCATAAGTATTTAAGACTCGTCTCATCACACATTAACATCACAGCTAAGCATTTATTATACTGTTTAAGAAGGGAAGCAATTGCAGTGGTATTTCAGAAGCTATACCTTTTTTCTTTTAATGTAATATATGCACATAGACTCTAAACAGTATTTTAAAATATACAATCTCTCCAAAAGAAAATATTCAACTAAAGATTAGATAACTTTTAATGTAAGTAAAATGTTACAAGATTTTAAAATTAAAGTCATCAGATTTTTCACAACACAATGTACAGAAATTTGCACACTTCCTGTACAAAGCAGTATAATCTTTACTCTTGGGCAAGGCGTTCAATAACACGTCGGTAATCTTCCACGAGCTCCTGAAAACTTTCTTCCAGCTGTTCATGTTGCATGCTTATTTCTATTTGGTTCATCTGGTTTGTCAGTTCTTCTGGTCGGAGACATTTTCTCATCTTAGCAAGATCTCTCTGCTTTTTCTAAGCAAATACAGTTATAGGTTAGACTAAGGAAGCTGATATATTTATAATGCTAAGTCTCTAATGTTCAAATAGTATTACAAATATGCCCAAATTTGTCCCAGATGGTTGTTTTGTTAGTTTTCTCCTGAGTCTCAAACCCAGGTCCACAGGCTTTACAAGGCCTGCATCTCAATCACCTTAGCTCCCTGAGCCACAGGGGTCCACCAGTTTTCTTTCTTTCTTTTTTTTTTCAAAGAGGAAGGCAGGCAGGCAGGCAGGAAGACAGAGGAAGCAGCATTTTATTTTAGTTGTTCTCCCTGGGCTGTATGTAGACTATGCCCCAGGTATGGGCTTAACACCTGAGTCAACAGGGAGTGATCTCAACTATTTCTTTATTAAAATACATTAATTGAAGAAAGACTACTGAGTTTAGTGTGATTATTCTTCATGCTGCTATCAATTATTACATTAATTTTTAATTCCAAGCTGACTTTTCTTGCCACAATGCTCATTTCTAGTATCCTTATCCAGCAGTGTATTACGGTTCACATATTTCAACATAAACTCTTAACTGAGTTTCACAAAAATAAACCAAAAGCTTTCACACCTAAAAAATTAAACTAGCATTAATGAGTATCTACCAAGTTTCAGACATACATTATCTTATATAAACCTCCATTTCACCAAGAAGGAAACCACCAAGCTTAGGAATTTGTAATAGGGAGTTGGTAACGTTTTAGCAGAACAGTACTATGTTAGTAATGTTGAGGATGGGACTGAAGGACCAAGTTAGCATCTACCTTGGGAGTTCGAATAAGAGATGATGAAAATCAAACCAGTAGCAGCAGTGGAGGAGGAGGGCACATGACAGATTTAAGGAAGAAAAATAAGATGATGTGGGGAAGGAAGACTGAGTAATGAGACTAAGATCCTATATGTGTAGCAACACTGCAACAAATGCAACTATTACACATTTTAGATAAAGTGTTCTATATTAGCATATAAATCCTCTTTCATTGGAGCACAGATTAAAGAATTAGCCTTGGCCCGCTCTGTGGCTCAAGCAGCTAAAGCGAATACTATGAAATGAACCCAGGCTCAAGACCCAAGGTGGAGGCAGCCAAAAAAAAAAAAAAAAGGAGCTAGTCTTACAGAGATCAGAAATCACATATATTAACTCATGTAATCCTAACAACTCTTAAGAGCTAGGTACTATAATCTTCTTCACCTGATGAAGGGAAAAAAAGGATCCTGGAATTAAATAACTTGTCATCAAGGTAGCAAGCTGAGAAGCCAAGATTGAAATCCTTAAGTATCTGATTGCAAGTCTATATTCTTATTCTTACATCTAACTGCTTTTTTGAAAGGCCAAAAACCAAAAAAAAGCTAAACAAAAGTATTGTAAATCCACCCTAAAAACAGTGTATGTCCCCTTAAAAAGAACCTAAATAATTTTGGAATGTTAGGCAAATGTGTCATTATTACTAAAAAACAGACCCCGAAAATTAAGCTAAATTTATAATCACACAAATATTTCTAAAATTAGGAAACAGTTAAGTTTGAAGATGTGTTTATAGAAATAAGCTATCTGATACTACCAAAAAATTAGGTTGATCCTGGGTCTAAAATGGTGGGGTTAGTAAGTAAATGAGTTTGCTACTCTACTGTAACAGAAAGAAAATTAACCTCACTGATTAAGATGCCCCTTTAAAGCGCTGCTCCTCCAACTTGAATGTGCATACAGATCACCTGGGGAATCTTGTTAAAATGCAGATTCTGATTCAGATCTTAGGATGGGGTGAGATTCTGTATCTCTAACCAGTTCTCAGATGACCGAGTGACCACTCTGAGTATTAGTTTTAGAGAACTGATGATGGTTCAAATTTACTGCTCTTAAGGCCTGAAATGACAGTGTAGTACTTATTCTTCTACCATATAGATGATGTTTTGTTTGTGCTACAGGTTATTTCTTCTGCCAAGAGGAAATATGTATGTATGACTTCCCTACATAAGAGCATCTAACTTAAAACAACAATAACGAAAAAAACAGTTCCAGAACTAAAGGGTGTAGTACATCAAAAAAACTGCTGTGAAGTTAGTTTCACTATCAGCTTTTTTCAGATATATGTTAGAATTAATTTCTATTGTAGTGTTTTTGGTAATGGCAGTAAATCTACAAATTAAAAATTATGAGTTCTAAATACTTAGGAATAAAAAAATAAATGTGTACATATGCGTCTCAAGAGCATGTAAGATATGTATCAATTAAAATAATTTTGGTATTTTTAAAACTCAATATTTCTTAAAATGTATGTATTGTCATATATATGCATACATATATACATGTATATGTATACTACAACTTAATCTTTTAAAAATGTGTTAAAAGAAAAGAGAACTTAACGCCCCCAACACCCTCCCTCCCGATATTTGGGGACTACCTTTATCCAGCAAAGTGATACAAATTGGAGTACAAATGAAATACTGAAAGGTAGAGCCCCTTAACAGGGGAAGACTTTAATAGATTTCAAAGTAATTTTCTCTCTCTAAAAACAAAAACTTAACTCCTTTACAGAAAAGGCCATTGGTAATTTTTAATTACTACAGATAAATTACTTAAAGATTACATATTTATTTCTATCAAAAGTTGGCTTGAATATAAATCTACATCCAGAAAATAATCCTTTCTTCCTTCCTGAATTTCAAAGGTACCAAGAGGGTTTACAAATATAATCTCAAAGGTGCTACCACCTTGAAGGGCTCTGTAGTTTTCATCTACTGAATTATTTTTTTTTGTTAAGAGGTTAAGTCCTTTTGTAAGAATTAAAAAAAAGTGTAGAGGCATATGAATTTCAAAGATGTCTCAAAACTTATCTTTAAAAATATTCATACTGCATTGTATTTCTGTTAGTTCCTCACTATGGAGGTATTTTCGTTCTATAGGAGTCTAACACCCAGATGTCAATAAATTATAGAGTTTTTAAAAGAAAACACTAGACTGCAAAACAGGGTTTTCTAATTCCGAATCCACTGATATTGTAACAATTTAAATTTTTATATCTATAAACCAATTATGAATTAGAATATGCCCATAAAATACAGATGCTTTAACACTACAACCAAGCAGCTGCATTAACTTTTTTAAACTATATTTTCAAATTTATCTTTTCTTGAACACCTGAAAATTACTTCTGTACTAGTTTATGTGTTTAAAAAATTTATTTCAGCGAATACAGGTTATTTTTATCATCTCTTGACACGGATATAAATGAATTATCAGTTTTTAAAAGAACTTTTTAATGTATGGTACAAGAAACTTACAATTTCTACTCATGTAATTTCATAGTAAGAGACTTGATCCCCTCAAATAAAGGCTCCACAGAATTGGTGGACTTTACTATCAATAAACAAAAATTATTTCATACTGCAGTAGTAATTTATTTTCATAAAATGTGTTAAAGTAATGTCAAAATGTAAATTTACACTCCAAACTCCTTTCATTAGACATACATTTTGAAGACCTAAACATATTCTAGGTGTGTCTGGTAGCTCAGGTGTTGAGCCCGTGCTCTAAGACACAATCCCTATACAGCCCAAGGACCCGGGTTCAAGGCCCAGGCCCAGGCCCAGGAGGAACAACTAAAATGTACAACTAAATAAATAAAATACTATTTTAAACTACACTCAATATTAAGTAATTTTAATTATTACATGAAATTTTACGTCTGAAAATGCTGTGATAACACAACAAAGTACATAAATATCGCTTAAAGTAAGTGTCTACACAAATCCAAAAAGGTAATCTTATCATTCCTTTCCTGCCTGTGAGGCATTTAACTCATTTCTTGGCTTTCCCAAAGTTCATGATAGGTTTCCTACCCCAAACATTGTGGTCCATCAGTGCAAAGTGGGGTAGGACAATATTCAAGTTTTCTTGGTTTTCTAAATGAGATAAAATACTGGGTAATTAAACTTATGAAAATGTGCATTACTATAGAGTTTGAGCATGCATCTGAAGTATTTTTGTGTATGAATTTTAACACAGGGATAATGATACTTTAATAACTAGTTTTAGTTTTCTTCCAGCTAGGTGAATTTCCTGGACAAATGAGGATACCCAATAATAATATTAAAGCCATCATTCTTTAAGAATACTTGCTTTTATGAGCTACAAAAATTATTATTATTTGGCATGCTTTGGTGGAGTAGTGGTTAGGTCTATAGCCTCCAAAGGAGCACAGGCCATAGACCCATGTTTGAGTCCAGATTTGGGGGAAAATAACCAGTGTGAAAAACTGTACGAGTAAAATGGAATGCTTCTTCCTCTTCTCTCTTCCTGCCTGCCTACTTGCTTTCATTCCTGCCTGCACCTTTCCTTTAAAAAGAAAAATCACACTATTTGACATAACTTTATGATTACTATTTATATTTTGACTTTATCATCTCTCATTTGCTATATCTGCCTATATAAAATGTCATATAAGTATGTGCAACACCTAATTAAATACATTATTTTACTTTACTATAAACTAAAATAGTTTTAATGCTCTTAAATGTTACAATAACATCCAACTAAATTGTTGGATGCTCAAATTTCATCATAAGGAAATTTTCTAACAACATATTATATAACTTAAGGATCAAAATCCTTGAAAAGTACCCTTTCTACCAATTTCATGATGTTTCTGAATTAATGAACATCAAAGAATAAAATGTGACTTTGGACATTTTTTGAGGACAAAGACCATTATAATTTATTATAACTTGTTATATAAAGATGGGAGTGCTTAAGATTAAAAGTCAATCTGTTAAATATTTTAACGAAATGTCATTATGATGAATATATATGATTTATAATCATAGGCAAATAATTATAGTCAGAATGTGATGTTTGAACAGACGACAATGATAAAAAACACACTGCACTGCAAAATAAGATGCTAATAAAGGAAATGTGCTGGAATTCAACAGGATAGTGTGACCCAAAATTCAAAAGACTGACTCTATAGATCAGGATCTATAGCAAATAAAAATGTAATTAACGTAGGAAAACCAAATTGTGTACTTGATATATTACTCATTGTATTTTTAATTTACTTTCCCCTTAAATTTTAAGACAGATTCAAATTTACATTTATGTTCCCAGCTATTGTGTATAAGCCTACAGGTATAGTATATATAAATGTAGCAACCAGGCTACAAATTCAATAAAAAAAAATCTCATGTTTCTATATGCAAAAAACAAACTAGCAGGAAGAAAAACTGGGAAACAAATTCTGTTTACAATCACATTAAAGAGAAAATATCTAGGAATAAAAGACCTATATACTGAAAGCTGTAAGACATCATTGAAAGAAAGAAGATAAAAGAAATGGAAAGATACTCTATGCTCATGGATTAGAAGAATTAACATTGTTAAAATGACCATGTTGCCTAAAGAAATGTAGAGATTTAATGCAATCCCTATCAAAATCCCAAAAGCATTCTTCAGAGAAATACAGCAAAGAAACCCAAAATTTATTTGGCAGCAGAAATGACCCCAAATAGTGAAACAATTCTGAGAAAAAAGAACATAAATGGAGATATCACACTCTCAACTTCAAACTAAACTACAAAGCAACAGTAATAAAACAGCATAGTACTGGCATAAACATAGATCAATGGAATAGAGCTGAGAATCCAGAAATAATCCCACACATCATCAATTAATTTGTGATAAAAAGAGTGAGGAGCATACTATGGAGGAGTAAGGGAAGTCTTCAATAAATGGTGGTGGGAAAACTGGACAGTCACGAGAATGAAGCTAGACCACTATCTTATAATACATACAAAAATTAATTCAAAACGAATTAAAGACTTAAATCTAAGATTTGAAGCCATAAAATACAAAGGAGAAAACATTGGCAATTAAAGTTCCTTGACAATGGCCTTAGAGAGGTCTTTGAGGACTGTATTCCAACAAGAGAAACAACAAAAATAAACACATGGGACATCAAACTAAAAAATTTCTATACAGTGAAAGAAAAGTGTCATGGAAATGAAAAGGCAACCTATCAAATGGGAGAAGATATTTGCAAATCATACATGTGACAAGGGGTTTATATTCAAAATATATAAAGAACTCACATAAAACAACAAAATAAAACAAACATGAAAAAATGGACAGAGGATGGAAACAGACACTTTTTCACAGAAGACGTACAGATATACAACAGGCACATGAAAAGATGTACATCATGGCTTATTCTTAGGGAAATAAAATCAAAACAAGCTATCATCTCACATCCAAAATATAAGAAATAAGTGTTGATAAGGATGTAGAAAAAAGGGGGGACCCTCATGCACTGTTGGTAGAAATATAAATTGGTGCAGCCATTATGGAAAACAGTATGAATAAGATGTTTTTGACCCTTGAAAGTCCTACCTTATATGGGCTAATTAGTCTTCTTTTAATATCCAGTCGATAGCTTCTGTACTGTTCAGCATCACTCATGTCAGTTACCAGTAGTCGAAGAATTTCATAAACCCGTCTAGCATGTTGCTAATAATTGAAACAACAACAACAAAATTAACATTTTTCAAATTGCAAAATAGTGATACTTTCCCAAAAAGAACACCAGATATATTGAATATCTGATATGGGCTAGGAATTGTGGTAGGTACCAGACAAAAAGCAATAAATGACAATCTCTACCCTCAAGGAGCTATCAGTCTAGTGGGTAACTGAGGTATGTGGTTAATTTAATGACAGAAATATGTATAGGATTTTATGGTCACTTAGCCTGGGAAATGTTAGAAGAGGACTCCTGGGGTAATAAAATATGAGATGAATATTAAAGGGAGGGGAGCATGTTGTTCTAGCACTATGTGCGTGTGTGTGCATGCATATTTGGAAGCATACACGCACATGTTATGTTGAACACATTAGCCTGACATAACTGGAGCACAAAATAAGATGCTAGGAATAGAAATAGAGTGAGGATGGAGCAAGAGCCTTGTATACTCAATTAAAGAGCTGGGCTTTTAAGTGACAGATTTTAAATATGGAAGTGAACAAAACACAATTTTAAGTAAAGCATTCTCTAGATTACCAGAAATAGTAGCAAAAAGAAGGGCAGGAAAGCTAATTAGGAAGCTGAGCTATTAAATCAGTCAAAAAATGGTAAGGGCATAACTCTCTTAAGTAAGAATAATAAGGGAATAAGGATTCCAGAAATACAGAAGAGCAAAGACTGGTTGTGGAGGAAGTTGCAGTATGAGTGAGTTTTCAGTCTAGGGGAGACTTAGGGAAGCAGCAGAATATATAAAGATGAAGGAAATTTCAGTCCAAAGGTAAATACTTAAGTAATACCAGTATATATACAAGAGTTAAAATCATACAACTGATTAACATCACTCAGAGAACATACGTAGTGAAAAAGAGGGACTAGATCAGAATTCTGTACGTGGTGATAGTTAAAGAGCAAACAGAAGACAGAGAAAAAATAGTCAAGAAATATTAGCAAATCAAGAAGTTTTGGTTTCACTGAAGCTAAAGGAGCAGGTTTTCTATTTGTGTTATTTCACTTGTATATTTATTGAGGTCAAGTATACGTCGATTAGGAAGATGGTATTTGAATGCGTTGGAGCTGAATTTGAAAAAAAAAATTAGTATCCTATGGCCAGGAAAAGATGGAGGACTAAGTATTAACAGCACATATAAGAGTACACATATTCCCTTTCTTTTAAAAGCTGAACTATTAACTAAATCCTCATTAATAAATAAAAATAAATAAATGAAAGTTAGAAAGCAATTAAAATGTTTAATGAAAGAGGAGATGGTAGCTTTCAGTTCCATTAAGTTGTTTGTTGAAGGTCAGTGATGAGCAAACCTCTGGGTTTACAGTTTTGAAGCTCAGAAGGAAAACCTGGATTAAATATTTAGATGAGATCTTACTGGTAAAATTAAAATGAGAAGAAATGATGATTACATAAAGTACTTTGTGGAAGTATTATATTTAGGGAACATACAGAAGAGCAGAAGGCAGTAAAGTATCTCTAAAAAGTTGATGACAGTATTAAGTGGAAAACCAGGAACTACAGTCCTTTAGAAGTCAAAGGAGGGGTGGTTAATAGTATCAAATGTTAGTCCTTATTACTGGAATACCTTTCATTTCACATACTGTCATAATCCAAATCCTACCTATTCTTCAAGGCTTAGATCAAATGCCTCCCTCTCATGAAATACTCCAATTCCCTTGCTTACATACATATAACAAACTCTTAGAAGCCCAAATTATTTTTTTCTGTACTAGTGAACTTTACAATTCAAGAAATATATAGACGTATATAAAGCAAAAGCTAAGTGTTTTACTCCAACCCTTCTCCCCACCAATAGTTTCTCCAAGGATATCAGCTGATTTAACAGTTTAGATAACATTTTCTTAAAAAGCAAAAATAAAACCCCACTATTCACTTTTGTTGTGCTTATTACACTTAATATAGCCACAAAATTATCTTTCCATTTTATTAATGAGGAAACTGATGTATTTGCCCTAAGTCACAGAGCAAGTGGTGGAGCCAATTTTGAACTAAGACAATCTAGCTTCAGAGTCTGTACTCTTAACCACTGCTACTTCCCAAATATGCATTCATTCTTAATGTACTGACAGTGTTTAAGTTATAGACTTAAAAAACAGTAACATTTCAAATGTATAATGTTTTCCTCCTATAACATAAAAATACCTTATTTATTTTGAACTTCTGTTGTGCTTCTACAGCCATATCTTCATTGAATCCTTGCATTAACTTTTCCCGGGAAAAACAGGGCAAATCTTGACAAAGCTTTACCAGCACAAAGTCTCTTAATTTCACATAGCTTTTGGATGGATCTTCCGCTAAAGAAATAAAGAATATTTCTCTTACCCAATACAATTTCTTCATCATTTGCAATCTCAGTATACATACAAGGCTAGAAAGACAAATATTCTTTTTTGTTTTTAAAGCTTTTTGTTTGTTTTGTTTTTAAGGGAAAGATGCAGATAGGCAGGAAGAGAAAGAAGTAACATTTTACTTATTTAGATGTTTATCTTGGTTATTCCTGCCAGTCCCAGGAAGCGAACTGGGGACCCAACCCCTATTCTACCAGGGTACACTGAAAGATAAATAATTCTTCAAAGAAATATGCATATACAAAAGTTACAATCTGAAAGGATTATTCCTTATAAATAAAAAAAAATCAATCTGATCCTTTTGCAGAGATGTTTATATTTGTAAAATTAGAGCTAACCCAGTACATAATCATTGCATATTAGTTTTATTTTCATTAAAGTAACTATATAAATGAGGTATTCAAGTTTGGATAATCAATTCCAAAATCAAGTATTTTCTGATAACTAAGGGTTCCAAAGCTTGACTTATAACTCCCCTTTATCTAGTAACCTTTACAAGCTGCTAAATTTCTTTCACCTAATTAAAAAAATTATCCCTTTTATAAAATCTTTTTATTTAGAGGATAAAGTGAGACTGATTTTGATAGCATAGATCTTCCTTTATGTGTATCTATGTTAGACTAGCTACTGGATAAGGAAAATATCAAAATATGGAGGTATGCCCAGGTGGAGTAGCAGTTGGGTCTATCATCTTCATCTGATGCATCCACATAGCACCTCAGGTATCCTGGTTTGTGTGCTGGGCCAGGGAACAATGAAGATGAACAACTAAAAGAAAAGAAAATACTTCTTCCTCCTATGCTCCTGCCTGTCTCCCCTGCTTCCTTCATTCCTGACTGCAACTTTCCTTTAAAAAAAATAAACATGATTGGTAAAAATACTACACAATCGCAGACCACGAGTTTGAGTCCCAGTTTGGTTATTCATAGATGTAGGGTACTGGACAAGTCACCGCACTTCTGAGCCCTCACTCTGATTAGTAGGTAGTTTGAAACAAAGAATGACTGAGTTAGTTCATGGATCATAAGACAACATTGTTATAATATCAATACCCTACCAATTATTCCTATTAATAATTTTTTTACTAACAGGCTTTTTTTATTAACAGGCTGTTTTTGTTATAGAAATTAGTAAGTTCATCTTAAAGAACTCCAGAATAGCCAAAACAATCTTGAAAAATAACAAAAGTTAAAGGACTCACATTTCCTGATTTCAAAATTTACTATGAAACTACAGTAATCAAGACAGTGTGGAAACGGCATAAGGTTGGACATGCAGATCAATGGAATTGAACTGAGAGTCAAAATAAACCCAGACCTTAACGGTCAATTAATTTCTGAGAAGGGTGCAAAGACAACTTAGTAAGGAAATAAATACTCTTTTTAACAAATGGTACTTGGACAACTGGATCTCCACTAGGCTTTACTAGTGGAAAAAATTAAGACCCTCTTTCCTCACACCAAACACACAAATTAACTTTAAATGGATCAAAAGTTTTTAGAAATAAAATTCTAAAATTCTTGGAAGAAAATGTAAATCTTCTGAGCCTTTAGTTAAAGAATGGTTTCTTAGATAATGGAACCAGAAGCTCATGTAATAAATTAAAACAGAGGACCATACAAAAAAATTAAATTTCTGTGCTTCAAATGCCACCATTAAGAAAATGAAACGACAACCCAGAGAACAGGAGAAAATACTTGCAAGTCATATGTATAATAAGGGATTTGTATCCAAACTATATAAGAAGCCTGTATAGTTCAATAAGAAAATAACTGCACTTAAAAATGGGCAAAGGATCTAAACAGACATTTCTCACGAAGATACACAAGTGGACACGGTTCATGAAAAGGTGCTCAGCATCACTAGCCACAGGAAAATGCCAATCAAAAACACAATGAAGTACCATTTTATAACCATTAAAATGTCTAGGATCAAAAAGATAATTACAAGTATTTGATGAGGGTGTGGAGAAATTGAAACTTCATACACTGCTGGTGGAAATGTAAAATGGTGCAGCCTCTCTGGTGGTCCCTCAAAAGGTAAAACATAGTTACCAGATTTTCTGCCATTTTTACTCTTCCATGTGTACTCAAAAGATATAAAAACATAGGTGCAAACAAAAACTTGAGTAAGAATATTCATGGAGGCATGTTTCTAAGAGTCAAAATTGAGAAATAAAACCAAATGTCCATCAACTGATGAATAACTAAAATGTGGTATACCCACACTGGAATATTATTTGGTAATAAAAAGAAATGAAGTACTAATCCGTGATACAATAACATAAATCTTGAAGACTTATGCCAAGTGAAAGATGCTGCACTGCAAACATAAAATATTAATTGTATTACTTTTAATGAATGAATTATATAAAGCTGTTAAAGAAAAGAATCTGAGCCAGAAGTAATATTTTATGATTGAGTCATTCATTTAATCAGTCTACATACACTGAATATCTTCTTTATGCTTCTGTGAAGCACATAATTATTAACATCATATGCATATAATTAACTATTAGTAAATATTATACAACCATGACTTTAAAATGGTAAGAAATAAAATTGTCACTGCAGTTTAAAATGAAATTATCAGCTAATAAAAGCAACAGTAAATGTAACTTAGACCTACACAGGAAATCATCAAATAAACATAAGACTGTAATGTAATTAGCTATTCTCTCATTCTTCAGTTTTTCCCAAATTTATCTGGCTGCCCCATCCAGCTAAATAAGTCACCCAGAAACCTGAAACACACTCTTATTCTCCTTATGCTGTAACCAGTGTTTTTTCAACAACTCTAGATAACATTCTTACTTTTTCTCCTTACCTATACTCCCCAATTTAAGCTATATAAACTAGTTTCAGATGTGCCCCTAAATTAACACTCTACTACATCAATATAACTATAATGGGTGTCTTAGAAAGAGGACACAGAAACAAACATCTAAAGAAACAATGGTCCAAAATTATTTATATTTGATAAAAAATATTAATCTATAAATCTAGGAAGTTCAAACTTCAAATATGAAAAAAAGAGATTCATATCTAAACACATCACACTCAAACTGTCAAAAAGCAAAGACATACAGAAAATCTTGAAAGCAGTAAGAGGAACTAGCTCAGAAGCCATGGAGATCAGTCAGTAGGGGGATGTCTCCAAAGTACTCAAAGAAAAATAACTGTCAATCAAGAAACCTATATCCAGCAAATTTATCCTTCAAAATGAAGGTAAAATAAAGATATTCCCAGCAAAATAAAGATTGAAGAAGTTTGTTGCTAGCAGACCTACTTTATAAGAAATACTAAAAACGTTCCTCAGGCTGAAAGAAATTGTACATTAAATTTACATAAAAGAAATTAAAGATAATTACAAAGATAAAGAAGTTGGTATATATGTATTTTTCTTTTGTCTCTCAACTGATTTATAAAAATATAAGAAAAAATGATTATATAAGCCAATGTTTTGTTTATAATATATGAAGATGTAATTCATATGACAATAGTAGCATAATGTAGGGAAGAGAGAATAACTACAATCAAGCAATTTATTTTTACTGGACTTGAATAGTCATTTGAAGCAAGCCATTACAAATTAAACTGCATATTGTAATCTACAGCACAACCACTAATAACTTAAAAAAACAACAAAGGAATTACAATAGTCTACAAAAAAAAATCTACTTAACAAAAGGCAGCAGTAAAAATAAAACAACACAACAAAAGCAACATATACAAATAGTAAAATGGCAGGCATAATTCCAACCAGAACAATAATTAGGATGTAATTATATATTCTAATAAAAAAGCAGGCATTGTTAAACTGGACAAAAAAAAATCCACTATGTATAAGGGAAACATTTATATTCAAAGAGACTGAAAGTCAAAGAATGAAAAGATACATACCATGCAAACAATGTGAGATCTGGAGTGGCTATGTTAATAGCATAATAAAGACATTACTACAATAAAAAATACAATTGGGAAAAGAGTTTATGACAAAAAAATTTAAGAGGAAAAAATGCACATTACATTTTATAATGACAATAATAAATGTGTACACAACATATGTTAACAAAGCCACAAATACATAGTCTAAGTTGACAGTATTAAAGGGAGAAACTTCAAAACTAACAACACTGTCAACAGTGGGTAGAAGTAGAGAAAAATCAGCAAATATACTGAAGACTTGTATCAACTTGACCTCACTGACAGTTATATAACATTCCACACGACAACAGTAGAACATGCATTCTTTTCAAACACAAATGGAAAACACTCCGGGATAGACCCTATGTTGGGCAAAGGATCAGTAAACTAGGGCCAATGGGCCAAATCTCACCCAGGGCCTGTTTTTACAGAGTATGAACTAAGAATGGTTTCTAAAAGGATGGAACCCCTACAAATAAAAGAAAGAATACAAAACAGAGAATGCATGTGGCTTGCAAAATATACAATATTTACTATTAAGACCTTTAAAGAAAAAGTTTATGGGCACACTGTGGTGGAGCAGCAGTTACATCAATGGCCTCCAAAGGAGCAAGCCACATATCTCTGGGTTCAAGTCCAGGGTCCAAGGGGAAGCAACCACTGTGAACTAAATAAAGATGCTTCTTCCTCCTCTCTCTCTCTTCCTACCTGCCTGCCTGCCTACCTGCCTACTCATAGTCATTCCTACCTGCACCTTTACTTAAAAAAAAGAAAAAAGTTTATGGAACCTAAGGTAGACAGATCATAACACAAAGTTCAATAAATGAAAAGGACTTGAAGTCACACAAGCTATGTCCTATGATAACAATGGAATTAAATAAGGTATCAATGAGAGAAAATTTTGGAATCCACAATATTTAGAAATTAAACAGCACACTTTAATCCATGGATCAAAATGAAATTATAAAGTCAAAGATACTTTGAATTGAATAAAAGTAGTTTATGAAAATTTATATAATCTGAAGTAGTATTTATGTTTATATATAAATATGCAAATATACATAAATACATTAGAAAAAAATCAAATCAATAACATAGGTTTCCACCTTAGTTAGAAAAGAGTAATTTAAACCCGAAGGAATAAGCAAGAAAATAATAAAATTAAAGTGGAAATCAATTAAGCAGAAAACAGAAATGGGAATTTTTTTATGTGAAAATATAAGGGATCCTGTTAACCAAAAATTTTGGGAAAAAAAAAAAAAAAAAATGGAGGACCTTTGCTTCCTGATTTCAAAACTCAAATAAAGATTAAAGTGCTACTGCCAAAGCTGCAATATCTAAAGAGGGAGACAGACAACAAAGGCGGGGCTAGGCAGTACATGCACATGAGCCATGAGAAAACTGACATGGCTCTAGGCTGAAAAGCAGAAGTCCAGGGAAAAAAATCTCTAACCTCAGAAGAGAGTGAAAATAAAGGTGACTACTAGTGAAGGTGTGGGATGGCATATCAACATTGGGGACCCCAAGTGGGTTGCAGGAACAATTAGAAAGGTCACACAATTGGATCTGGACAGGATAAGAGTTTTCTAGGCAAGAACAAGACATTGAGAAGAGAAAGCAAAACAGTATTACATGAAAATACATTTAGTTGGGAGCAGGCCAAGGCAAACCTCACCTGGCTGGCAGTAAACATTCAGAAAAGCAGAAGAGCAGCAGAAGGCTGTCAGGAAGAAAGGAGGAGAGGAAAGCAAGAGATGCAACTTGGCCAGGAAAAAGAACAGAACTGCTCACCCTGAATAAGTAAGCACGGTCTGTAGGAAGATTATCAGGCACCTGGGCCTTGTGGCCAGGACCACAACAATGTCTTGTCTTGGTGTCACTGAAGCAGCCCTTACAGCTAAGCTCCCACTATGGCCTGGGGCCCCCTCTTCATCATCTTGGTATATAAATCATTTGGGGGAGAGGGTTTCTGCTGGAAAGAGGGAACAGCTACTATCTTTAAAACAAAAAGATAAGAACAGCACTCCCTGTGTAACCACCTGTATGTTTTGCTGTTTTCAGAATTCAGAACCCTTGTTGGGAGGAAAAGGGAACCAGCTGGGAGGTAGGTATGAAGTTTCCATCTGTCAGGCAGGTTGCACCTTAGAAGGTTACTTTTGCCAGAGATCTACCTGCTGATGAATTTGCAGCAATCAGTCCCAGAGTGTTTTGCCTGGGTGTTCACAGAGGGCTGTGCCCCTAGGACCCTTAGAGTCATGGCTCAGTCCCCTTTGACTGAGGCTTCCCTTCTCTGCTCTTCCTTGTCCAATTCATACCCACTTGGCCACAACCAGTATCTATTTTTATCCCTATTCATAACTGATTTCAAGAACTAATAAATTAAAAAACTTAACTCACATAATACACAAAAATTAAATCACAGACCTCAATTTAAGAGATGAGTTGGGGAGTGACCTCAAATAAACATGAAAAAGCTTTTGTTACTTTGATGGAAATACTCTAAAGACAGGACTGTGATGATGGCTGCAAAACTAGGCAAATGTACTAAAAATCACTGAACTGTATGCTTAAAATAGGTCAATTTTATGTTATGGAAATCATACCTCAATAAAATTGCTTTAATTAAATGTACTAGGTGATAAACTCTTAAGCATTTGAGAATCTCTTTTAAAAATGTATTTTAGGTACTAATAGGTGAGGCACAGCTCATCCAGAGTCAGTTTTTTCAAGTCTATCTCTTTCTCAACAGGTTTAGAAGGAAAAAACTGTATTGCTAATATAATGTTAAAACAAAATTAAGTAACATATATAACCTCAGACAAGCTAAAAACTCACATCATATTCTATCTAAAGTTTTCACATAAATTGAAAATACATGCAAAAAAATTTCCATTTAGCTTTAAACATGCCATTGCAAGCTGATCATATGTTTTGCCACTAATCACTTAAGTATCTGCCTGAAAATGAATTTAAAAAGGTGACACCCCAAAATTTGTGACATCTTTCAATTCCTCTGTTCCTATGTCACAAGGATAAGAAATATATTTAAAAAATGAGATTTTCTTGAATACAAATCTATAGTTATAAGCAAAATCAAACAATTTTTATTATATCATCTAATAATATAAGTGCTGCTCGATCATTTTTTTAAACTTCTATAATATTAGCTATATCAGACAGAAAAATCACATTTTAGAGCAATAGCACATATCACTTAAATATAAAAATTTTCCATATAATATTCTATAAAGATATATAATGTTCTACTACAGTAAGAAACATTTAAAGGATAGCTATAATTAATATACTACTGACAGATTTAATAATACTGATATATATTCCAGTCCAAGATCAATTTCAATTGCCAAATGCAACTCTTCATAATTCTGGAAGAAACAAATTGATTCTCCTTATAAGGTCACACAACTGAAATATACTCGCTATATCTTAACATACATCTTCAAAAGGAAGATGGTACATGACATAAAGAATTGTCTTCTAGTATTTTACTTTAAAGGGTTTAAAAAAGAAAACAGGTGACAATTACACCATAAACAGCTATCCTGTAACCCAGACCTTCAACAGAAAATTTTAATTATCACTATATCTGATAAAACAAAAGGCCATCTGAATATAATGACTATTTTGAATTGCAAAGAGATTCAGAGCTTGCTAAAACTCGACTACATTTTAAAATTATACAAAATAAATGGAGAAATAGGCTACTAAAATGACTGATTGGAAAATTCTGTAATTTTTTTTAAAGAACTGGGTGTGGAAATCTAGGAGAAATATCAAGACGAGATAATGAGACATTTTTAGTAATTTATAATGCTGAGAAATAGTAACACTGAAAGTAAAGGCCAATATCCAGGTTTTCAAATTCATAAGTGCTTTAGCATGTTTAGCCTTTTCTCTTTAGAGACTTCATTTTGCAGTGATAAAGGCTACCATTATTGATGACTCTTCACAGAGATGTAAGAAATAAAATTCTTTATCTGCTAATTGGTACTAAGTATCAAGGACTTTATGGGTTGGAGTAGACAGAAGAAAGTGGTCAAGAGGCTTCAGAAACAACGCCTGCTGGCACATTACCCACTAGAGAAGACAAAGGCTACTTATTTGAACCCTAAGTCTCTAGATTAAAATCACCAAAAAAGTCCCTTCATGTAGCACCAAGTCTAAACTCTATAAGTAAACAGAAGTTAAACAATTTTCAGCTGAGCTAATAAAGCAATTGAATCATTTGTATTATATATCTATAATGTTGTAAGTCATTAAGCTAGTCAAGGTGTCACAAACAATTTATAACTTTTGATATAAATTTTAGTAGTTATTTCATCTCCTGAGTTTCCAAACCACTTAACAGTAGCAGGAAAGTCAGATGAAAAGATAATTCAAACACTATAAACATGAAATGCCCTTTTAAAACCTATATGCTTTCTTTCCAATTTATTAATCTATAGGATCAATTCAAAATCTGTTTTGGGGGAGTTTTATTTACCTTGGACAAGCAAAATCAATATACTATATGAAAAAGGGAAAAACTATCCTATTTATAGTCTTGTTAGCTCTACATTCAGTATTTTGGGGTATTTGGTGTCTTTAAACAGATAAAATTACCAAAAGCACTTTTTAAAACAAATTAACACTTTAGTATAGATTTTTAAAAACAAATATTCACACTCTTGTAAAATAAAATTTATTAACCTACATTGATGCAAATACTTAAAAAAAAAAAAGACTTTCAGTTTAATCAATAAACTTTAGAAGCAACGAATGTGAAATAATGTTTTTCAGGGGGAAGACAGTAATGAAACATAAATGTTTATTGGGCCACTTTGCTCTTTGGCAGTTCATAAACTTACCAATTTATTACCTGTAACTCCAGCTAATGATGACATGTCCATTCAAAGGGGAGAGTGTCTTTCCTTTTTCTGAGTATCCTATTTATACTACCACTACTTTGGCTAATTCACACTGAAAATATGTTTCCAAAATAAGCATTTCATCTTATAAACTATTGACAGGAGGGCATATATCTTAGGAATATAAAATACATTCTTTAATAAATGTGTATATTCCTCAGTAAAGTTAAGAAAATTCTGGTACTACATGAAAATTAGAGCATGGGCAACCTTTACCTTTAAGCAGTGCAACTACTTGCCAAATAAGCTAAGCAACTAAGTTATACCATACCTTTTACCTTTTGATTCCTGGCCATGATTTCCCAACATATCTTCAATTTGTTCAATAAGCATTTCATACTTAGAAAAACAATCTAATCTCATAAAAGCTTATGATTTAAAATGTAACCTCAAGCTATCTTTACAGTTCAAAAAGACCCCAGGAGAATGATGCAATTTATAGAGTAGTTATTTCTGAGAAAAACAAAATCAGCTAAGATTTATAGAAAGGCTCTTTCAGTAACATCAAATCTCACATACCTGTAATATCAAGAACAGAAGGAGATGCAATGTAGTATCTATGAACTGTTTCAAGAAGTTGTGCACCATGGCCTTGACCTTGAAATGGTGTCAATATCAGCATCTGACTACAGTGAAGAAATTATTTTATAATTAAAATATCACAACATGAGTAGTTTAGACATTACAAGTCACTACATTATGAACATTTGAAAATTTTTGTGTTTTTTTCAACCTTCAAGAAACCAAAAAATTACTGAGATACTCAAGACTGGTTTAATCTTCCAGACTATTTCAAAGGGAACAATGAAATAAATCAGTACATAGCCAAAGAATAATGGTGATTTTTTTTAAACAAATCAACACTATTATAACAAGTATTGGAAACTTCAGCAGTTCCTTCTTCTGAAATAAAAGACAAGGCACGTGTTATACTGCCAATTACCTTACACGTGGCCGGGTTTTGTCTGGGTACACATAGTAATTATAGACTGTCATGTAGCCTACGGTCGCAAAGAGCGTAGCTCCATCCTTATTATACTTCTCAAATCTGCAGATAAAACAGAAAGCCAAGCAGGTCAATTACAGTCGTGCTCCCATGCAGTGTCCATTTTCTTTTCCATTCTCTGACTGAATTTTCAGTGTCAGCAAGCTACTCTGTGAGGGACCAATGGGTACACCTGCTATGTTCTGAATGTACAATTCACTTAATTGGTGTGCAGCAACTTGGATAAATCAGACCTCTTTACATCACTTCAGTGCACTTGCCTATTATAAAGATGAATAGGTGGCAAGTAAAAGAAAACACAGGCAAAGCTCATTTTACTGTTTAAGCCTACATTCAGGGCCTTAACGGACAACAGCATTTAATTCAGCTCTATTCTCAAGGTCTCCCAAAGCATAATGAAGGAAAACTCAAGCCTCATAAACAATAGTTTTTCTTTCCTGGGAAAAATATCATTATACTGTCCAATAATTGGGCCGCCACAATTAAAATGCTGGCTTTGTGGAGGTAATAAGGTCTACTGTTGCTTTAGAACTGTACTTACACTAGAAAGTAGTGCCATCTTTCATCATCCACGTCAATAAAGCTAGCAGTTTCAATAAACCACATCAAAAAGGTCTGAAGCCTTTCATGATATTCTCGAAAGCCTCTACATGTCATGTCAGCCTAGGGAAAAAGCCAGGAAAAGTCAGGTGAAACTCATCACAGAGGTAAGTGAAAATCTTAAGGACATAAGACTATCCTGTGGGAAAATGTTTAGAAGTCTCAGATTAAGATATGCACACAAACATGTATAAGAAACAGATCTTTGTTTTTAATGCTAACAAAAATTTAGTTTCTGAAGTTAATCACTGAAAACTGCATAATAAAATACCATACAGGTTTCAGGGAAATGGAGTAATTTTGTCCAAGAAACATTTAGATTTATCTTTACCTTGTATATCTGAAAGGTAAAGTTTTCTCCTCCTGTTGGACTGAGAACAGAGTAAGTATGGAGTAAGGTTCCAAATGGCTTGAAGTCAACTTCCTTTTCCAGTAAAGAAAGAAAATCATTTGTATTTGTGCAAAATCCAGGAGGAATGATTTGTCTGATTTTGCCTTCAACATCATCTGCCTAAGGAACAGAGATTAAAGAACATAACAAATTAGTAACAAAACTTTTTAGTTGCATATACTTAATTTCTTTGAAATGGACAGAACCTACAAAAATCACAAAACTTCAGTTCATAGTTAAAGTAAATACAGTGAACCAGGAATGAATGCATGGGTTTCATGTGAAAAAAGCCCCTGTCATACAAAATCTGAGATGAGTATAACAATATAAGTTAAAAAAACAAAAATAAAAACAAAAGAAGACAGGTAGCCTGAAATCAAGTGCAAGAGTGAGGGCAATGTTACTGAAATTTCTAACATCATGTAGAAAATGCTGTCCCTTCAGGGCAATTTTAATTGGCCAAGACAAAAGGCTGCTTATTAGTTTATATGTGTCAAGGAGATCAGATTTCTGATGAAAAGATCACCAGCAGCAGAGAGGTAAGGCGAGAGTCTTTCCAAACGAACAGCAACCTCACAATGAAGACAATTCATAACCACTTCACACGCCAAACTCAAAATTAAGATGATAATTTAAAAAAAATACCCACTTAGGAAATACACAAATTATATGAATGGATATATTATCCACTCATCTCTATAATATGATAACATTTTTATAAACTTGGATTTGTGACAGTAAAAAGAGACAAGTCTGGACAACAAAATTAAACTGAGATTAAAATTACCCTTGTTAAACAACGTCTATGAATGTTAAAACTATCAGCTGAGCAGACTTCATAATCCTTTTCAAAACCCCAAAAGACCACTTGATTGAATACATTTACTACTTCTCTTTAACCATGAATATTTGATGAAGTCTTACAATAAAGTATTACTGCTTCTCACCAGGCAATAAAACTTAATGAATTGGTCTCAACTTAACAAAACCTTATCCCTCAATACACTCCCTAAAAGCCTGACATTACATTCAACAAAATGAGCTTGCATTCTATTCAAACTTTTTCCTGAACAATGAGGCCAGGTTTTTACTTAATGGAGTTTGCCGTGAGTTCAGCTGTAATGTTTGTATTGTATCTATTTCCACAAGGACTGACACAAGAACACTTTGTGTTAACTTACTAAGCAGCTCTTTCATACCGTTTACATGCATGATGGGTATTAGTTCTAAACCAAGACCCTTGCTACTTAGCATTCAAAACAGGGAAATTAAGATGCTTAGGACAAAATACACTACAAAAGGCTAATACAACATGCTACTAATTCCTGTCCTTTCAACCATCTTTTAACTAAGTAGAAGCAATGCACCTGCAGATGAATAGCACTTTATTATCATTCGGTTACATTTTAGGATCGAGAATCAAGGATGGAGTTTATCACAAACAAGTTTTATTTTCAAAGCTCTGGTACCACCAACATTTATATATAACTTGTTTATAGTTATAAAAAAAGCTATTATTTGATATAGCTCTTGCACATTTTACCCAACAGCTTATTTCTAATATGTACACTAGTACTTACAATCCGTATCACCCTCAAGATCAAATAAACTGCATTTGGCAGGACTATTTTATTCTAAGGTACTATTTGACAAATATGCTTCCTTAAAAACTCCTATTGGATGTTAAGAGACCATCTTAAGTATATTTTATAGAATCTATGTAGGTTCAATAATTAAGAGGAAATTATAATAAGTGATGGTTTAACACGTCTGTTATATAGCAATTAAAATTCAAAGCAGTAACTAAAGTAGTATAATTTTGGTTAAAGCTTAAAAAGAAGTCAAGAAACACTACTTTTAAAGATGTTTATAATCTACCAGTTTAAAAGAAAACATCTCAAGGCATTTACAATGTATATAATTTTAATTTTTAAGAAGCAACTCTAAAATTTTATTTTTATTTTAGTTGTATGTCTTGGTTGCTCCTCCAGGGAAGGAACTCTGGTTCTAGGGATGTATATGGACTGCACTCAGTTGAAGGTGGGGAACCTAACCACTACTCCACCAAGTCGTACCCATGCTCAAATGGTCATGCTCAAATAATTTCTCATATTTTGCATCTAATGTACTTCAAAGACATCTTAAAAGTCTAAGTTTCAGGTTTTCTGAAGTAGGTCTGGTGGTAAATAGAACTCAAAAATTTAAGCTGAACAAAACTGAAAGAGCAAATATTTAACTTTCAGTCTTTAAAATATACTATTTATACTGTAACATCGTCAGATAAATATCTTGCTCTGGGAAAATTTGCATATTTAAGAACTTAAGCAAGGAAATAAAAGATTTGTTTTAGAACAAGGAATTTTTTTATATACACATACACACACATATATGTAATAGGTTAGAGAAAAAGTTTATCTGATATATTATATAAAATACCTAACAAAGTATGTATTCAAGTAGCTCTTAAACCTAGAATTAAGAACTTCACTATATAAAAGAAAAATGTCTGCAGTCGCTATTAAATGGAATGTGCTTTAAGAAAATCCAATAACCACCATATCTTAGATATCTGTACTCTTTCTAAAAGAATAAATGTATTTTACTTCAGTTAAATACTGTATTCATTTTTTCATACTGGATTACTGACCAGATAAAATCACTAGGAAAAATCTAATCTAATACTTTTTAACTGAATGTAGAATTAGAGATTAACTGAAACCATTAGTTCCAATGCTGTGGCTAAAAGTTTATATCCTATTTCTGAAGATCACTGAAAAGCTCCCTACTTCAAGAATATTTAAACCTCAATTAAAATTATGTGAAAAGTTATAGATAGTATAAGAAATTAAGCTAGAAAGATCAAAACCCATTATACGACAAGATGTACTTAATAAAGATAAGCCTTTAAAACATTTTCCTAACATTTAGTAATTTCATTTTTAAAAGGAAAGTATAAAAGTAACTATTTTATGTTAGGTGAGCCATGATGCAATGTTTTAGACTGCATACTCTCTCACTATGGGGCTTTTCAACTTCCAGGATTTTATTCTTTGTTACATGTAAAGAAGTTCCTGTGAGACAATTTTTGCTTGTCTTTGCTTTTCTTCAATATTGCATAAAGCAATGTGTTTGAGAACAAGTGGTAGCCTGCTATAATATAAATGCTACCAGTTTTATCTGTATATATACACATTTGAAAACCAAATTACCTTTTTAGTGTCTTATCCTAAATAGCACCATTTATCCTAAATTTGTCTATGGTGAGTTATTTTTGAAGTTGAATGTTAAGTTGGTGGTTCATGCTGTCCTTTACTTTGCTATAGTGGTAGGGATTGAACTTTACATATAATTCTAATACCCAAGATATGCTGTTACAAAAACAAGTAAAAAAAAAGAAAAATCCCTATTTAATATCCTCAATCTTATATGCTCAAGCAATATTTAAGTTTTAGTAATATAAACAGTGTGAGCTTTTTCACATCTAGAACAAAGGTTGTACTATACTTACACTCACAAAATGCCAAGATAAAATTCTCAGTATATAATTTTAAATGGTATTTATGACATTTAAATTCAAATACACATTCATAAAACTTGATTAAGAAAATTGTCGCAATTATAAAAGTATATTTAAATAGTATTAGTCTATCAGAGATTATTTTTTCATTTCCTCAAGATTAAATGTTTTAAGTGTACAGAATTTTTCTATATTAAGGAATCCAGAAAAATTTTAAAAATCTGTTCTCATCTACTCTCAAATTCAATCCGTATTAATGGGAAACTAGATGAAGTAAAACAGATGACTGAAATTCACACACCTTATTCATGCACTTCAACTTCCTCTACCAAGCCTTCCCCCAAAATGTTAGCAAGACTGAATAATCTTAGTTACGTACCCTTTTACTATAAAGAAATAAAATTATCCCGAGAGGGCAGAAGTTTTGATAAAAGCAGTGATCAATGACAACCACAGTATTTGAATACTCAAGTTTATTGTATTGTAAAATTCAGAATAACGTTGCTTTTAAAGATGATGGCTAGTGGAGATGTTTTACAGGCATCTTAATTATAACTAAAAAATTTTAAGTGCAATTAGAGAACTCAGTTTATCAAAGAAAAGCAATGGATGATGAAAGATTAACTGTAATGGCAAAATTCTAATAAACAAATTAACCTCAAAACATATTTACTATGGCTTCTGACCATTCAAAAGAGTATATTTTTAAGTGAAAATAATTCTATAATACAGTATATAAAAATTCAAATACATGATAGTCTCAAACCTGAAATATCCAAAACATAAATCTTGATTTTTTTCCACTTAAATCTACTCCAATCTTCTCTATCTCAATTAATATTACCTGTATTACTTAAGCAATGGAGTCTTCCTGGCTCCTCTTTCCCTCATCATCACATTCAATTCAACAGCAAATCTTACTGGTTTTACCTCCAAAATATATCCTTCATCAGACAACTAAAAGCAATGTTTCCTGTAACACTCAATGTTCTGATGTTCCTCCTTTCACTTTATTTTTTAAAGGAAAGGTATGGGCAGGAATGAAGGAGGGTAGGCAGGCAGGCAGCAGGCTGGAAGAGAGAGGAGGAAGAAGTACTTTAATTGTCCATCTTGGTTGTTCCCCCTGCCCCACTCCCGCCCCAAGTCTTGAACCAGGGACCCTGGGATGTATGTAACTAGGCTGGTGTGCTAAACCAACAGGCCACCAGGGCACACCTCCTTCCTTTTACTTTTGCCCCTCTTGTCCCCTACGGTGTTTTCTGCACACCAGCCAAGAATTATCTTTTTATTATGTAAACCATATTAAGTGTGCGCTGGTGGCTTAGCATTAAAGCTCACCAGATGCAGTCCACATATATCCCCAAGGACCTGGGCTAGTGACTTGGGGCTGGGGGGATCAAACCAAGATGAACAACTAAATAAAATGCTTCTTTCTCCTCCCGTCTCTGCTCGCCTTCATTCTTGCCTGCACTTTTCCTTTAAAAAAAAGCAAATCATATCATATGAACACCATCTACTTAAAATTCAAAATAACCATCAATCATTCTTACTTCACAAAATCTAGTTTTTGCCAACCCCTTTAACCACGTCTTACCCTTCTGTATCACCACAGCAACTTAACAACAGTGATCTTTCTGCAAAGAAAACAATGTTCTAATTTTGGAAACTTTGCATATGCTGGTCCTTTGCTTATTAAGCTCTTCCCTCAGATTATTACAGGCTGGTCCTCTTCATTCTGAATTTAACAAAATGTTTTTTTAAAATACTAGCTGGGCACACCCTAGTGGAGCAGTAGTTAGGTCAATCACCTCCAAAGAAGTGAAGGTCACACCCTCCTGGGTTGGGGGGTGGGGGGGTAGGAAGCAACAAGCAACCAGTGTGAACAAGTAAATAAAACAGAATTCTTGCTTTCTTCCCATGGATGTCACCGAGTAAGTATTGTTAAAGTCTGCCTTTCACTACCATCATGTCCAAGTCAAGAGAGTCCTGAAGAGCCTGAACACTGCAGAAGCTCTCTACTGGGTGCTCAAGCTGAGAGTCTGAGGAGCCATTTCGAGCAATGGGATGCTCATGGACTGTGTGGTAATGAGGGATCCAAACATCAAGTGCTCCAGAGGCTTTGGGTTTGTCACCTGTGCCACTGCGAAGGTGGTAGATGTAGCCATGAACACAAGGCCACGCAAGGCAGGTGACAGAGCTGTGAAACCAAAGAGGGCTCAAGGGAAGATTCTCAAAAGACCTGGTGCCCACTTAACTGTGAAAAAGATTGTTAGTGGCACTGGAGAAGAAACTGAGAACATCATCTAAGAGATTATTTTGAACAGCACATGAAAACTGAAGTGACTGAAATCATGACTGATCGAGGCAGCAGCAAGAAGAGAGGCTTTGCTTTTGTAACCTTTGATACCCGTCACTATGCAGACAAGATTGTCATTCAGAAATACCATACTGTGAACGGCCACAACTGCGAAGAAAGGAAAGCTCTCTCGAAGCACAGACGGCTAGAGCTTCACCCAGCCAGAGAGGTCGAGGGGGCTCTGGCAACTTTGGTGGTGGTCTTGAGCTGGTTTGTGGAGGAAATTTTAGTCATAGACGTGGCTTTGGTGGCAGCTGTGATGGTGGTGGATATGGTGGCAGTAGGGATGGTTATAATTGATTCGGTGATGATGGAAGCAATTCTGGAGGTGGTGGAGGCTACAATGATTTTGGCGATTACAACATTCTTCACATTTTGAAAGGATGAAAGGAAGGAACTTTGGAGGCAAAAGCTCTGGCCCCTATAGTGGAGGCCAATATTTTGCCAAACCACATAATCAACATGGCTATGGTGGTCCCAGCAGCAACAGTAGCTATGATAGTGGCAGAAGGTTTTACTTATGGTCAGGAAACGAAGCTTATGAGGACTGCAGAGCCAGAGAAGTGACAGGGAAGCTACAGGTTACAAGAGATTTGTGAATTAAGCCAAGCACAGAGGTAGCAAGGCCTAAGTGTTACAAAGAAGAAATGTTTTAGACAATACTCATGAAGATGGGCAAAAAACTGGAGGACTACATTTGTGACTAACTGTATCACAGGTTATTTTAGTTTCAGTTCTGTGAAGTATAAAGCATTCTACCCATGTTGTTGCTAAATCTAACAGTCTGATCATGATACTAAATAAATGTGTCTAAAAAAAAATAAAATTCTTCTTCCTCCTCTCTCTTCCTGCCGGTCGTCTACTCATCTTCATTTCTGCCTGCATCTTTCCTTTAAACAAACACAACTAAAAACTAGCTGAATTTTATCTGTTTATTGATTGCTCCTCCTGACTAGAATGTAAGCATAATAGAACACTGACTTTGTTTACTACTGTATGTCTGGCATCAAGAATACAGGGGCATTGTGGAATAAACATTCTTACTACAAACAGAAGAATAAAGTCCAGTCCTACCACATGCACTAACCATTCTTTCTTTCAGAAGGGGTAAAAAAAAAAAAATCTTTGCTTGAACATGTAATTTAAATAAATGTCTTCAACCATGAAGCAAATATTCCTACAAAAACACTATGAAAGATTGATTCCTTATTCCTAACACAGTATTTCTAAGTGAAAAAATCTGGCTTTCAAGGTGAATGCAAATACATAGTTATTTCCAATTCAGATAGTATTTGAAAGATTTATCAATAAGTAAGTCAATAGTTCCTTTGGAAGAAATCAATTATTATAAACTGGAATTTAAAAAAATACCCACCCGAATCCTTAAACAAGTAAATTTTGTAAACATGAGGGAAAAATACTACCTGCAGTTTTAGTAAAAATATCTAACTGGGCTTCCATTTAGAGCATTTAACAATCTAATAAGAGATATGACTATGGGAAAACACCATTTTAATAAAAGTATCTAAAGATTAAATCTTTTCAAACATCAAGTCACAACTACAGTATTAGTATTTTTTTTTTTAAAGGCAAGATGCAGGCAGGAATGAAGGCAAATATGTAGGCAGGCTGGCTGGCAGGAAGAGAGAAGAGGAAGAAATATTTCATTTTATTTTTATTTTTATTTAGCTGTTCACATTGGTTGTTCTCTGTGGACCCGGGACACAAACCTGGGTCCTTGGTATGTACATAAGCTGGTGCTCCTTCGGAGGTGGCTGATCAAACCACTACTCTACCAGGGTGGGTCTCAGAACCTTTTTTATACACATGAAATCTCAAGGAATAAAACTACTGAATAAAACAAATATTAAATGTCATTACATATGTATCTGAAAGTTTAGTCATATGGAACAGGACTGGGAATTGGGAACTAAAAAAAAATCAGTGCTCTAAATATTTGACACTGAAGTTTAATAATGAATATGAGACTTTCAAACCTCTTCCATGTGACAAAAAATTCATGTTACAATTCAATAAGCTCACCAATATAGAATTTTTGTGCACAAGGGGATTGTTTGCAAGGAAGAAGTCTCTCTTAGTAGTAAATTGGGAATAGCATAAAAATATGGGAATGAGGAAATAAACACACATGGTGAAAAAATAAACAAAAATGAATAAGCATAAGAGTCCAGGCCCCTTTAGAAGAGGTCAGTAACTCATAACATCTTCTAATAGGATATTACTATACATTATGCATAATACCACTAAATTACTATCTCCCAGTACACTCTTGAATATTTACTAGTTGTGCAACTTTGGGAAAGTCCTTTATAATAAGATTAAATAAAAAATGTAAATGATAAAAAGGGTCAAATCAACCAGTCCAAGTAATTAATGGATATTAATAAAAAATGAATCAGGCAGGAAGTTGGAAAAGGATGTAAAGTCTGAAATTTAAAGGCAGTTTAAAGCCTTGAAAGGCATTTTAAAGCCTTGATAATACAGTCAAAAATGACAAATTTGGCATATTCTTGGGGCGGGGGTGATAGTGGTTGGGGAAGTCCACATACATCCCAAAGTCCCAGGTTTTCCTCCTGCGGGTGGATTAACAACCAAGATGAACAACTAAATAAAATAAATAAAATTCTTCCGCCTTCTCTCTCTTCCTGCCGACTGCCTGCCTTCATTCCTGCTGTTTTTCCTTAAACATGTATCTACATCTCTTTATCTATCTATCTATCTATCGACACTTTATTCTAAAGGAAAAAAGATTTTTCTACAAAAATGCAGTTTCCAATTTTTAATTTTATATATCTGATTCAGTGACAAAAATGGCATTTAATAAAAAAAATCACTTTAAAGTAATTCTTGATGAAAAGTTTCTGGGAGTGCCCAGAAACAAAACAAGTCTAAAACATAATTTTCAAGGTCCCTCAAAGACTCATGTCTATCTCAAATATGCAGAATACACTCACCCCATCCCACAATCGTCAGTCTCAACCATTCCAACATCAACTCAAATCCCAAATATCACAATCTAAGTTATCTAAATCAGGAATGTGTAAGCATATTTCCTGGAGAAAAATTCTTTCCATCAGTGAAATTGAAACTAGAAAACAAGATACAACTTCTAAAATACAATGGTGAGACAGGTATTGGATAAAAGTTAAAAACTTTCCCATTTAAAGGGAGAAAACAGTAGGAAGAAAGGAATCACTAGTACCAAGACATTCCAAATCCAGCAGGTCAAATTTCACTAGGATTTCAAGCATGGGAATACTGTGGCCTGTGGCTCCATTCTCTGTTTTTCTTGAAGAACAGCACATTTGTAGCTGAATACTTCCCTGCCTAAAGAATTTTGGTAGTTTATCAGCCTCCCTTTATCCTGTCAGTCCAAACTGGCTGGGCTTCCTCTGATATAACATTCTTAAAGTCTTTGTGGATCACTTGTTATGCAACTGTGGGTTCGTGTCATTAAACAAGATGATCCTCTATAGATCTTCCCGATCTTTAGTTCAATCTCTGCTCCTGGCTGCTGCTGAGATTGAGGTGTTTCATGAGTCACATCCCTAATCTCTTCAGCAAGAACAAAAGGTTACCTAAGTCACACTCTTGCCTTTCTCACCACAGCATACTTTTCTGGAATTGAATCTCCTAATTTGTCTTTCACAATCTAGCTAAACTGAGACTCTTCTAAATGAAATGCTAGCTATTTTTCTGCTTATCCGTTCTCCCCTCAATTTATCTTTCTTCTCATATTTAACTATATAAGCAACAAGAAACCAGTCTTCAGCTTCAATAATTTGCCTGGAAATTTCCTCACTTAAATATTACATTCATCATTTACAGGGTTCTCCTTTCTACCTAAGTGTAGGACACCATTCATCTATACTTTCTGGCACTAAATAGCTTTACTCTAGTTTCCAATAACATATTCCTCATTCCATTCCAAGTCCTGCCAGAGGCACCTTTTACATTCCTATTTCTACCAGCAATGTTTATGACAATATATGTATTCTCTTAGTTGAATTAGGCTTTCTTTCTCATCATCCTAACTGTTCTGAGCCTTAACCGGCAATGACTTTATGTCCATATTTCTACCAATAATCTGTTCAAAGTAATCTATGTCTTTTCTATCATATGGTTCAAAATTATTTTTGTTTCTACTACTCATTTCCAAGGACATTTTTATATTTTTAGTTGCTACAGTAGCACATCACTTCCTAGTATGAAAATATGTATTAGTTTCCTGTGGCTGCTATAACAAATTACCATAAACTAGAAGGCTAATACAAGAGAAACTAATTCTCTCACGATGTAACAGCAAGTCTAAAATCAGTATCACTAAGTTGAAAACATGTGTCAGTGAGTCATATTCCCTCCAGAAACTCTAGAGGGTAATCCCTGAGGTACCAGCATTCTTTGGGTTGTGGCCACATCATTCTGTCTCCATGGTCATGGTCACACTGTCCTTTGGGGGACTACTATTTAGCCTGTCACCAATGCATTCTCTTCCAAGTCATTCTTTACCTTCCTTCTCTTTTGTTTCATTTGTTTCCAATAGTTTTATAACTTACTCATCTTGATTACACATTTATAAAAGAACACATCAGCAATATTTGTGGGATTAGAAATGCAGCAAGAAAAATTTAAGCTAATTTTACATGAAAAGAAAATTTAGACATTTCCCTCCATGTTATTTAATTTCTTAAGCAAATAATTTTCATGTCCAAAATAAAAACCGAAAGTTGGTAAACAAAATACAACTCTGATCATAAAAGTCAAGGTTTTTATGGAGAAAGACTACTCAGGAAAAAGGACTAAGAATCATGACCACAAGGTTAATAACTAAATGACAGGCAACTGACTTGTGGTTTTAAAGCTAGTAGATAAGAAATCTCTTTTCCCTCAATTTTAAATTTTAAACCCGTTCTATACCCAATTGGAAAAGAGTTTAAAATAAATTTATTTCTATTCTTACCTCTACACAGTCAAAATTCTCATCAACTTTAGATGCATATTCAACACGGAACATTGTTGACAGGCTACCAGCAATATAGTATAACAGGATCTTCAGACCCTTGTAACCAAAAGCAGTTTCACTGAAAGGAGAACAAAACAGCAGTAATTTAAGATCTCAAAATGAATCTTTGTAAAGTCATTATAGAGTATTAACCCTACATATAAACAGTGCTAACTTGTAGTCTGAGATTTTAAACTATACTTAGTAAACAAACAAGTATTTATAATGAAGATGTGCCTCAGCTTTCTTCATTTATAAAATAAGACAGAATAATAATATCTGCCTCAGGGATGTTGTTTGGGTTAAATGAGTAAGTTAATACATTGACACTCTCTAATAACATTAACTGATACATTATATAAGTACTCAATAAATGGCAAGATAATCATTACTACTATTGTTGCTGCTGCTATTACTAGTATTAGAAGATATCTCAAATCAGAGTAGTGTTAAACTGAAACCTTGCCAGGCAAGCAGTAAAGTAGTAACCTTGGCCCAGTCCTTCCAACTTTTACCACTTGCTTCCACCACCAATGTCCAGAGCTGTTGAAAGTAGTGATAGAACCTATCTAATTATGCTCCTCCATAAACTCGGCAGATCTGGAGCTGTTGCTATTTTTTTATTTCCAACTCTACTCCCTTTTATCTGTCTATGCCTTGCTATTTTCTTTCTCAGCTTATAAGAGTAGTCTATAAAATGAATTCTAAAATATCCAAAATAGGTACATCTATGGAGACAGAAAAGTAGATTGTGATGGCCTGGGGCCAACGAGGGGGCAGGAGGAGAAAGGGAGTGATTTAGGGCGGACTTTTGGTGGGAGTGATGAAAATGTCCTAAAATTAACTGTAATGATGATGCAGAACTCTGATGATAATTTTATAAAACAGTGAATTATATGTACTTTAAAACAGATGAACTGGGCACACCCTGGTGACCTAATGGATAAGTGTGCAGTCTCAGGCTGATCTCGTCCAATACTTCCCAAGAACCCAGGTTTGCAATCCAGGGCTTAGGGGAACAACCAAAATAACAAAATTAAAAATGTTTCTTCCTGGTGCGCCCTGGTAGTCTACCAGTCTAGCACACCTCGGAACAGTCCCACATACATCCCAAGGTCCTGGGTTCAAGACCTGGGCCAGGGTGAACAACAAAAGTGAACAACTAAATGAAAAAAAAAAAAAGAAAGAAATAAAGCTCTTCCTTCTCTTCTCTCTTCCTTCCTTCCTGTTTGCCTACTCACCTTTGTTCCTGCCTGTACCTTTCCTTTAAAAAAAAAAATGCTTCTTCCTCCTCTCTCTCTTCCTCCCTGCCTTTGCCTGCATTTTTCCTTTAAAAAGAAAATTAAAAAGATGAATTGGATAAGTTAGTTACATCTCAATAAAGCTTTTCTTTAAAGAAGGATGCAGGCAAGAATGAAGGCACGTAGGAAGAGAGGAGGAAGAAGCAACACTTGATTTTTATATTTAACTGTTTCCTCCCAGCCCAGAAACCTGGATTCTTGGGCTGTATGTGAACTGTGCCCCAAGCACAGGCTTATTAACACCTGAGTCACCAGGGTGCACCTCAATAAAGCTTGATTAAAAAATAGTGAATTCTTAGTGTGCCCCTGATGGAGGACTGGTTTTGCTGGCCTCCTTTGAGTGAAATGCCGTCGACACACATCCCAGGACTCAGGTTCACCTCCCAGTACAGGAAGAACAACCAAAATGTATAAGTAAATAAAATAAAGTGCTTCTTCCTCCTTTTTCTTCTTGCCTGCCTGCGTGCTCACCTTCATTCCTACCTATACCTTTCCTTCAAAAAAAAAAAAGTGAATTCTTAAAGAAGAGTACTTGAAAGAAGCAGTGTCATTTCTAGATTTCTGCAAGGCTATCAAAATAAACTATGAGCATAAACTATGTTCATTACAGGACTCTGAAAGTTATGAGCAGTAGGCAAGGAGTGTCAATGATATTAGAATCAATGTCACAGTTAGGTCATAAAATAGTGAGTTATCATAATTGTGACTGTCATCTGTCCACCTCAGAAGAGGGATGTGCAAGTGCAAGCACACCACGTTCAGTGACATGCCAAACAGACAAGTAAATGTGCAAAATTCCATGAATAAGAAGCTGGATCTGTAAAACTGGATCTGACCTGCTAAGACAGTACCAAAGAGACTGTAAAATAGTACTCTACAAACGTCAAATTTCCTGAGTTTTGATAACTCTTCCATGGTTATCCTTGCTTTTAGGAAATACATGCTAAAGATTTTTATAGGAGCAAGGGATCAAGATCTCACTGCAACCTATTCTCAAATTGTTCAACAACAACATATCAATATATTTATATAAGAAAATGATAAACTAAATACAGCTAAATGTTAACTGGTGAATCCTGATAGAGGATATCCACTTTATCATACTATTAGAATTTATTACAAACTTGAAAATTTAAGTAAAATTGTTACTGACTATTCTAATTATGTTATGAAGATATAGGAAATTAAAGAATTGTGCTGAATATCCCAGGATATATTATTAAAGGTACTTTAAAACAAATTTTTCTTAACTGCTTTTTTATTTGTCATAGAGTAACAACTTTAGCTTTCTAGCTATAAAAGTATTCTACACTAGAAGCAGTATAACCAAGTGGCAGGAAGAAAAGTAGTAGTTATGAATACAGTTTCTGCAATCAGATTAACTGAATCTGAACTTTAGCTATTCATGTCTTTAGGCAATTATCCAATTTCTACCAATGTATAAAGCAGTAAATTACAATACCACTAAGACTGTTGTGAGAATTAAATGAAATACTATATGTATAGCACTCAATAATAGGTATTATATAAGTAAACTGGTATCTCTTCAAAATATTTTACATGAAAAATCATAGTAAAAAAGTTTTAATTTCTAAATCTTAAAGAAGAATAATGAATTTTTTTGTCATACTATATAATATAGCAAACATCTTACTAAAATACTTACTCATCCCCAAACAGTTGATGGGTATATTCAGGAAAGAAAGTTCTAATGTCATTCTCAAGATCCTCAGGAAAACGAACTGTTTAAAAGAAAACAAAGTATAGATAATAAAGACATTAAAGGTGACAAGTATTCCCATTTCAAAAATTTCACTTTAAGTTGGATACAGCCAACACTTTACTTATTTAAAATGTCAATTTCCATTATATGATTTACACTAGATTCTCATGAGATAAGTGAACAATGAAAATTAGGCTATCACTTTTGAGTGCTTCAGTATCAAAATGCTACTGATTTTAAGAATCAGAAAAATACATATGACAGAGGCATCTGATTTAGTCTTCAGTAGATTTATACAAAACATAGAATAAAAGAAAAAAATTAAACCAAAGAAGACAGAGCAAAACTACAGCATCAAGGAAACAAAAACAGAATGCTATAGGAAACATTCTGAGAATAATCTGAGTTTTTTAAAAATACTGAGGTAACTTTGATTTACAAAATAATATAAGCCCACGTGTGTAGGTTCACTAATCATCAAGTATATGATACATCACACCAACCATCAAATTACTAAAAATCCTTCACCACTGTTACTGAACCCCACCACCCACCCTATGCTAGCTCCCCTTCCCCCATAACCTCATGTCTAATGTGAATGTTCAAGAGTTGGCTTATGTTCTGTTTATCTGCTTTGTTTCTTTCCATTCCATATATGAGTGAAATCATGCAGTATTTTTCTATCTCCTTCTAATATTACACTTAGCATAGTCCCTTAGTTCCACCCATGTTATCAGAAATGGCAGGATTTTGTCTTTTTAGGGTTGTGTAGTATTCCATTGTGTGTATATATTATACACACATCTTCTTTATCCATTCTTCTGTCAATGAGTACTTAGGTAGTTTCCAATTCTTGGCTATTGTAAATAATACTGCATTAAATGTAGAAAAGCATAAATTTCTGTGAATTAGTAGTTTTGTGTTTTGGGGTAAAATATCCTGACGTGGGATAACAGAGTCATATGGGATTTCCATTCTCAGTTTTTTGACGAAACTCCATATTGTTTCCCATAAAAGCTGCACCAACTTACACTCCCACAGTGTAAAAGGACTCCCTTTTCTCCATATCCTTGCCAACACATATATTCAAGAGAGAATCTTGAGTTTGATGAACCTCATATCATCACATCATTCTTTGACTGCAGGATGATATTTATTTTCATATTAAAAAAAACTAATGATACAATGATATCATTATAAACACTGTGCTGTACTTTCACAAGTGCACACAGGACAAATTCCTGGCAGTAGAAATGTTGAGGAAAAGTACTGAATTATTTCTTATAAATAACTGTTTAAGTACCTTCTAAAAATACTGCAATGTTTTATATACCCACTAATCTACTTAAACTCCTGTTTCCCACATCCTTGAGAATACTCTGTACTCTCAACTTTAATTGAGACAAATCTAAAATGGAAATCATTTTCATTTGCATTTATTGTGAATATTGCTAATATTGGTCATTTTCTTATAAAGAAAAACTTTACCCCCCAAATCCCTAAGCAACTGAAGAATAAAATTATAGAAGAAAAATATAATTTTCTCCTCATAGAGCATTTCATTCACAGGATACAAAAGCATCCAGAAAATTACTGATTTACAGAATGTTATCTTTTCACTGCAGATATCTGGCAAACACCACCTCAAAAAGTGACCTAACTTAGAATCATTCATTGTGATGTAGACCATCATCATGTTTCTCCTGATCCAATGCAACATATACAGCATCACTTACAGTTTTCTTACCTAGTTTTCAAATCCAGTTTTGTATCTTCAAATTTATAAGAAGTATAGAGGGTAGAGGAACAAGTTAAATACTGCTACAGGAAGTAGACAAAACCAGATTGTAGATCTGTCCAGTAATTCTACATAATGACTTTACTCACCTAAATCAATCAATGGTATAGTTGGGGGGGAATACTGAGGGTAGGGGAGAGATTGCTCTAGATTAAAGAAACATTATAACCAAACACAATGCATGATTCTTGATTGGTTCTGGCTTAAATTTTTGTTTCAAAAGCTACTGAAGAGTTTTGAGGACAATCAGGGAAACCAGAAAAAAATAAATGAGATAAAAGAATTAACATCAATTATTTTAGATGTGAAATGGTTTTATGGTTATATATGAATATTCATATATTAGTATATGTACTATGAGGGAGATATGACGTTCAGAACACTGAAATAATTCAGCAAAAATACACACATATTAAAGCAAATATAACAATATTAATTGTTGAATCAAAATGTTGGGTATACAGGTGAGTATTGTTTCAGTCTCTAAATATTTCCATGTTTGAAAAATTTCTTAATAAAAACTGAAAGAAAAAAAGGCCTGAAAAACAAAGCAAAATGTAAGATTTGAAAAACCTGAGTGATGTGATCACAGATACTCAGTTCAATATGTCTAGACTCGCTAACCTCAATATTCCCCATTACAAAGTCTCTAATATTTAAAAATGCTTGGAAGTCTCCAAAAGTATTAAAAAATAATTTCATACCTACTACTTCTAATATATAGCACTTTGGTAGTAGTGGATAGAGACACAGACAGAAAAAAGACAAGTAATGAATAACAAAGAGTCCTAAATTTAGTTATAACAAATATTTTCTATAATTTGGACTGGTCTTATTTTAATACTTTGCCATCCAAATCAATAAAGTTTTACTCTTTAACATGACATTAACCCACAGAAAATAAGAGGTAAAAAAAGAAAAAGAAAGCCAAGTGATGAGTCTATTAAAATGAAGTAAAACTCAAATAGGTTAAAGCAAATACAGTTATTGCCTGAACTTGATTAGGTTTTAGATATGACTCCAAGAGAAACTATTTAAAATCAATGCTATGGACTTTATAAAGGTTTCTTTTAATATCCAACAAATGAAGTTTTATATTAGTCATCAGAATACAAGAAAATGTGTTCATTATACAAACTTAAATGACACTGGACAAATATGTAAAAGCTGCCCAAAAGTTCCTGGGATAACACAATGAATGGCTACACAAATGGCTATACTTCAGGGAGATTAGAATTAAAGCCATCGCTTCAAAAGAGGTTTTCAAGGTAAAACCTAGGCCTGAACAAAGTGAATCAACAATGGGTCCTCGGGGCACACAGAATAGATGTTAGTCCCTTTAAGAAATAAGGGACAAATGTGAAATTTCTATTCTCATTAAAAAACCATCAATATTTAAGTGTAGTAAACACTGTGAAATAAATAAAACCAGATCTCTAAAATCACCTACAATAGACAATTCACATAAATGGAATCAACAATAGGTGGTCTTCTGTGTCTGGCTTCTTCCACTTAACATGTTCTCAAGATTCACCATGTTGCAGCAAATACCAGTATGCTTTCTGTGGCTGAATACTAATCTACACTATGGATTTACCACATTTTGTTTATCTATTCATCACTTAATAGCTATATGGGATATTCTGACTGTTACAATCACATACAAAATAATAAGGTATTAACAATATTATTAGGGCATACCAACGGGCCCCAGTAGCTAAGGTGAAGGCTATGTGAAGTCCAAGGACCTGGGTTCTGAATCCGGGACCAGAAGTCAAAACAAAACTAAACAAAAAATTATTAATTGTTGTCTGACTACTAGAAATTTGCAAAGAATTTTTGTAAACATTGTGGTTAATCATCATAAGAGCTGCATAGATGAATAATTTAGTAGAAAAGACTAATTTGCTCAAGGTTACAAAGTTGGTTACTAGTGAGTTTAAGGATGAATCAATCTGACATATATACATGTACATGAGAATATGTACAAGTGAACTCTCTCCTAGCTACCACAAACATTGTACTTTGTCTTTGTAACACAGTTATGTTGACAGAGAATAAGTAAGCAACACAAATTTCAAGCAATAGAATGATTAAATATGTTAATATAAAATATTTTATGTAATCATTAAACATGTTATTGAGAAATATTTGATGACACAGGAAAACAGTCACAATTAAATGAACAGAATCTCAATTTTACAAAAGATACAAGATAAATTAATATATTATTTTATAAACTAGAAGGAGATAGCCCAAATTACATAAAGAAGACTTATTCTTGGTGATGGAATGGATTTTAATTTCTTATATTTTCATTTTCCATAAAATATATATTATTTCAATAGAAAACTATGCAATATAAAAAAGCACTTTAAAATAAGCACTAAAAATTTTCTTTCCAGGAAAATCTATGTTACTACATTTTTGGAAATAAATGGAAGATCAAGACCTGGAATACTAAATAGGAACTTATTGCCAACATAAAGCATAGGACCTCTAATTAATCTTCATTTCTGAATATGTATTTTATTATTTCCACACCTATATATTTCCTGTATTTCCTAGTTCTCCAAACCACTTCTATAATTCGTGGAGAGACAAGATACATAAATGATACATTCAAAAGCAAAATTAAGAAAGTATCAAGCAATGCTAATTTAATCAATTTTAAGGTTTGATAACTACCTTCTCCTTTATTCTTTGAAGAATTTAACTGTTAGCTTGCTGACACTTTCTAACATTATATCTGACTTAAATATCTGTCACTTCAAAATTCATGAAAATTAATTTCTAAGTCTCTTGAATCCTCTAAGAATCTTGTCTTCACTGTATCTTAGCAATTTATTCCCATGACATGATCTTCTTTTTATCATTACCAATGAACTACAATCTTACCATTACCCCTCTTTGTTCACTCTGTGATATCCCAACAGTTCTTCAAACCCCACCAGGGTTTTGAATAGAATACA
Source organism: Solenodon paradoxus (assembly GCA_004363575.1). Lineage (NCBI taxonomy): Eukaryota > Metazoa > Chordata > Mammalia > Eulipotyphla > Solenodontidae > Solenodon > Solenodon paradoxus. The sequence continues at coordinate 124,299 of RJWH01001479.1, forward strand.
ATTTCACTATCCCTTCCTTTGTATCCTCCCTTTCTACTGTAGAGAATTTCATGGTCAATCAACATTATCATTCCCTTATAAACACCCTTAATTTCTTTGCTTCAATTTTTTTATGCCATCTGCTAAAACCTCAATTCTAGTTAAATATGTTTGTATATCCACATTTGCCCTACCCTTGCATCTGGATGTGGTTGGTATCATTTTATATTCATGAGCATTAACTTAAAGTGGACCCTTAATGATACCTGAGAAGTATACCATATTCTCAAGAACACTAATCCTTCTTGCTTGACAAGATGACTATTCCCTCAGAACACCAGTATCTTCTGAAATCACATTGTCCTCTGAAGACCTTGCTTCCTGTTTCAATTAGGAAACAGAAACATTCAGAAGAGAACCTGCAGACTGCTATTTTCACATTTTCTAATTTATTGCAATATTCCCACATACTCTGCCTCCTCTTGTTATGGTAGAAAAATTCTCCATACTCCTATCTAATCCCTCCTAATCCCTAATCCCTCCACTGGTAAATAAAATCCTTTCCCTCCTTACATTCTAAAGGATATCACTCCACAAATATTTCTCTTCCTCTCTTGTATAATTTTTTCCTTTTTCTAACAGATTATAGGGATCAGCATTTAAACATATGATTTCTTCCATGCTTAAGTAACTCTCATTGCAATATTCATATCTGACAAAGTAGACTTCAATATAAGGAAGGTGAAGAATTAAAGAAATACCTTTATTACCAGAAATTAAGTGGTAACATTTTATAATGATTTTATAATGATTAAACCTAGAAGACAGTTTTAAATCTCTATAGACAATATCAGTTTATACATGAAATAAATACATGAAACAAAATTTTACAATTGAAGAAACAACAAATTCACAATTACAGTTGGAGATTTCAACAGTCCTCTCTCAACTGTTCTGATTGATAGGATAAAAAGATAGGAATCAGGAAAAAATAGACCTAAACAACACTACGAAGCCAATTATATTTGTAGAAAACTATATAATATAAACTATTTTCCAATGGAAACATTCTGGAAAACATTCACCTGGAAACGCTGACCAAAACAGACCATATATGCTGAGCTATAAAACAAATCTCAATAAATTTAAAATGAAATAATCTGTCCTGGGCAGAATTACATATGAGATCAGTAACAAAATTACTAGAAAAGGGGTGCACCATAGTGGCCTAGTGGTCTAGTACAACTGGGAGCAGTCCCACATACATCCCAAGGTCATGAGTTCAAGACCTGGGGCCAGGGGGAACAACCAATGTAACAACTAAAAAAATAATAATAATAAAGTTCTACTTCCTCCTCTCTCTTCCTGCCTGCTTACGTACTCACCTTCATTCCTGCCTGTACCTTTCCTCAAAAACAAGAACAAAAAAAACAAAACAAAACCAACACTAGAAAAACCCCACATACGTGAAAACTGAGCAACATTTTTCTATATAACCCATAGGTCAAAAAAGAAATCATAAGGGAAATTAGAAAAGATTTTCAGGAGAACAATAATAAAAGCAACATAATATAATAGAATAGAATCTAGAAATCAAATAGAGATATACTGGTTTCATGATCCATTATAAAGTATGCTAATTAAAATATTGACTGAAGGAAAGACAAATCAGTGATGAGAACAGAGTCCAGATAGAGATCTACACATATAGTTAATGTATTTTTGTCGAAGGCACAAAGGTAGTAGTCACCAAACAATACTGGAACAAATGAATCTCCATACAGAACAAAATTTGATTCCTTTCTTCATAGCATACATAAAAGATATTGAGATGATTCAGAGACCTAATTATAAAAGGTTAAAACAGTAACTACCTTCCAGAAGACAATACAAATCTTCATACTGCATTAGATTCAGCAAAGATTTTAGCAAGAACCAGAAAATACTAACATAAATGAAAAAGATTGGACTTCATTAAAGCTAAAAATTTCTGCTTATCAAAAGACATTATTTAGAATATGAATACGCAAGTTACAGGCTAAGAAAATATGTACAAAACATATTACTGGTAGACAGGAATCATATCCAGAATATATAAAAACACTGACAGCACAAGAACAAAAAGATAACCAATGAATAGGGTAAAGATTTGAACAAGCACCATATAAAGACATATACAATAGTCAATAAGCACATAAAAAATGCTTAATAGCATTAGTCATCATGGAAAGGCGACTTAAAAGCACAATTAAGTTATCACTACACATCTACTAGGACTAGGATGCCTAAAATTAAAAAAAAATTAAAACAAAACAAAAAAGGCAGCCCCAAATGTTCACAGGGATAAAGAGTAACCAGAATTCTAATACGTTGTTCATACAAATAAAAAAAGTACTCTGGAAATCAGTTTGGCAGGTATCTCATAAAGCTAAACATACAACTACCTACCTTACGACCTAGTAATTCCATTTCTAGGAATTCATCTAAAATAAAGTCGTGTGTCCACAAAAAGACTTGTACAAGGACATTCTTAGCAGTTATTTATTTACAAAATTAGAAAGAATCCATATGTCTAGTAACTGGTCACTACCAGTTAATACTGATACATCTAATGAGCACTAGTATTCAGGAATAAAAAGAACTGATACAGACAATAAGATGTATGTCAAAAATATGATGAATATGTTAAGCCAGTAGAAGACATATGTGTAACTGCACTTACATAAAGCTCTAAAACAGACACATTAATTATGGTGAAAAATTCAGAATAGTAATCACCTTGCAGCAAATAGGGCTTGAATAAGGAGGAGCAAAGTTCTGTTTACTGAGAGGGCCTGCTCTCAATAATGTTAGCGTAACCCTCTAAAAGCAATGAGCTCAGCTAGCATCTAGATCTTGGTTCAAAATATCATTTAACACTAAAGAACTCAGGGTTTCTTGGTAAATTGGTTGATTCTAGAGCTGTATCAGAGATAAAAGATGAGCGTGGAACAGTGTTCCAGAAAAATAAAGTATGAAGTAATCAAAGAATGAGGAAAACACAGATATGTCTTCATTTACAATGAATGTAAAAAAAGACACATGCTAGTTTGAATTGGGCTCCACGGCCAAGTCAGGTACAATGTGAGCACCAAAATAACAACAGTAATAAGTTATGATCCATTAAATTAAAATTTAAATAAAATAGGAAATAAATGGAAGAAAAAGAATTCTGATGAAAATGGATAGAGTATAATATCTGACCATCACTTCTTTGATAATCCTACTAAAGATGTCTAACCCGAAACAAACCAGACAGACAAACCCAAATTGAAAGACAGTATACAAAATAACTAGCTTGTAATTTTCAAAAGTGTTAAGATCATGAAAGCCAAGAAAAGACTGACAGTTTCTTTTCTTCCTTGTTTCCTTTTTTACTCACATATATGAGAAGATAAATGTTATCATCGTGGTATGAATCTACTGTGGTAATGATTTCACAAAGACGTAAATCAAACCATTATGCTGTATACCTTAAACTTACACAGTGATCTGTGTCTGCATTTTCTCAACACAGTTGTGGGGGTGGTGGGCAGGGGGAGAGTGACAATTGTTCCAGTCTGAAAAAGACAAGACAAGGCAACCAACTGCAAGCTCTGATTCTAAACTGGATTCCTTTGCTATCAAGCATATTTTGGGACAATTAGGGAAACTTGAATGGAGTCTGAGAATTTGGTAGTGATAATGTACTGATATTAATTTCATGATTTTTTTAGTTGTATTCTAGTTACATAGAATAATGTTCCTGTTCACAGGAAATACACACTAAAATTATTTTTGGTGATTTCATCAAATCAGTAACTTACTCTCATAGAATTTAGGGGTTAGGAGGCCTTTGTATTTATATTTCCAGCTTTTCTGAATGTTTGTGACTGTTTCAATAGCAAAACAGAACTATAACCCACAAGACCTGCTGTATTTCTCAACACCCTAATGTATTGAGCTTTAAGTTAGAACCCCCCAAAAGTAGCTATTTGGGGGAGAACCCCACAAAACTCATTGAATAGTACACTTATATTTCTTTGCATGTAAATTGTACATCACCCTTTATAAAGTAAAAATAAAGCTTTCTAACTTCATACCGCATCTTTTACTATCCCATTACTTAACTCCACTTTTCATAGCAAAACTCTTCAAAAGCAGTCAATATTCCATCTTCCTATTTCTCACCTCTTAATTTCTCTTAAATTGCTATATAAGAGACAGAGCCTTTGACTATAACTTATGAAAAAAAAATTAAATCCAATGATGAAATCCCAAGTCTTTACGTTACTAGAGCCACTATTAACATTTGACACAATTACTTACTCCTTCACTCATCACTCCAGATTCTTCATCCTACCAAACTATCCATCTCAGTCAAAACGACTTTATTAATGTTCCTTGAACATGTCCAGCAATTTTTTCAGTATGGAACACTCTTCCTTCATAGTGAAATGGCTCACAAATTCACTTGTTTTAGTATCTACTCAATTACTACCTTAGCAGTAGGTGCTCTATTAAACACCTATCACAATTTGTTATGTATTTACCAAATTTTCTGTGCACAATGTGCTCCTGTGTATAATGTGTACCCATGTATTAGTCCCAAACTTTCAGAAAAAAAATCTTTCAATTCTTTAATTCACATTTTTATTTGCTTATATTTAGGTACTTGTTTTTTGTATTAAAAAGGAATTTTAGCATATATTTTTTAAACATATGATGATACAAGAAATTTTATGCAACAAATAATTATAAAACCTAAGAGTAGATACACAGTACAAGAAGTTCTTCTTCCTGTTGCCTCCACAATCTGAGGACACTCCCTGTGGAAAGAGGTCCAGTGTCTCGGCAGCTCTGTTGTCATGCTCTTTAGCATATTTAATAACTCTTAGCTGTGTATTTTTGTAAAAATATCAGCTAGATTTTTAGCAAATGCTTAAAGTGTATGATGAGAAATGTCACGTTATGATAATAAAGTCGGTATCACCTATCTTATCAAGTCAATCACTTACTCTGTAGACAAGAATATGTCACTCTTTATTTCATTTCACTGAGTCACTGGCCAAAATTGTTTTTGTTGCAAGTTTGTCACAAAACCAATTATCACACTCCAAGGTATTATTTTGCATATGGATATACTGACTTCCAAAATTACACTTTTAACTTGTAAGCATAAATAAAAGAATTAAAAACATTTATATAAATTCAGAATTAGTACTACCCAGGTATAATGTGCACCCTTATTACTCTCTAACAAATTCGGGTAAAAAAGTACACATTATACATGGCAAAACAGTTCTCTCTCATAACTAGAATTAAGTTGCATGAAGAGAGCAACCACTTGTATACTGCTCTAACTTCAGTAACAAGTACACACATACCAAATGGTACAACTAAATAATTATTTGCTACATGATGAACTTAAAATATAAATATTACCTTAGTAGAACAATAAACTATATTTTAAAAATAGATTATATAGGCATGCCTGATTGCAACAGCCATTAGGTCCACCACCTCTGGCCAAGCACAGCTCCATATAACCCAGGACCCAGGATCTCCTCCAGGGTGTAGGAAGAAAAATCAAGATGCACCACTAAAATAAAAATAAACAAAATGCTTCTTCCTCCTCTCTCATTCTTCTTGCCTACTTGCCTTCATTCCTGCATGCACCTTTCCATAAAAAAATAATACACCTACAAGAAATGACAGATAACAGACAGAAACACACACACACACACACACGCACACACACACACGCAAACTACAAAACCTGACAATAATATAAATTTTATTAAAACATAAAAAAACATTTAATGGAGTAAGTGTCTCTTCATAATCACGCCTTTCATGAATAGATAAAGCTAATGCTTTTAAAACTGATTGATGGGGGTGATCAAGTAAGATCATGGGAAGTAGTCACAAACAATACAAAAGTTAACCTTCATCCTCCTTTTTTAAGAAACTACGAACATGATACAAAATAGTTATTATTTCCAGGGAGTTCAAAATGGCATTCAATTAATCCTACTATCCACATTTGAATAATGACTTTCTGGAAAATAAAATACTCTTCACTGTAATAAATCAAGATAATGTTTAGTGAAGAAATACTAGAACCACTCTCATTAAAGAACCCCAGTGACACTATTATTTTTAACATTGTTCTGAAAGTGCTACTCAATGCAATTTGAAAAGAGAATAAAATAAGAGGCATGTATCAAAAAGTAGATTTACTATAATGTTCAAAAAGGATTGCATGCCTGGGAAAAAAAATACTTGCACATTCGAGGAGCTGAAAACACTGCCCAAAACAGTAAGAGAATCCAGTAAAATTATCAGTCTCAAAAATATATGAAAGAAAACCCAATTAAAAGAGGCAAATAACCAGACACTTCTAGAATGAGGATATACTTATTTCCAATAAACACAGGAAAAGAAGTTATGAAAAATGCAAATCAAAAGCACAATGATATAATTTACACCTACTAGGATGGCTGTAATAAAAAAAGAACCAGAAAACAAATGTTGATGAGGATGCAGTCAAACCAGAATTCTCATCTATGGTATGGTATGGTAGCAATGTAAAATGGTATAGTTGCTGTGGAAAACAACTTGGCAGTTACTCAAAAAGTTAAATATAGAATTCACATAACCCAGCAATTCTGTTCCTAACTAAATACCCGAAAGAAATGAAAGCAGGGACTCAAAAGCTTGGATTTCAATGTTCACAGCAGCATTATTCAAAACAGTTAAAAGGTGGAAACAACTGAGTGTCCACAACAGACAACTTAAAAGCAAAATGTGGCATATATAAATGGAATATTATTCAGTCATAAACAGGAACAGTTCTGATACTTGCCACAAAATGAAACATCTGCTAAGTGATGAAAGCAGAACACAAATGGACAAATATGACCAATTCCACTTAAAATATTTAGAATAGGTAAATTCATAGATAGTAGAGGTTATCGGGTTGGCGGGAAAGGCAAACTGGTAGTTACTGCTTAAAAAAGTACAGTCTTTGGAAACAAAAAAAGGCTTGAGCTGATCTGGTGGCCTAGCAATGAAATCTGCTGGCACCGTCCACATACAAAGAACTGGGTTTGCCTCCTGGGGGTCTGGGGGAGCGCGGGGGAGGCCTGGAGTTGAGACCAGGGGTATGTTTGTGTGTGTATATGTATGTGTGTGCAACAAAGAAGAACTAAATAGGGATAACTGTATCTTCTTCCTCTTTCTTCCTGCCTTCTCACCTACTTGCCTTCATTCCTGCCTGTACCTTTCCCTTTAAAAAAAATTGAAAAAACTAGTGGTGACATTTGTACATTGCAGTTACCTAATTGTACACTTTAAATGGTCAAAATACAGAAAAAGAGATTTTTTCCTAAAATAACTTACCTCCATAGAACCTTAAACCTGTGCACCCATCACACACAAAATGAAAATAGCTTGCTATGTGAGGAAGACTCTTGGGTTAAACCTTACTGCAATCACCGGAATATAGTCAAAAGTTAAAATAATTCTTGTGCCTAGCACAATGTCTTTTACATGGTAGTTTCGATAAACAATTGTCCAGAGAAATGTGTGGGAGGAGCGCAACACTGAAAGGAAGAGGACAAGAGAAAGATTGGTTTGAAGGAAGCAAGTTATTGCTAGTGTGGTAAGGGAACAGAATAACAAAATAACAGGTAATTTTAGTCCTGTCATATGTGTATGGAACTTGAGTTAAATATAGTGGATTTCAATGTGGTCAAAAAAATGTATGCTAAAATTTATTTTCTATTGTTTTTCTAAACACTGTTAATATAGAAAATATAATGGAAAAGAAGATCCATTTATAATAGCAATAAAATGTGTGAATATGTGAAATATCTAAAAGAAATGTTTATCAACTATAAAGTTTTGAGTTCTATAAACAACATAAAAAAGGCCTGAATAAATAGTCTTGCTATTAGAAAGATTCAATGTAAAGATATTGATTCTCCTCCTAAATAAAACTTAAATTTGAACAGAATATCAATTTTTAATGAAATAAAAAATAATTTTGCAACTTGATAAAATGTTCTTCTAGAAAAACAAATATTAGAGAAAACTTGGGAAGATTCTTAAATGAGCAGGACCTAGCCATATCTTACAGTAATCACATTTACTCTAATTAATGGCTTGAAGAGGAAAAAAGAGCCAAACCTAAGAATGTATGATACAATGGTCTGATAGAAGAGAAATTTTTAATCATTTCTGAAAGAACACACTGGCAGGAAGATAATTTGCTAACTCATCTGGAAATGCATAAAGCTGATTGCTACCTCATGCATTAAATCAAAATAAACAATCAACAGTTTAAATTAAAAAACAAAATTTAAAAATTAATAAGAGAAATAATGGATAAAGTTTATCAATTGACAAAATGAATAAACAAAATTCAGTAAATACATACAATAAAATATCATTCAACCTTAAAATTTAGAAAAATCTCAAACTAGATTATTCATTAGCACCATCCACAAAAGTTAGCTCAGAATAGATCAAAGACCTGGACATAAGACCCAAACCATAAAATGCTTGGAAGACAATGTGAGGAAAGCACTTCACAACCTCACACTCAAAGAGAGCTTTGGGGAAAGAACAGCTACAGCAAAAGTAACTAAAAAAATAACTGGAACTACATCAAACTAAAAAGCTTCTGCAGAGCGAAAGAAACCACTACTAAAACAAAAAGGCAACAATCCCCAAATTCAAGAAAATATTACACAACAAACATCAGATAAGAACTTAATCTCCAAAATATACAAAGAACTCTTACATCTCAACAACAAAAAAAAGTAAACAATCCACTCAAAAAAAAGGGCAAAAGAACTGAACACCTATCTAATGATGATACACAAATGGCCTACAATGAAAATATGTTCTACATCACTCATCATCAGAGAAATGCAAATAAAAACCAAGCAATGAGATACTACCTCACACCAGTGAGAACGGCCTATATTCAGAACGACCTATATTCAAAGTCTAGAAATAACAAAGAGTTGGAGGGGGTGCAGTGAAAAAGAACTCTCCTTCGCTATTGGTAGGAATGGAAGTTAGTGCAACTCTCTGGAAAATAGGATGCAGATACCTCCTAAATGAATGAATGAAATGGAATTATCATTTGGTCCAGCAATTCCACTCCTAGGCAAATATCCAGAGAATACAAAACCTCTTATCAGGAAAAATATCTGCACCCCCATGTTCACAGAAACACAGCAGACAATAGCCAAGACATGAAAACAACCTAAATGCCCATCAACAGATGACTGGCTAAAGAAGCCATGGTATATAAACTCAATGAACTTCTATGCAGCTACTAAAAAAACCCAAAAAATCCCAAAATTGTGCCCTTGCAACAATCTGGATGGAATCGGAGGGGATCATGTTAAGCGAAATAAGTCAGAAGGAAAAAGAAATGCAGGATGGTTTTTCACTTATATGTGGAATATAATGAAACAAAACAAATGGATAAACCCTAGCAAAAAAACCCATCTGTGTCACAGGACACAAGATGGTGGCTGTCAGAGGGACGGGAGAGGAAGGGAGGGAGGAAAGAAGGTAGTGAAGGGAGAGAGGAAACAAAGTAGTGAAGGACACTGGAACTTTGGTGATGGGTGTGCTGTGTAATACCCATAGTCTGACAAGTGAATTCAACATCTTAAAATGAGTATGGCTTTGTAAACAAAAGAAGTGAAATAATTGTATTTAATTTTTTTAAAGTTAGGAAATCCCATCACATCCTGCTATAACATGGATAAACCCTGAGGGCATTACTAAGTAAAATCAGTCAGTCAGCAAAGGGTACTTCTTTGGAAGGCAATTTGGCAACAGCTAAGATAGAATATATTCACAACCTTTTGATCTAGCATAATGGTTCTTAAACAGGGGGTAACTTTACTTACCTCTCTCAGGATATCTAGCAATGTCTGGTTCTGATATTTTTTAGCTGTAACAACTGGAGGGGATTGTTACTGGCATCCAATGGGTAGAGAAGCCAGGGATGTTGCTAAACACCCTATGATGCTTAGGACAGCCCCCTACAACAAAGAATTATCTAACTCAAAATGTCAATAATGCTGAAGTTGAGACTCTGGTCTAGCATTTCAATTTCTAATTAGATTCTATTGATTAGTCACACAACTATGTAAAGATAAGACACAGAGATATTTATTGGAGATTATTTTTAATAGCAAAAGAGAAACAACCTAAAAATCCCCCAGTATGGAATACTTAAATAAGAGTCAAACTACTGTGAAAGAATTTGGATCTAAAATGGAACCAAAGAATGAAAAATGGAAAATCTAATGCATGCAGCCTCACAAAAACAAATCTTAAAGATGGATAAGAACTGAGGGACTAATTTCCCATTAATGTTTGATTTAAAGAAAACTATTTCCAAAGACATAAATAAGAAATGACCCAGGCAGAGTTGGTCTCTTGACATGAACTAGACTGGGCTTCATTTGTATGACTGGGCTGTTTTTGTGTATTTAGGGAATTTTCTGGGCTGATCTCCATTTGTGTTTTATTTTAACAAATACTAACTAAACTCTCCCTCTTTACAGTCCATGACTATAAATAAAGTCTATCCCAAATCCTCAATCTCTCTTATAGCTTATTATACTTTGTAAGTCACAAACTGCGTATCTTCTGATATTCCCAAATAAAACTTGCTTTTTTGGTGGGGAGTGGTGGAGGGGATTTTGAGCTTGTTTCATTTTATCTCTTTCTTTAGGTCAACACTATATTAAATAATTTAAAAGACTGAGGTAAATCTATTTATAGTTACAGGATATTCAAGATAACAAAATAACAAAACAGCCTTACAGCAAGATCCTAGTTTTATAAAAATAAACTAATCTATGCAAAAGAAAAAAAAAAAATCTAAATCAGTATTCTCTATGTAGTAAGGGTGCTGGGGACTATTACATTCTTTGTATTTACGCTATATATTATTTTAAATTTAACAAGAATTTCTATATGTTAAGTTGTTAAGAATTTCACTTGTTTTAACCTCGCATTTAACCTTTATAACCACTATAAAGTGCTATAACTTCATTTTAAAAATAAGGAAACCAAGGCATAAAAAAGTGATGGAAAAGTGATTCAAGAGCATATACTTTTAAAACAGCTTTATTGAGGTATAATTTACATACTTGTTTCAAGTGTGTAAGTGAATGATTTTCAGTAAATTTAGAATTGTGCAGCCATTGCCACATGTAATTTTAAAACACACATTATCACCAAAGAAATCTCATAGGCATTTGCAGTCAATTCTCTGTTCCCACACTCAAACTCAGATAACCACTAATCTATTTATTGTGTCTATGTATTAGCTTTTTCTGAACATTTCATACAAATTAAGTCTAATATGTAGGGCTGTTTTCTTTGGTTTCTTTCACTTACAATGCTATTGAGGTTCATCTATGTTGTGGCATTTGTCAGACCTTCACTTCTTTTTATAGTCAAATAGTATTCTACCATATGTAAATACGTATATATACATACCATATTTTGTTTATCCATTTACTAGATGGATTTTTTCATTTTTTTCTATTTAAAATAACGTTGCTATGAACATATACTTTTTCATTTCTCTTGGGTAGGTATCGGAGAGTAGAATCACTGGGTCATATCATAAGTTTCTTTAATTTTTTAAGAATCTACTAAACTGTTTTCCAAAGTAGTTGCAACGTTTTATATTCATATCAGCAATAGTTAAGTGTTTTTCCACCTCCTCACCAATACTTACAGTAAGTATTTATAAGCACAAAGAGAAGGTAAATATTTTCAGAGGCTGTGACCACTTATCAGTCACTTTTTACCACACTATACTTCCCATATGTAAATTATACCACCTCTCAAATATTTACCCACTCTCTGACATAAATCAAGACTGAATAAAATGTGTTCAATATATGCAGAAAATTATACATTTATATACACTGCTCTTACATAAAATGCTATTTTATATTTAAAAAGATTACCTATACACACATACTATGTACATAACCCCAGAAATAACATACATACCTAACTTTAGTTCAATTGCTGTATTGGTGTTACATTTGTACTCTGCCAATTTCTTCTCCACTGCACTCTTGTATTCAACCAAAAATTTCTCCATAGCACCAAATCCTAAGAGAAAACATTTTAAAAGGCCTGGTTAGAAATGATTTAAATACTCAAACTGACAAATAGGGTTTCTCATTAGAAGTGAAATAAAGAAAATATTTAAGATACAATAATAGATCATAAAGTACAGGTTACTCTCCATATACTCCTAAATAAATATGACTACTTCATTATAAAACACAAAACCCATCAATTTTGAGATTGAGGCTTATGAACTAGGCTTGCTTTATGTAAATGAGTAAAATTGAAAATTAACAGGCATTTCTAAACATTTAATACTAATATAAATTACCTGCTAGGATTTATAACTAGTTTTTTTTAAAGAAATATAAAAAGGAAGATGTCACTGCTCCTCTAAGAAACAAAGTGAGAAGCTCTTTTGATAATAACAGCATGTCATTTCTAATACTTGAAAAATTCTACCCATAATACTTCCATATCAACTATTAAAAAACTACAAATTATCACAGGAAGGATATACAAAAAGCTGGTAACCTCTAAGATGAAAGAGAAGGAATCGGGACAAAGGATGGTAAATCAAATGAAATGTTTATTAAAAATTTATTTTACTGTCTGTGCAAAAAGCTATAAACTATGGCCTACTAGAATGACCAAATGGTTTTACTACAATGGGACTACCCACTATTGTATATAATAATTTAAAATGAAATAACTGACAAAAAAGACATTCAAGCTGACAATAAGTCTAGACAAAATAAACATAAAAATTAGTAAAAAGTCAGGAAACCACTGTCATGAGCAGAAATAAAAAAAGGAAATTAATATCATGCTATAAATAAATCTGAGTAAGTGGTTGAAACACACATACACAGAAAATCAGAAACATATGAGGCTGTATACAGATTAACGGTCTGGAGTCAGAATTGTTGGATTCAAATTCAGGTATTACTCACTAGATCTGTGAACTAGAGTGTATTACTTGACTTCTCTGGCCCTAATCTATAAATCTGAGACACTAGAAATCACCTCGAGGAATGTATAACCTAAACAACAAAATTAAACTTGTGAAATAATACATTAGTTTTATCCCCACAATTCTAAAAGACAAGTACATATTATCAGCACTATTTCATATACGAAAGTCCAGGTTCAGAAGGATATTTGATTGTTTAAGGGCACCTAATAACTAAGTGGAGGTGGTAAGTTTCGAATATCGATCTAATTCTTATAATATGTACACCCTATAAAACATATACACCCCTCTTTTTCATGATGGTAGTGATCCAAAGTCCCTACAGTCTCTATCTGGTATAACAGCCCTTCCTTAAACTGTAGAACTTATGCCATATAGTACATTCAAAAGTGTAGCGAGACTTCTATAAAGGGAAAAGAAAAGAAAAACTATCGCTTCACAAGACATGTCATTGGAAAAAAGAATATACTCACGTCAATCTAAAATACATGTACACAATAATAGCAAGTGTAAGTTATTAAACGTAAGCTGAAGCGACTCAATAAAGAGGGCAGGACAGAATAAACATGAGAATTATAGTAGGCATACTCTAAAAGAGATTAGCTGAAGGAAGAATGAGAGAACCATCTCTTTTCAAACGAAATCCAAACAGAGCCAAGTAATAATAAAGTATGAGAGATTAAGGAGATGGCCACGCAGACAAGTGAGAACCCCAGTGCAGGGCAAGGCAGCAGAGCACTATCTCAGAAGTTGACTGCAGGGAGACCTGAAGAGGATCTGATCATTAAAATCAGCTGGCGTGAACAGGACCAGACGTAGTGTTGCAGAGGCAACAGTGGGCAAAAGAAATAAGAAAAATCCTCAAGACAGTAGCTGGCACCTTACAAGCCCAACTCGCGTCGCTTCCCCCGGCCTCTTCGGACCTCAGCAGGGGCCGAATTCCTCGCCGAAAGCGCAGAACCCAGAGCAGTTGGGGGCGGGGGCACCAACCGCGGCCAAGCTGAACCGAGAGTTCTGCGCTTTCAGGCTGAAGCAGGCCTTCTGGAACCCAGGCTAGCGCCCGAAAGTTCCAAGAGGGCACTGTCACCACAGTCTCGACGTTCCTTCCCGGACCTGCCCGCCCCCTCCCCTTGGTAAACTTTTCCCGGGAACTTACCCGCCATTTCCGAGCTGCGAGAACCGGCGGCTGAGGAAGGACGAATCAACCCGCGCGTTCCCTGGCCGGAAATGAGCGCACTGTCTGACGCATTTCCCCCGCCCACCTCTGGCACGTCATTGACCAATGAGAGAAGGAGATTCGAGGCGCGGGGTGGTGGAAGCAACTCAAGAGGCGGGGCTAACACTGCCGGGAATGCAACTGTTGTCTTTCCGCGACTAGTGTGATAGCGGCTTTGCAGGCCTGCAGTGGAGGAGGTCGTGAAGCGGCCCGTTAGTGTTGAGACTCTCACTGACCGCAGAAGACTTGCTTTGGGGTTGATATTATGGACACCTTACAGCTGTTTTCTCTTTCCCTCTCCAGCTATGGTTTGGAAACTGGTAGAAAAACTTTACCCTGGTCTTCAATAGTAGGTCCAAATTCTGAGTCCTAGTATTACGTAGGTAAAATGTGGGCATTGTGAGTTGTACTTGCTGGAGAAATGTGTTATTTTCTGTTTCTTTTTTCGCCATAAACACGTTTTTGACATCGCGTTACTCTTCTCTCATGTTTTAACAGTATTCAGTGTGGCATTTAGGTGCGCTGCTTTTACTCTTAGGCAGCCACTCAATGCGCAGAAATGATTTCCCAGTGATACCTCGGGTGATCTGATAGAGGCCTACAGGTCTTGAGCTCTAGTGGCCTGACCCACATCTCCAGATTTGGTTACCTTATTTGGCCCACAGCTTGCTAGCATATATTTAGTAGTTATTGAAACTGTCCCAGAGGATAAATCACTATTTAGGTTTCACATACTCCCACAATGTTGTCAAACACTAGAACGCCTTAACTCAAAGTGTTGATTAGTAAGCTTTACAGTAATGGTGCTAGAGCTAAAAGGGACCCTTGGGATGATAGTGTAGAATTAATGCATCCCCTTGTTTTAAAGATGAAGAAACTAAAGCCCAGAAAAAAAGAAATTACTCACACTTAGAACCACTATACAACCTCTGTTAGAGTCCAGTTCTCTAGATACCTAGCCTAGTACTTGACCACATAAAGATGGCTCTCCCAAAGATACACATATGAAAACAGGGAGAATGCTCAAATCCTTTTCTCTGAACTTTAATGAAACACAAATTACAGTCATAATTAAAACAAATCAATGCTAGTAATGACATTGTGGCTCAAAAAAAGGAAAACAATCTTTTTAATAATTTTTCAAATGGCAAGACATTTCTTCCCAACCTATTTTATCTGTAGATCAATCAGTAGCTGACCAGCAATTATGAACTTTATAATAAGAAACCAAGAAGAATGTGTCTTAACTGCAGCAAATCTAAAAAAGATCAGTCCTGTGACTTTATGGTTAGTTGTAGGGAAAATATGTGATGAAACCTACATATCATAGGACTAGCATTTAGCATAATCTATTTGCTTGCAAAATTGAGGTTATAGTTTTAAATATCTTGTCTTAGAACTTCAAACATTTTGAATAAAATGTCATAGAATAAATTTTAGATAAGTTTACCTAAAATATAAAAGAATTACTTCTTTCAGAAAGATTAATGGAAAAAAATATTTTTTTGTAGATTTTTCCAGTTTTAAATCTATATTTTACTTTATTCTAAAGTGAATTTCAGAAGTGAATATTACCACATGAAATAAAATTTCTATGAAAGAAGTATTCTGTCCTGATAGATGAAGAACAAGCAGCATAGTGATGAGGAAAGTTCAATGCCTTATTAGTCTCAGTGCTACTACTTCATGATTGTGTGGTCTTGTTTCATTTATTAGCTAAAGATAATGTTTTCCCATTCACTGTACTAGGTTGTTAGGAAAATCTAATGGAATAATATTTATGAAAAAGGTTCTTAAGCTTTAAAATTCTGTATTAATATGAAGTAGTATTAAAAATAACATTTATTCTAGAATAGGAAGGCATTTTTCTCCAGAGGAAAAGGAGGCCTCGTTATAATATTAAAAACCAATTAACAACCATATGTTTGATAAAGGGTCAAGTCAATGTGAAATAGTAAATTTTGCCATCCTCTCTTGAAATCTCCAGAAGAAATTTTTTTTAACATGGTATTAAAAAGAGGGTCATCAGAAAGTGGTTGTAGGAAATCTGAGATCAAGAAAAATGCAGGTACTTAATGTGTCTATTTCAAAATCTATACCTCTCATTGCACCTGGTGGCACAGTGAATAAATCCGTGCCCTCCAACCAGATGTAATCCACATATAACCCAAGGACCCAGTTTTGCAACCAGGGGCTATGGGGAACAATTAAAATGAACAACTAAATAAAATAAATTAAATCAAATAAATAAAATACTTCTTCCTCCTTTCTTTTCCTGCCCACCTGCCTGCCTCTGCTCACCTTCATTCCTCCTTGCATCTTTGGAAAAAAAATTACACACACACATGATGAGTTTTAGTTCCCAGAACAACTATCCAGAAGCCCTGACCCAGCTAGATGGTTTTCAAATGGCATAAAAGATAAAAGAAGAAAATTAAAACAGACCAGTTCATATTGAAAACTATTGTCAAAGGAGAAATTTAAAGACAGACACATTACCAAGTCTGCATATTCCATTTTTTAACCCATATATTACCCATGGATATATAAACTAACTCTTTACAAGAAGTAATTTAGTAATTTTAACAAATCTAACAAAATTTTCTATTTGTGTATCTTTTGAGGTAGCATTTATAATCATTTGTCCTACAAAACTTGGCACAGAATGCAAAAATATTCAATGCAACATTAATTTTACTGGGAAATTGGAAATAGTCTACACATCCATCAAAAGGGGCTGGTTAACATATACTGACTGGGAAAATAGCTAGTATAAATAGGTTACAAAACAATCAAGAACATTGTTATTTTATTTGCATAAAAGTATATTTTGATACAAACAAAACATCTGAAAACATATTTAGCAAGTTTGACTGGCTGCCTCTAGGAGGGGAAATTTGGAGATGGGAATTAATGAGGGTTTTTAAAGAAATACAGTTTGCTTCTTTTAATGAGGATGCATTGGTTTCTTTTATAATTAGAAATTTATCCACTCTTGGGGGAGGTTTTTGAGGCATGGTTGCCTACTCCTTACCCTCTTTTTTACATTCTATAAATTATGATGCACAGAATCATAGATTCTTCCAGACCAGCCTAGATTATCAGTGTTTCTGACTTTCTTCAGAAAATTTTAACTCAGAATAAATTCTAGTTTTCTTACAGAGCTCTTAAGAAAGCCTATCTCTTCCTCATTAGGTGCTTACTGTCATACCTCCTTCTCTCTCTCAGTAAGTTAAGCACCCAAACATTCAGACACTAAATTTAAACTGCCACTGACAAACCCAGTTCCTATACTTAATGAAGTCAAGGAGAGGTATCAAGTAAGTGGAACAATGAATATGACATCCTTTCTCCTTTTCTCCCTGAGTTTCCCACAATAAACAAGAATGAGGCCATGCTATTTCCTGCACACCCACATTTTAACCCAAATGAGGTTTTTATACTCTTTTCTCACTTCCTTCCTGTTGGCTTCACTGAGGACTGCTGTGTTCACCCACCAAGGTAGGTCCGCTGATCACAGGATTGCCTCACTTTCTGATCTGTCCTTCCAGGGAGTAACTATGAATCATCTCCACTTCTCCACCTTCTCCACTCTTAAACTTATTTACCTCATGGATAACTTCTACAGGGCTGGAACTTATGTTATTTTCATTCCTGAGTTCTTACTTGAAGTTAGAACAATTTTCTTAAACTAACATTTACTAACGATTCTTATTCAGATTCACTGTTACATTGAATACATTAATATTTAAGCTTGCCCATATTCTATCTTCCTAGGCCTATTGTCAGGTTGATTTCCCTCTCCATCCTGCTTGACCCATAAGGACAATTTCTATAAAAAAGGAGTTATTTATTTACTGTAATCCTGGGTTATTTTCTCATTTTACAAAATCTTATCTTAAAATCAAAATGTTAACTTTAAAAATGTTCTTATTTAAGAACAAACACTTGGAGAAATCAAAACTTACATTTAAAAAGTTGTAAGGAAATTCTGAAGGGATTCCTAATACACTTTACAATATTAGCAGAAAATTGTAACTTTTTTTTAAATGTAAGCTTTGTTTAGCCAGAGTCGCGAGAAAGACCAGGAAGAAATTTTCTTTCTCAAAAAATTGTGACTGCATATTGACATATCTTTCAGTATGTAGAAGTCCTCCTGAGTTAAATTGTATGTTTTTACATTTGGTAAGGGTTTTTTATTGCTTTTTTTCCTTTTTAAAGTAGACTTTCGATAACTATCGGTTGTTAAGGAAAAGTGTAGGCAGCAATGAAGACAAGCAGAGGCAGGAAGAGAGAGGAGAAAGAATTTTATTTATTTTATTTAGTTGTTCATCTTGATTGTTCCCATGTTCTGGGGATGCAAACCAGGATCCTTGGGATGTTATGTGGAAGGCGACTGACCAAACCCCAGCAGGCAGCACCTCAACTTCTTTTATTCTCGGATTTTGAACTTCACATTGTTCTTTTGAGTAAAATAGGACTATATCAGGGAGATGACAAATGTCCAAGTCATTAAAATGCTATCAATATGATCTAATTGCCTGGAGTTTTGCTTTGTTAAATAAAATAATTTGTTTAAATACCAAATGGCAATTTTATTTACTACTCTGCAATTTAACTTATAGGAACCCATCTCTAAGCACAAATTAAAATTGCATAGTTATATATTTACTACATTATAACACCTATGCATTTACTAAAGGTAGAGAAATACTACCTAAATCTTCATTGTGACAGATAAGAACAATAGCTGTAACTTGAAAGTGTTGTTCTTTGTTGAGCCTTACTTCATTTTAATTATATCTAATTCATACATTTTTTTCCACTGGCATCAGATAGAGTTGAGCTAAAAAAAGGAAAGGGGGCGGTGGGGGTGGGGGGGCGGAAGCAAGATAGCTACCATAAACTTCTTATTTCTTACTAGGTTTGGGTTAAGGAGTTTAGGGCACTCCTAAATATGAGATCAATATACCACAAATAACCAGGAGATTCTTACCCTACTCCAGTATCCTAAAATATTCAATATGGGAGGAAGACTTTATAAATTAGTATCTTCATACAAATATTACCAGTGATTCCATAGAAATTGAAGCTAGAGATAGAATAGGTTAGGGTAGATGATTTCACATCAGGTGGGCCTGAAGGAGTCTTCACTAGAGGACTCAAAGACATGTTCTCTGAAATATCTGCACTATTAACAATTTTATGTATGGACTCCCTGCAAACTGAAATGATTGCAGATAATGGAAAAAGTCAAGCATAATACTCAATTTTTAATGGAAAAGGGAGGAACTGAGAGATCACACTCTATTTAGTCCACTTCTTTGAAATACTATGGCATTAATCTTTGAAAAACATCACCCCCCCAAAAAAAACCCTGAAAAACCATAATTTACAAATCCACAGAGGATGACCAAGTATCCATCTTCTAACATAGATATGTGAAAAGCAATCTTGCTAAATAAATTTGTTTTACTCCTTAAAACAAATAAATGGCAAAAAAATAAATAGTAGGTTTGGTTAGGTATAAGATGATTTCTGACTATGCAAAACTGTGATTTAGAGTAAATTCAATTATCTACTTCGCTTTATTTAGCATGTTTGGTTTACTCATACAGTTGTACGTGTCACATTTATACAAGTTCAAGTTTTGATTCATACACTTAACATTATATCATAACCTATAAACTACTCTTACTTTTATGTGACTAAATTACTAAGGAATCTGAGATCAGTGGAAGCATATTTATTTTTCTCTAGTTACTGCTGCCACTGTTCTCTGTTGAATATCATTTCCATGGGACAAATTCCATAGTTCTCTGGTTTTTAAGTTTTTGAAAGTCTAGCCTGGTCTAGTTGAAAAGATTGGTGTTTTAAAATATTCTCTATTGCTGACCAGACAGACTTATAGTCACAAGTTTCTGAAATGAGGAATGAAATATAGTCAATTTTTCACACATCTTCCTCTCCAAATCCTTAAAAGTCAAACTGGGGAGAGTGCCTGGTTTTAGGATATTCCTTCTTCTTCCTTTTTCAAGGTTAACTCCTCCAGTGTTTGGAATTAGAAGTAGGAAAAGAGGAGAAATGACTTGCTACTTAACTACATTGTTTTGGTCAGCTCTGCTTCTCCAGAAGATATTGATTGTCGCTGATGCTCTTATTGCTTCTCATATAATGTGCATTTTTCATTTCTTTGGTGAACTGAAAGAGGCCTCTATATTGTTATCAATTCCCTGACAAGGAAACTGGTTTTTTGCAGTTGTCTTTTTGTCAATAGAGCTCCCTGCAAAAGCAATTCAAGTCCCAGCATCTTCTTGGTGTCCCTTGACCTATAAGAAATTCATACATCATTTCTGTTGTGGCAGTCAATGTCTCCAACACAATAAACACATTTAATCCTATCAGCTATCAAATCATCACAGGATGATGTGATTTAAAATGTTAGCCAATGCTAATGGGCTTTATACAAGGTAGGGGTGAGAGAGAATGCGATATGATTTTGAATGAGGCTATTTTAACCTCCTTTTCTTGATTCATGGATCTGTGCCTTCTGGCTATTGAAGATCTTTCTTTCAGCTCTAGTTTTCTGATATTTCATAATGTGTCCTGGATTCATTCATTATTCGGGGTATACAGAAGACTTTGAAACTCAAAACTCATCTTTCAGATACAGAAAATTCTCTTATTTATTTGATAATTTCTTTATCATTTTAAATCTGTTTTCTCTGGAATTCCTAGTGTTAATTATTGGGCTCCCTGATTTAGTTATTTAATAAATATTTTCTTCCCTTTGTGTTTTGCACTACTTTCTGAGTTTTTTTATAACAGTTTTATTATAATCCTCCTCCTTTTACTCCCTTTTTATTACCATTTATTAACTGAATTTTTCTTGATAAAGTTACTAAATGTCTCAGTTTTCTTATGTTTAAAATGGGGATAATAACATGGGATAAACCTACTTTTCAGGGTTGTTTTGAACAAAGATTCAAAGTTCTTAGAATATTCTCTGACAATAGTCAATTCTCAGTAATATTAGTTAATATTGACTATTCATCAGCATATTGTGAATTGGTTAGCTTAAGTGACCTTTGGGCCATTTACAAGATGATTTCTGATCTATAGAACTGATGATCAGATTCTAGACCTTGGTGATTTTACCACTGTAGGTCTCTTTCTGAAGACTGAATAACAGACTCTTTAGTAATGTTGTCTTTCTTATCATGCCCTTCAAATTCAACAATTTTTAAAGTCCCTTCTCTAATTTTGCCTGTATTTGTATCTATGTTTACATGTCTATGTTTCATCTTAAGTTAATATCTTATATGAAACTTTTTTTTTTTTTTTAAGGAAAAGCGCAGGCAGGAATGAAGGGAGTAGGCAGGCAGGGAGGAAGGAAGAGAAAGGAGGAGGAAGCATCTTTATTTTATTTTTATAAAATAAAATATTTATTTTTATGGTTGTTCACACTGGCTATTTCTCTCCTGGCCCCAGGACTTGAACCCAGGGGTATGTGACTTGCTCCTTCAGAGGCAATTGACACAACTGTTTCTCCACTAGGGCATGCCAGAAACTCTTATTTTTAAAAATAATAGTGATGGAAGAGAGAGATAATTCATGAAGATGGTCTACCTCCAGAAATATTTATTTATTCTTTTATTAAATACTGTTATTGACCACTGCTATGTGTCTAGTCATGTGCTAATTGCTAGGGGTACATTGATTTTTGTTTAATCCTTTTCTTAATTTTTATATTGAACATCTACCATGCTTGAGAATTTATGTGAGTTCACAGTTTACTGCAGTATCTTTAGACTATGAGTCATGAAATCATATGTTGAACCCAGAATTAGAAAAAAAAAGGAACTAGGATAGTACAGAATAGTTAAATACCAGTTTATGGTGCATATAGTATAAAGTTCAATATTGCTTTATGACATTTTAATTTCAGTGTATACTGGGGCTAGAAAATATAATGGTTAGTGGTAGAATGATCAGTCAGGAATATTCCATAAACATTTAACTAGCACCTATGTAGCTAATGTCAGACATTGAGATAAGTGTTAGGTGAGCGTGTGGATGAAGAAGGAAGATACATTGATAAGACTAATTCTGGAAAGAACAAGGAGAAATGGTGAATTTAAGAAAGTGGTGAATTGTGGAATATTTTTCTTTGTCTACACTCGTATTTAATAAATTTAAGTATCTTAGGCTATGCATTGTTATTTAATGGTTTTACCTATGTTTTGTCTTCCCAATACATCTTTATAGAGAGGGATAATTAAGCTCCCTTCCTAGTTCCTGATTATAGGTCTCAATAACAAGGAACATGCATCTCTAAGAGATGGGTTAGAACTTCATAGCCATATATAATTACATAGTGCCCTACTGTCCCTTTAAGTTTCTCTCATATGTTTAAAGAAGAATTCATCTTATTTGCTACTGAGCAGTTGATCCTCTCTAATCTATGATCCTTACTCCTTGGGTTTCCATGTTAAGAAAAACATTTTTTTCCCTCAATAAAATACAATTTTCACAGATTCCCATGCACATAATAGAGATTTATTATTTGTCAAGCAGTTTCAGTTTCTTTTCCTACTTTCCAACAACGCACAGAGGCCTATCAACGTTTAAGAAATAAGACCCACTGCAATTTCTAGCTAGCAAAAGATTGCATATCCGGATAGCTTTCTTTAGTACCACACAAAAATACACAAATTTCCCCAATGTTTTATTGTGAAAATTTTCAAATGTATCAAAATACTGAAAGAATTTTTATGGTGAATTCCTATATACTCCACAATTAGGTATTACACACTCTCTCTCTCCCGTTTTCTTTATCAATCATCCTTATATCTTTGATATACCTCAAAGTCAATTTAAAATACCAGTGCTTAATTCCCTAAATACTTCATGTCATTATTTAGAGTTCAATATTTAGTCACAGATTTATTTTATTTTGAGGAAAAGTTTACACACTATGAAATATATTAACCTTAAGTATACATACCCTAAATTTTGAAAAATGCATATACCTGCTATTTAAACCCTAAGCAAAGCATAGACTACTACCAACTCTCCAGAAATTTCCCTCATGCTTCTTTCCAGTCAATTTCTTTACCCCAGAAATTTTGGTTCTTATTTTTCACCATAGGTTAATTTTATTTGTTTTAGAACTTTACCTGAATGTAATCATAGGATATATACTCTTTTGTACTACATGTTTGCATGGAAAGCTTCTTTCATTTAACATTATTCTTTAAGACTCAGTCATATTGCGTGTATCAGTAGTATGGTCTAATGTTGAATAGTATTCTATTCTGTAAATAAACCATAATTTGCTTGTCCATTCTCCTATTGATGGACATCTGGGTTATTTCCAGTTTGGGGTTTTAATGAATAAAGCTGCCATGAACATTCTTTATGCAAGTCTTTTTTACTGACATATGCCATGAACATTCTTTATGCAAGTCTTTTTTACTGACATATATTTTCCTTTCTTTTGGGTAAATACCAAAAACTACTTTTTGCTAGGGCATAGTGTAGGTGTATATTTACTTTTGTGAGAACCTACTAAATCTTTTCTCCAAGTAATTACACTATTTTACACTCCCACTCCAGTGTATGAGAACTCTGGCTGCTCTGCACCCTTGCCAGCATCTGGTGTTTTCAGTCTATATAAAATTTAGCCACACCACTTTAGTGGGTGTGTAGTACTATCTTTTTACTGTGGTTTAATTTGCATTTCCTGGATGAATAATGATGTGTACTTTTCATGTACTTACTGGCAGTTATCTTCTTTTGTGAAGTGTTTGTTCAAGTCTTTTGTCCATTTTAAACTAGATTGCTTATTTATCATTGAATTTTAAGACTACATGATAGTCCTTTGTTATGTGTATTTTTTGCTCATTTTTTTCCAGCTTCTACCTTGGTTATTTATTCTAATGCTGTCTTTCGATGAGTAGAAATTAAATATTTTAGTACAACCTAATTTATCAATTTCTTAATTTATGTTTATTGCTTTTTAATGTCCTGACTTTACCTACCTCTGAGTCACAAATATATTCTTCTATGCTTTCTACTAAAAGTTTTATGATTTTAGCTTTTGCATTTAAGATCTATCATTTATCTCAATAATTTTTGTAAATGTTTTGAGGCAGATATTGAAGTTTATTTTCCTACGTGGATACCTACTTTTCCAGCATCATTTGTTGAAAAAATTCCTTGTCCCATTGAGTTACTCTGGCTCCTTTGTTGGAAATCAAATTGCTTCACTATTTTGGATCTATTTCTGGACTCTCTATTTTGCTCTTTGGCTATACTTGTCAATCCTTATACCCGTTAGAACCACACTGTTTTGATTTCTTTAGCTTTATATTAAATCTTAAAGCCAGGTGGTGTTAGTCTTCTGACCGTATTACTTTTAAAGTTGTTTTGGATATTCTGGGGCTTTTGCTTTTTTCCCCCAGAACTTTTATTTATGATTCAAAGTACCTTTCCTTATTGACCTCTAGCTAAAAAAGAGACAAGAACCAGATTCAAGTAAATCCCCAGGGATAGGGCGGGGGGGGGGGGGGGGGGGGGGGGGGGGGTTGGTGGGGAGGCCCTCAGAGACTGGGCAGGATGTTTGTTCTTTCAACTATATATTTTCACTGGAATGGGAATATGTGACAAATCACAGGACTTTTTTTTACCCCATCATTATCTGAAGCTGACTTGCCTTTGGCACATGAAAAGTTTTGGTATCAATCTTTCCATTGTATTCATTTAAAGAACTGAATAGTAGCAGTTGCCATAGTAAAACATCTTTAGACTTTGGGCATTCTACTATTTAATTCCAAAGCTGAAACAAGTTTAGTACCAACACAAATCACTCAATAAATGTTAGCTAAATAAAAAGTAGCTCTTTCCATACCTTGAAATTAGAATGTCAAAAGAAGCATTAATATCATTCAAAAGTCTGTAAACAACAATTGTTGGTGAGGAGGTGAAGAAACAGGAACACTTTGACACTGTTGATGAGAGTGCAAATTCTTGTAACTCTTATGGAAAGCAGTATGTGATTCCTCAAAAAAATTGAGAATGGAAATCCTATATGATCCCACCATCTCTTTCTGGATATTTACCCACAAGATACAAAACACTAATTCAGAGATATATGCACCCCCAGGTTTATTAAAATATTACCTGTAATGGCCAAGAATTGGAAACTATAGAAGAATCCATTATCAGATGAATGGATAAAGAAGATATGGTATATAAACATAATGGAATATTACATAGTCCTTAAAGGATAAAATGCTTGGTAATTTGGTGGAGGGGAAAAAAAAAGATGAAATCCTGTCATGTAGGGCAACATGGATGGAACTAGAGGGGATTATGCTAAGTGAAATAAGTCAGAAGGAGAAAGACAAATACCAGATGATCTCACTTATGTGGAATATAAAGAAACAAATCAAAGGAACAGATTAAACAAAAGCCAACCTTGGACATCAACAATAGAACTAAGGTTACTAGTGGGGAGTGGGGTGGGGGAGGGGGCAAGTGGCAGAGGGGTCCAATGGACAGTGGTGAAGCACTTTCGGTGATCTGGTGGTGGGCTGTGTTGTCATATATTGAGGAATGGGGAACCTGCACATATGGGTTTATATTATTTTGTAAATAAAAGTACCTCAATAAATATTAAAAATTTTAAGAGAGTATTAAGGCTTGCTCATTCAGTTCACCCTTTCTTTTGAGTGTAAGTTTCCCACTAAACCAGCTTGTATATTACTGGTATAGTGATAGGGCACTGACAGCTTAAACTTCTAGAGTAGATAATTCCATGAATTCCTCCAAAATCCATTGAAAGGAAAACTGGCTGTTACTGCTGCCATAAGGGAAAAGAGAAGACTGGTCTAAAAATAAGATGGCTGTCATCCTCCATTGCATAATTTACAATACTTAGAGTCACACTGTGAAGAAGAGCCATTTAGGAAGATTTAAGTGGAGGAGTACAACTATTTCATCTGATTTTCAATACTCCATTCTTTCCTCTCCGCCAAAATGAGAATTTATTTCAACTAGAATGTTTGTATAGGGAGTACAATACCTGCATAACATAGAGAAACTCCAAAATATATCTATTATCTAGTGTCTAATTATAAGTGATTTAGGTTGAAATAATAATTTCTGACATTAATTTCCAAGTCAGCCTACAGGTGGAACACAATTTTCTCAAACTTTGATACTTTATCCTCCTCCATTTCCTCAATTAATAAAGAAGGAATGAAAAGCACAATTTATAAAATATGTACATTTTGTAAACTTCAGTGAAGCATGCAGAACCATTTTATAATTATCAGTATAGGGCAAAACCAATATACACTTAAAACTTCCAGATGTACAAATATCTCTGTGTGTTTATGTGTGTACATATGCATGTGCCAACATCAGATCAGGTTAGTTATTTCAAATATTTTAAGTGATCTTCATCTTGATATGGGGCATAAAATCAGTTTACGCCTATCAGAGTGATAGCATAGACAAGCTCTCCTCCTGGTTTACAGTCAGACCTTATTTAGTCATACCTTACTTTATTGTGTTTCTCAGATATTGTATTTTATACAACTTGAAGGTAACTCACAGTGGGTCATTAACACTCCTGTTTTTAATAACTCCTGCTATTGTAGGAGTTTGGAAGAAGTTGATTCCCAGTCTCATGGATGGCTTTGAGGGTAAGACTTTAATGGAGGAATTAACAGTAGATATGATGGAAATAGCAAGAGAACTAGAACTAAAAGTGTAGCCTGCAGATGTGACTAAATTGCTGTCATCTCCAGATAAAACTTGCATGGATGATGAATTGCTTCTTACTGATGAGCAAAAAATAGTACTTTCTGGAGATGCAATCTGCTTCTGGTGAAGATGATATAAGCATTGTTAAAATGACAATAAAGAATTTAGAATATCATGTAAACTTAGTGACAAGTTTTGAGAGAAATGACTCCAAATTTGAAAGTTCTACTGTGGGTAAAATGCTATCAAACAGTATCACATGCTACATATAAATCTTTCTTAAAAGAAAGATTCAATTGATACAATGAATTTCACTGTCATATTTTAATAAATTGCTAGTCACCCCAATCTTCAGCAACCACCACCTGATCAGTCAGCAGCCTTCAACATTAAGGTACCCTGTTTTACCAGTAAAAAAAAGATGACTTACGAAGGTTCAGATGGTGGTTAGCAACTCTTAAAGCAAAAAGGTATCTTAAATTAAGGTATGTACATTTTTAAAAGATATAAAATGATTGCACACCTTAGCAAACTATGGTATAAATATAACCGCTCTATGCACTGGGAAGCCAAAACATTGTGACTTGTATTGTTGCCATATCCACTTTGTCGGGCCAGTCTGGAATAGAACCTTCAGTATCTCTGAGGTGTGCCTGGATTAGTCATGATACCCTAGCGCTGTACTAAAGTGTCTGCACACCACTTGATTTCTTCTTGCAAGATGGCATTGGCAGTACAGAAACAGAAATGAAAATGTGTTCATGTCGGTGAAAAAGAAGATAAACAGAATAGGTATGTGTCAAGGATTAAGGAAGGGCCAGGAGTTGTGGCAAAACTGGCTCATTGGAAACCACATCTCATTTGAATAATTACACTGCACTTTATTAGAGTACTAGGCATTAGTATAATTCTAACTTTCACTCACAAAGTACCTGGTTGGTTTTGTATTAATATAATGTAAGCTGTCCGGGAATTGGAGAAACGTTTTTGTGGGTTTGTCTAGTAAACCTGTATTTTGGTTTTCTATCTGGGAGTAGTATATAATTTTCTTTCTTCTTTTTTTTTTTTTTCATTAAAGGAAACGGATGGATAGGAATTAAGGTGAGCAGGCAGGCAGGCAGCAAGAGAGAGGAGAAAGAGCATTTGATTTAGTTGTTTACACTGGTTGTCTCCCCTACCCCTCTGGCCAGGACCCAAACCCAGGGGTATGTGACTTGCTCTTCTGGAGGTGACTGACCCAACCACTACTCCAATGGACATACCAGTGAAAATTTTTCATGGGCAACAACTTCACAGGCAGATTTAAACTCCTAGGTCAGTTACTGAGTTACATATGAATCTTTATCAAACCAACTTTAAAAAGTGACTCAGTGTTTTAGTCTGTGGCCCCAGATGGCATAGTCTATGCAAAGCCCAGGGATCTAGGTTCACAGCTCAGGACCCAGGGGAACAACTAACATGACCAACTAGATGGATGGATAAACAACTCTTCTTCCTGTCTCTTCCTGCCTGCTTGACTTCATCCCTACCTCTAAATAAATAAAAATTATAATTTTTTAAAGGGAAAAAATAATGATTATAGAATTTCATGAATTGGAGGACAGATATCAAAGAAAAGTGACCATTAATCAATCACATCTGCATTTTAGGATCAACAATGAAAATACAACTTTCAAGTTTACTATCTGAAATGTTATTTTTTATAAACTATTTTTATTCAAGTTTTCAATTTACAGCTGCTGTTCCACAACTGTAAAACAATTTCTTGTTTGTGAATATCATTTATAGCTTAGTTATAAATCACTATATTGGCATATAATTTAAAAATTATGAAGCATTTTAAATTATTTCTATCACCATTCCCAAAATATATTGTGAATCTCGTTTGACAGGTTTGTCTTTAGATATCCCCTAATAAATTTTTGCTAAACTCTGATCATCTATATCAGCAGCCCTTATTTAATTTTAAATTATTATAGCATCTTTATTGCATCTAGATTGGTGCACTGAAGCCCTTGAACTTGCTCAAAGATCAGCTATTTTTTACTCAAGAAAATTTTATTGTGACCATGTGCGAACACCTACGAATTATTTTGTGGTGGACTCTGTTTAAATGTAATGTTCTCTCCTCCCTCTGTCTCTCCTCTTTTCCTCTCTCCGTCTTCCTCTCCCTCACTCCCTCTCTCCTCCCCACCTCTGACACGGACCCTAAATTCTTACTCCAACAATATGGATTTGGATGACAACAACATGCTCCAAAAGAAAATGATCACTTAATTTTAAATACATGCATTTCTTTCATTGGGTACTTTTAGTCAAACGAAGGGACTTTGGGCTATTAAACAGATATCCATCCCTTGTAAAGTAATATAAAATAAACTCCTTGAGATTCCTATTTAGAGAAACTTTGTAAAATAGGAGAGAACAGAGTATCCAGGAAGATAAGGTGCTTATAAAACAAAATAGGAATTTGTAAATCCTTATGTTCAATTACATTGTTAAAAGAACTTTAAACAGATGAAAGAAAGAGATATAACCGGATAGAACCACTGATCTGAAAGGAACTAGCAAATCATTCAAAGGTCATTCTCCAGAAAGCATGTATTGAGGGCAGAAGCTTATTCTCCTGATGACCCCAAAGATCATGGCTAGCAAAAGCTAATACAACTAAGCAGGTGCATTAGATTGCTGCAGCCTGAACCTGTAACAGCAGGAACCTCCTTGCTCCAGTGCCATTCTATCAACAAAAGCACTACCTTCTACCACCTCATCCAAAAATACTTTAAAAGTTTGCCCTCACTGCAGGTTGGGGAAACAGGTTTGAGAAGTGAGAAGCTTTGCTTCCCTGTCTCCCCGAGTTTAACTTGCAATAAACCTTTTCTTTTTTCAAAACCAGTGCCATATTATTGGCTTTCTGCTTGTTGAGTACCAAACCCTTGTCTGGTAACAACTCCCTGCCTAGTAACGGCTTCATTTCTGTTAACTTGTATACTTAACACAAATGTTATGATTAGTGAGGCTGTAGAGCAGGAAAACCTCTGAATGTGAGATTCAACATTAGAAATGTAAAACACTTGTTTTTTACATGTTTATGACTGGTTTAAAGGCACAAACAAAAATATATACTTGTAGGGAATCACTGACCATCTGTAAGCTCCTAGGGACTAGGGACTATATTTTTGTATTTTCTATGAGGAGGACTGTGTCTGGCATATAACATAGGCTCAGTAAATGTTTGTTGAGTGACTCACTATGTGTCCCAATATAGTTATAATGAAAAGACTCAGTTTTCCAGACATTATTTTGGTTTAAGGTAGAGTTACTATTTCTTAGGTAGGGCTGGAAATGTTTATGCAAAGGCAAGTTGGGCCAGGATTCTGGGCCAGCCCTTCCAGATGACATAAATTTTTCTCTTAAGTCTTCTTGCCCCACCTCATTGCACAAAGGATTTGAGGGATTAGGAATGTGGAGTGAATCCATTAATAAAGCTTTATAAGAGCACCCGCAGCAAAAATATATTAAGTGTACGCATTCACACCAGTTTAGGAGGCAAATTTCTCAAATGATATTCGCTTTTTCCCCAGAGTGAGTGATTCCTAGTATTCTTTATTGTTAGTACTTGCCATTAGTTGTCATTAATTCAGTTATTATTAGTAGTCGTAATAATGCGACATGCTCTTTGATCCTTTGAAATCTTGCTTCATCTAGGCCCCAAGAGTTCCTTTAAGTCTCAGGGGAAAAGGATTTAGGTGGAAGTCGGTTTCCAAAGCCACACCCACTAAGAGGCCTTAAGAAACCTGAGGCTTTCCAGGGGGCAACACAGCTGTCGGCAAGCCCGCGGTGCGTGGCAATTCCACGGCGAGCACTGCAGACTCCCGGGTGGGAAGTGCAAGCTTACCCCTAGTGCGGCGAGTTTGCGGGTCGCGACCACCTCAATTTCAGGCCTGGACTCTGGGCGGGGCCGGCTCCCCACCCCGCCCACCCCGAGCTCATTTGCATAGGAACGCGCGCGGCGCCGGCGAGCGGGAGGGCGGGCGCGGCCGGGGAGGCGGCGCGCGCGCGCCCTGACAGCTCGTCCCCGGCTTCGAGCACAGCATGGCGGTCAAGGTGACTCCAACTCTTCTGCTGCCTTTATTGCATAGGAGCCATCCCAGAGACCCTGCCTGCAGCCCCTCACTTCTTCCCATTTCCTTTTTTGCCTCATTCTTAGATTGCGCGGCCTGGGGCTCTAGCTTGTCGATGGAAGAGCTGTACGGGGCTTGGACCGGAGGGAGAGGATGTCCGGCTGGGGGATGGGAAGGAGGAGGGATTGTGAGTTCCAGGGGCTTGTGAGGTCCACGGGTTAGTGAAGGAAGAGTAGTGTCCTGCCCTACTTGCATGGGCTTGTGAGCCTGGAGTTGGAGGGCATCGGAAAGCCAGTGGAGGAAGCGGCATGCAAAGCCGGGGGTACCTAAGACATCTGTGTGTTGCAGTGGGGGAGGGGTGAGTAATTGGTAATTTGGAGACTCAATAGGTTGGGGGGGGTGGCAATGGTTGGCATTTGCTCTGCAGGTGGCAGGACGGTCGAAAGTATTTGGACACATTGTATCAGTTTTCATGTTTAGGTTGGGTGAAGAAAGAGAAGGGCGCGAATGTAGTGATATTCAGGATTGCT
Organism: Solenodon paradoxus; assembly: GCA_004363575.1. NCBI lineage: Eukaryota > Metazoa > Chordata > Mammalia > Eulipotyphla > Solenodontidae > Solenodon > Solenodon paradoxus. Next base: position 156,045 of record RJWH01001479.1, read on the forward strand.
TTTTGCTTTGGGAAGAAAGGCTGCTAGGCCTTGCGATTAATTTGCGGGTTCTCAACTTTTCCTGTTATTCCACTCTTGTGAGCTTCTTGATTTGAGGATGCTTGGTTGCTACTGGGTTGCTAGTATTTAGGAGTAAAGTAAAAGATTGATTCTCTAGTCTTTCCTCCGCCGTCCAGAGGAAATCTATCCAGTAGATTTGCTGTATCTTAGGTTATTCTCACCTGTCTTTTCACCCTGTAGCTGCAGACCTTTAATTTGACAGTTGTTATCAGTATTCGTGCTTTTGGTTTGTTTTAAATTAAATGCCCTAATGAAAGATAAGAGCATTGATTGTTAGCCTCTGAACGCTAATTCCAAGAGATTATGTAGTTTTTAGTGAAACATTAACTGGCTCGTTTTCTTTTCCTTGCAGGTGCAGACAACCAAGAGAGGTGATCCTCATGAGTTAAGAAACATATTTCTGCAGGTAAATTGTCTTATATGTGTGCTTTTTCATTGCAGAAAAAAAGGGGGTGTAAATTTAGCACGTTTCCTGCCACTACTTTGAGGAATGTTCTATTTTTTTGTATATATTCTTAGATATGTGACTAGGAAGTATAGTTCATAATTCTCACTTTATTAAGATTTGAATAAAGATTTTTTTATTAAGGTTTGAGAAAAAGGGATTTCTCAAATTATTATTTATTACATAGCTGAAAACATTAAAAACACTAAAAAAATTCAATTTCTCTTAAGTACTGTGACTAAAATAAAATTTCAAAATGTGTTGACACTTTTGTGTAAGTGGTACATATGGTGATTAAAATTCTTCCTTGAAAGTTGAATGTTTATCAAATTTTCCTATTTGTAAGTTGTTCTTTGTAATTCTTTTATAGGGATGAGTTTTATAGCTGTTCTTAATTTGTGTGTCTTTTTTCCTCTATTGTATCCATCAGTGTTGGGAATTTCACTACAAAATGTTACTGCCTGCAAAGTCCAGTTTACCTTCTGCTATGTTTCTAGGGCAGTTGACCTATCTGTAGACTTTCTTAAAAGTTGGCTTAGTTTTTATTTTGCTTTCTTTTCTTAAATTACAAAAGTTTTCCATGCAGGAAGTTATACTTAAGTAGATGTAAAGGAAGACAGGCCAAGATGTTCTAACTGTTGCATTTTTCTCTGAAATCATCTTTTGAGAATTTTCTATTCTGGACCTGGGTTCTTATATAGAAACGGTGACCTTGGGCAGATCCCTGCTGAGTATTTATTTCCTCTGTAAAATGAGAGGTGATCTCCAAGGTTCCTTCCAGCTCTAAAAGTCTGATTCTATATTAGGAACAGATTCTAACTTATGCCAATGAGACTGGAATAGATGAGATATGTGGATTGCTTAAGTTATTGTTAGGGAGGAGGCTGCCTGCATGACCACATATGTAATTTATGAAAATAAAATCCATGAAAATGTGAATATCAAATTGAAAAAATCTGATAAGGAAAGCATCATTTCCAGAACAAAAGTAATTGTGATAGAAAATTCTCTGGCTTGAAACCTTTATTCCTCACAAGCATTCTTGAAAACAGCCAAAATATGTCTGTATTAACCACACCATGTAATTATACTCAGTTGTTTAGTGAGTTCAAATGATATGGTTAATTTTATTTCTGGATTAAGTAGGCATGGAAGCTATCAGTTGAGATGATGCATGATTTAGAGAAAATAGCCCTGATCCAGTTGTCAGGAACACTGGGGTTCAATTTCCAGTCTTTATCAGATTTTTGTACCCTTAGGCTACTGATCTGGTCTTCATCTTCTCATATGGGACTCAACAGAGCATAAAGGGATGGGAACTGAAGTATTTGCAACTTTAAAAATTCAAGTAGAAAATTCTGTGAATCTTTTTGGGAGCAAGTGTGGAAGTACAAGGAGAGAGCTGGGACTATATCTAACTTTTGACAACTTTTAAATCTTATTCCCCTTTTACACATTATTGTAATTATGCCTTTATATGGAAAATTTGTATAATTTATAATTGTATATTTAGAATAAGCTACATATAAAGCACTGATCTAAGAATTATTGATAGTGAGAGAATATTATTTTCAGAAAAGCATCAAGCCCCTAGAAAGATATAATAACTTGTTGAATCAATCTGAGGAAAGTTACCAAGTAACATTTTTATTCTTTTCTTGAATACTTGAAACTCTGGTTACTTGATGTTACAGGACATTGTTTAGAAACAATATTATAGATACATATGGTTTATTAATATTTTAGAAATAGTTGCCAGAATACATGCTTACTACATGTTTCTTTATCATAACATATTTACCCAGCAAATACTTGAGACCTTTTTGCTGTGTGTTCTTTTGTTTAGTAATAGACAGTAAATTGAATAATAAAAAGGAGATTTAGTTAAGATTTGAATAATAGCCATGTAAGTCTTAGCTCAATGGACATGGGACTAGCTCTTCTTTGAGACCCATTCTGTTTCTAAGTTTGTGACTGAGGGACTCAAGTATAGTGAAGGCAAATGCATAGCACCTCACAGAGCAATGAGGTTGACTTGCCTAGATCATACTGGCCATGTAATTATAATGACAATGGCTAACCTTTATTAACTATCCTACAGTGTAGTGGACATTGACCTTGTGCTTTAAGAGTATTATATTCAGTTTCAAAACAATTTACAGTTAGTATCTTTGTTAAATAGATGAAATTAAATGATTTAGCTAACATCACTTAGTTCCTAAGTGGTAGAGATTGGATTCAAATTAAACTACAGAACCCATGCTTTAACCTTTTCACTATCCATTTGTAGTATCTTGAAACTGTTTTTTTCTTTTTCCTTTTTTTAAAGTAAAGGTACAGACAGGAATAAAGGTGAGTAGCCAGGCAGCAGAAACATTTATTTGTTCATCTTGGTTGTTTCCCCCTGCTCCCGGACCTTGAACCTGGGTCCTTAGGCTGTATATAGAGTAGCTTCCATGACCCTATCTCCTAGGCCACCAGGGTGCACAGAAATGTGGTGGTTTTGGAAAGCAGAGATGTGTAAGGGGCTAATGGGAGCTGTATTAGTTAAAGAAGTTAAAGAAAAAAACCTGGTGACTTTGGTGGTAGAAAAAATTACTCTTATAGTATAACTACCTAGAACATTTGGCCAAGGAGTTTGGATTTGAAAGTAGGGAAGCACTGTGGGTTTCTGAGTGGACAAATTGAAGTGGTGGATTCTGGCAGCTCTTTGTGTATGTTGGATAGTGTGGAGAGGTTGGAAGTAGGTAAGGTGATCAGCTAAGAGGCTATTGAAATAATACATGGAGTGGCTGATGGCTGGGGAAATGGAAATGAATGACAATACTAGGCATATTTAAACTGTTGAATCTATTGAACTTAGTATTAAATATGGTAGTTAAGAAAGAAGTAGTGAATTAGGCATTGTTAGGATAGATGTTAATTGATAAGGCCTCTCTGGGAAATCTTAGGGATTTGTTAAGTTTAGTTGCTAGACACAAAGTCAGTTTTAAACATACAAATTTATACAGGTGGTAGATGAATCCTTTTGGTTAAGGGGATTAAGTGTAAATAAACAGGACAAAGGATGAGGGACTCATTTATAAATGATATCCACGATTGTAGTAGGAAGTAAGAGGTGGAGAAATAGGGAGAATGGTCCTATAGAAGTTTAAGATAGAATGTCACAAAAAAGAATATAGTTAAATATTAAAAGAATAGATTATTCTGTTCTTAGTATAATTTGGATTTGATAGGATTTGAGGGTCATTTGAGTTCAGTATCATTTTAGATATTTGAAGATTACAGAGGAGGTTTAATTTTGAATTTCACAATACTTGTAAAATTTAGATCTGTGGTATCAATTGTTTAAATTTTAACATATAGTCAGTATGACTCAAGTCATTTGTTTATAAACAGCAAAATATTCCTATTTGAAAGTACTATGTTTAATAGAATTATTGCATACTTCATGAGAAGGGTTTTAGAGGAGTAAAGCATTATAATTATTTTTATAGGAAAGGTACAGGTAGAATGAAAGCAAGTAGGCAGGCAGGCAGAAAGAGGGGAGGAAAAAATATTTCTTTTTATTTAGTTGAACATCTTGGTTGTTCATCCAGGCTGGGGACATGAAGCCAAGTCATTGGGATGTACGATACACTTTGGCTGGAGGCACTTGACCTAACCACTTCCTCACCAGGGTGCATTTAAAGCATTACTATTTTGAATATAAGAAAATTGGTTTATTTTTCTTATATTCAGTGTTTCTCAAATTTTGATGAGATATTTTCTGTTAGTTTAAGAACATAATAATATTTACTAGGATCCTATCCTTCCTGTCCTGCCCCAAGTTTTTAAAATTGGATCACAACAAATGAATTGTTATGTGTTAGACTCCTCTATAATTTTACAACCAGTTGTCAAGCTAAGATTTTACTATTACTACCCTTAAAACTATCATTTCTTGATTTATCTCTTTTTTTACCTCTCACCCACACTCTATCATTGACCCAATTTTGCTCCATCAGAAGTATACTATAGCAAAAGGAGAAAATAGAAGCAATGAAAAGAGGGTGAAGTGAGGACAACAAAATGTCTGTTTATTATCAACTTGATACATTTCAAAATGAAGAGTTAATCTGGTCTGTACTTTGTGACAAAGGAGGTTTATCAACAACTGTTTTAAATGAATGATTTTTTAAGATCTCTCTTTTAGATAATAGACTTTATGTTGTTCATTTATCTCAGTGTATTACAGGGTAAAAATAATACATGTTGAGACTGTACCCATATGTATGCCAGATAAAATATGTACAGTAATAAACATAAGACTCAAATATTATTTTGATCCTATTTGTTTCATTATCAGCAATGTAACAATGAAGGTGATGTCCCATATAAAATTATAAAAAATCATTTTTTCTCTTATTTATTTTAGACTAGATATAAAAGGAGGAAAATGCTGCAAAAATGCCCATATAAAATTATAAAAAATCATTTTTTCTCTTATTTATTTTAGACTAGATATAAAAGGAGGAAAATGCTGCTAAAGTAAAGTAAAGAGTAGTTCTTTAGGTTTTTTGCGATAGCATATTCATTTTTAATTTAAATAAATGTCCTTTTATTCAATGAATGTTTACGTATTATGTACTTACTTTTGGCAGCAGTGTGGAGCTGAGAAGGGAATTAAGTAGTAGATCTTTTAAAGGAGACCCTCTTTTATGGACTATGCATTAGGGCTATGTTTTCAAAAGCATGGGATATTTACCACGATATTGCAATTATATTAAGATTATCAGGTTTTTAAAAATGACAGCATCTTATGAAGCTGAATATGGAGAAGAAAATGTGCTTACCTATGGCATTTGTGGGAACAAAGGCCCTTTGGAAAATAATCTAGCAATGGTTTAAAATAAAAAGAAGATACTATTTGAACAAATAATCCTCCTTTTGGATATTTATCCCAGAGAAATAAAAATACTTAGAGAATATAAATGTTTTAAGGTTGTTAATTACAGCACTCAGGAAAAATTACTATAAAAAGGGAGTGGTAGAAGAAATGATGGAATAACCATATCATAAAGAATTATAAAGATACTTAAAAGAATGAGTTAGGCATATTTCAACTAATTTAGAGGGATTTCTAATACTATTGAAAAAGAAATCTATAAAGATATATCTATTTATCTGTATATATGTATATAATGATTCTCATTTTTCTAAGTCACCATATATGTTGTATGTATTTATGTTTGTATGGTTTAATGGGCTTTCAGAAAGATATGGAAGGAGGCATGCCCTGGTGGTCTAGTGGATAAGGCCATCAGACATAGACCACATACATCCCAAGGACCCCAGGTATGAGACCCGGTGCCAGGAGGAACAATCAAGATGAGCAACTAAATAAAATAGATGCTTTTTTCCTCTCTCTTCCAGCCTACCTGCTTATTTGCTTTCATTTCAGCTCGTACGTTTTCTTAAAAAAAAAAAAAGTGTGTGTGTGTGTATCTGTAAGAATAGATTCTAGATTGTTGACTTGGTTTGAGGAAGAAGGAATCTATAGTTTTCTTAAGCCACCTGAATTAAGGATTTTCATTAGTTCTTCAGAATATTTAGTTTATAAAGTATTTGTGATATAATGAAAATACAGAGTTCATTAAAAAAAGTGCTAGATATTAAAGACATACTAGTACTACAGTGAGACTTTATTCTTAAAGCAACTGGAGGATTGAAAAATAATAAAAAGGGTAAGAAAATTAGTGTAATGAACTGCCGTTTTATGTTTCACTAGCAAGCAAAACTTTTTTTTTTCAACCCCTGGCTTCAGATCTCGAACCTGGATTCTTAGGCTTTACATGATTGGATTGCACCGTAACTATGGGGGCGTGCCCAAACAACACATTTTCTTTTAAAGGAAAGGTTCAGGCAGGAATGAAGGTGAGTAGCACTCAAGAAGAGAGAGGAGGAAAAAGCACTCTTTAAAATTTAGTTCATTTTGGTTGTTGCCTCCCTGCCCAGCTCGTGAACGTGGGCCCTTGGGATGCCTGCGAGCAGTGATGTATGTGCCATATTTACGGAGTAAGTCACCAGGGCACATCAAGCAATATATTTTTAATTGCCTACTATATGCCAGGTATTGTGCTAGGTTCTATTTTTATAGAGATAAGATAGAGGAGTTCAGTGAAGATAAGACCTCATATTCTAGGTTACATTCTAAGGCAGACATTAATAAAGCCCACCCTTAAAACAATACCCCTATGGATAGTGACAAGTCCACTATGGAAATAAACAGAGTGATAGAAAACACCCATAATTTTCAAGAAGGGTGGTCAGTGGTCAGTGAAAGCCCCTAGGAGATGATTTTAGATCTCAGGACTAAAAGGTGTTTAGAGAGGATTCAAACAGATGACTCACATGTGCTAAGGCCTAAGATAAGTTTGAGGGCTTGGTATGTTCAATAGTCAAAAAGGAGGCCAGAGTGCCTGAAGCATCATTGAGTGAGAGGGGTAAGTGGCCAGTCAAGGAGAAGGCTGGAGGAGCCACATTAAGCAGGAGCATGCAGAAGAGTTTTTTTTTTTTTTTTTTAATATTTACATTGTGGAGACTACTGAAGATCTTTCACTTTGAAAATGGAATGATTTTATGTGTGTGTGTGTGTGTGTGTGTGTGTGTGTGTGTGTGTGTGCATATGTATTTAATTTTTTAACAGAAAGGTGCAGGCAGGAAGAGGCATTTTAATGTTTATTTAGTTGTTGACATTGGTTGTCCCCCCTGAACCCTCTTCCCAGGCCCTTGCGATATATATGGACTGTGCTCCTTCAGAGGCAGCTGACCTAGCTGCTACTCCACCAGGGCACACCTCAATTTATATTTTAAGCAGATAATATTTGAACAGATAATATTGAAATATAAAGTTCCTTATACATTTCTGCGCTTTCTCATGGATAACTACTCTGAGTAGATTAATTTTCTCCTCTCTGTAGGGTTCTTAGAACATCTTGAGCTAAGCTTCAGTTGAGAAATTCTTCTCCAGGGGACAGAACAATGTAGCTGGACCTACAAGGGTTTTGTAGTCCAATATGGATTTGAATTCTTACGTGATCCCTTTTTACTCTGTGACCTTGGTTTACATTTATTTTGGAGTCTGTTTCCTCATCTGTCTAAAATGAATAGCTTTAGCTAGCACATAGGGTTGTTAGAGAGATTGAACAAGATGCTGTAAAATGATGGCTAATGCTTGAGAACTGAAGGAAGCTTAGTTCCTCATCCCCTTCCTTCTCTTTTGACAGAACTTTCTTTCCCGAATAAGATCTGGGTCCCTGTCTTCTGGGTAACTGTGCTAGACCTATAAAGTGACTTAGATTTAATATGTATTTATGATTATGTACATGTAATAATTCAGTTACATTATTGAGACATACATTTGAAGATCTTCATAAATACCCACATTCAGAAATGCTACCGTATGAGCACCTTATAGAATCCAAGTCTATAGTGTATGAGAAAGGGGTATAGCCATGATCTAAGAGTGAGAAAAGATGAGTTTTCTTTTGAATCTTCAATTGCCCATTCTGCACACCCAGAAAAGGAAAAATACTCCAGCCATAGGCTCTGAAATACCAAAATACAAACCTCGGAGAGATTTGTATCTTATTCTTTATGTGTGTAATTTTCTTAAGTCATCATCTCTCTGTTATGTTTAGCTCTCTCTAGTAATACTGATATTTCTGAAGCATTATTCCCTAAACCAGTGCCATCACCAGTAAAGGCCTTATCAAACTCTGCTAATGCTTATTTACTGAGTCACTGTAATATATCAGGCACTATTAAGTTTTTATACAAATTATTTAATCCTCAAGAGTACTCTGTAAGATTGGTACTCCTATTATTCCTGTTTTACAGATGAGAAACTGAGCCCCAGAAAGGTTAATGAACTTGTTTAAGGGTATACAATAAGTGGAGATTTTATTTAAATTTGAATTGCCTTTTTTACTTTATATTATTTGTAGATATAGGCATGTTGGTACATATAGGATCATTTTGTTATTTTCCTGTAGACTTAAAAAAAACTTTTTAATTACAGGAAATTTCAAACACATATGCAGTTAGAGAAGATAGCATAAGGAAGAGTGGAATGAATTGCCATATGCCCATCTCTCAGCTTCACCAACTGTCATGGCTAATCTTATCTATATTGCTGCTACATTGAATTGTTTTGAAGCAGTTCCCAGATTACACCCATGAATAAATAGTTCAGTAGGAATCTCTAAAAGATAAGGGCTCAGAAAAAGCAATCAAATAAACCACTATAGAATTATCATGCCTGAAGATATTCCTTAAAAACATGGATTTCCATGTGTAGAAATTTCCTAATTGTCTCATTTTTTTTTTTTAAGTTGCTTTATTAAAATTGGGATCAAAGCCAGTGCATACATTGTTCTTGGATGATCTGTCTCTTAAATCTTTTAATATTATTTTCCACTTCCTACCAGGATAAAGGTTCCTTTTTCTCTGTAGCAAAAATCTTGTTATTTAATCAAGGCGTATGAGCATTAAAGCGTTCTGTCTTGAGGAGGTACACCTTGATTGCCAAAGGCGTGATTTGCCAGGCGTATAAATGCATATGCTCCTTGTATGTTCCCATGGTTACTTAGACCAAGAGATTGAAGTGTGTACTTTAAGAACAATGCAAATTAATTATTCAACTTAATCTGCCCTGAGAAGCACTGTATTTCCAGTTACTGAGAACTTTGGGGTCATTATTTTTCTTCCAAGGTTTTTGGCCATTTTGAGGGAAAATTATTTTGGTAGATCTAATTTATTATGGTAGTTTTGGTTGATTTCAGTGATTGTCAAGGGTCTTGTACCTCTCTGCTCTGTTAGGAATTGCTTTGTTTAGCAGCTGACAGTAGGGTTTGCTATAATGGACAGTAAGAATGCAAAGATTAAAGGAAGAAGAAAAGTAATCACAGTATTTCATAGAAACAATCGGAGTTAGGAAGGCAGATTTTTGGAGAAATTTCTTTACAAAAATACAGGTTTTGTTTCTAGTATATGTGAAATAACTATCTGAAAGTGCTAATAAAATTAGGTCTATAAAACTGACTTATTCTGATGCATGTATCTGGTACACATAAGTCACACCTGTGTGATTTTAGTCAATATCAGAACAATTTTGCATCCTTAATTGTAACCGTTTTAAATAATTAATGTGGCTCAGTAGTTAAAATTACTTACAATTATTTTTCTCGTGAAACATTTATGACCGACAAATTCCACATGATACTCTTGTAATAGGGTTTGTGTGTCAGATCTGTTGTGGTTTTTGCCTGTTATGTAGAGTACTTGTGAAAGGGCATGCATTCCTGACTAAATTTGGCTTCCATTAGGAGTAAGAGCTGTAATAGTAAAGGACAGCAAGAAGATTAGCTTCATAAACTCAGCTTTTGCCTTCCTTTTATATTGTTCATGTAATTTATTTTTCTTTATGTATTTTTCTATGTAATAACTATAGTTTTCAAACTTTGTGCTACTGTTGTTGGAGTCACCAAAATGGAAAAGGATGTTAAGATCAGGAAATGTCAGTTCATCTCAGTTGGAACACAGTCATGAGGAACAGTTTGTTTTGACTCATATTACAGCCACATGTTGGATAAGCAGAGATGAAGCAGCCTAGTCCATTCGGAACTGATCTGGTAAACACAAGAATGGTGGAAGTTAATCCTAAGGAAACCTTAGTTTGGAGAAAGACCAAGAGTTAGAGCAATAACTCTTTCATGTTTGGTAAAAGCAGAAAAAGTCAATAAGCAAAGCAGGAAATGAAGTCTCATGATAATCTGTGTTTCTAAACATTTTACAATAACTATTTCAAATACATGGTATTTATAATTTCCAAATACTTTGGTGTTCAAGATCTCATTTCCCTCATTCCAACAAGACATCTTTCTTTCTTAACTTGTTAGAGAAGAGACTCAGAGACAGGTGTATGTTTTGCTCAGGAAATCTTAATAGCACAGAAAATTAGAACCTGTTTTCAATGTCTATCATAATATCGTCTCTGAGCTATTTGAGAGTAGGAACTGTGTTTTATTGGTTTCTCCATACCAGGCATAGTGCCCAGCACAAAGTTGGTGCTTGATAAATGTTTTTAATTGAATACAAAATAACCTGAAATATTTTATTTCAGCAAGTTTTTGGCTTCCAAAGCAGTGTTTCTGGTTATATTGCCTTGGTTTTGGTGTACATACTTAAAAAGAAAATCCTTGATCTTTATACTCTGTATACTTTTAAAAAAGTAACCTTCTAGTCATAGCAGATCAGAATTTTCCTTGATAAACTCTGGAAAAAAATTTACAAATATAAAACGTCAGAGAATCTGCTTTTGAACTTAAATCATATAAACAGGTCATCTGAATCATTTAGATTAGCTGGGATTTTTATTTGCTTATGTCATTGATTTTCAAGTTAACCCTTCTTTTTTTTTCTTTACCTTAATCACTGGAAATTTAGGATTGTGTGTAAACTCTTGGTGAAGTCTATAGTTAATCTGTGCTGTAGGTCACATTCATTCTAAAGCTCATTTAGGATTATATTTGGTAAATTGCAAAGTAAAGTAGGTACCTATTCACTTTACTCCAATCAAGTGAGGTCTTGATATGTGGATTTTTTTTTGAGAGGCAGCACATTTCTGGATAATATGATTTTATCTGAAACTAGAAGTAGTTCGGTGTTAACCACAGCATGTATCTATATAAAATCCTCCCATTGCTTATCAGTAATTTTGATTAAATGTGCAAAGAGTCTAATCTATCATAAGACCTATTTTATTTCTCAAGCTTCATGATGTCAAGGCTTTTTCAGGGACATGTGAACTGTCCTCACTGTAAATTTAAATATTTCTGGAAATGTTTTAAAAGTTATGGAAAGTTAGGTGTCCTTTTACATTCAAATACTTGGGTTTAAAAAAAGTTTAGTCAAGAAAATAGATCACCTATTTTTGTTCAGATACTGTCAGCTACTTCTTGTCAATGTCTTTCATGTGTCCTTGACATATTGCCCAAGAGGGATTTACAACTGCTTAAGAGACATCTTTAAAATGGCAAGTGATTAACTCAAAAGTTATTTGGAGTATGGATATAATATTTGGTTCATTTCTTTTAAAGTCATTCAGATTTACCTTTTGAAGTGATAGGAATAAAATGGAAATATTATGAAACTACTAAGTTGATATATTAAAATTTTAGTGAAAGTGTTAGCCTGAGAGACCCCCAATTTTTTTAAAAATTGCTTTTAATTATTTTCGGTATAAACATTCAAGTCATTTTGATTGGCAAAAAGAGAAAATTGCAATAAGGCCACTTAACCTATTCTTATTTCTAGCCTTATGTGTTACTTTAGGCCATGTTTACTTTTTTTTCCCCCTGTTTAAGATAAGGGGTATTAAATAAAATTAAACTGTTTAAAATAAGTAGGTCATTCTTATTTTGAAAGTACATTTCATTTAAACCATTTTTTGCAGTATTTACGTTTGTTAACATAATACCTAAAATGTTTTAGCATCTTGAATGACTGTGAGTAGATCCTAGTTTCAGTTCCAAACTGCCTCATCTGTTCTATCTGTTCAGACAACAGGCTCACTGACATCGCCAAGTAATTGTCTTTAATTTAATCAGTTAATTAGTTAAGTCTCTCCTGCAGAAGTCAAATACTGACTCCTTGTGGAGAAGATTTATGTTTTTTTCCTCTGAGCTATACACTTTATCATTAAAATCAAGTTAAAATAGACTAGGAGACTAGGGGAAAACACTAGGAAAATACCTCAGGGTAAGTGATTCTCTGGCATCATTTATAAAATCCAGATAGTGGCAAAGGCTGTTCCAGTGTATGTCAACAAAAGCATTTATTTTCTTGTCAGCTGCTGTGTCCTTGGTGGTGTCTGCTCAGGCTGCTGTATTTCCCAATCACTTTAAAGTTAAGAATCTTGTGAAATCCTGGTGATTTAATCAGTACAGTAAACTTTCATTTTGTGTATTTGTGTGTTCATGTGTGTATGTATGTGTGTGTGGTGATAATAATCCTGACAATCAAATTCAGGCATTAGATATTAAATACCTCTGTGAAAAAAACAGTAGACAATTAGCCAAATTTTGTCTATACTAACTTTGAAATGCTTTCATAATCTATATTTAAAAAATTGTCATCTGCTAATTAAAGAAATCTGTATCTTTCAAACAGTGATGGAGAGAAGAAAATCATAACTCATTTCTTATATTTTCTTATTTAGTATTTGGTATATATGGTATGTTTAGTTCTTCATTTAAAAACATTGTCATAAAAGTCAGGCCTGGGATTCCTAATGAAGAATGTGAGCACTTTTATTGCTATATATACATATGTGGATATGCATTTATATATTGCTAAATGCTTTCAGAAGGACTGAATTTGAAGAAAAGTAAAATGTGCAGAATAATGTAAATATATTATCATTTGTGTTAAAAAGAAAAATGGACAATAATAGTCACACATTATTTGCCTGTATATATATAAATATATACATGTTAGTGTGTGTGTATGTATGTGTGTATGTGTAACACATTGATGAATGAGGAAGAGAAGCAATTGACAGGAACTGGTAGAATCCATTTATAACTCACCTATATAAGTATTATATCTGTTTAGGCATAAAACATCTCTAGAGGAATATGCAAGAAATTGAGTGTCTCTGGAATGGGGAAGGGAATTGAGTGACTAGGTATAGAAGTTGGAAGACTTTCCACTGTATATCCTTTTATAGCTTTTGAATTTTGAATGGTGTGTAATGCTATTAAAATAATGAATAGAATAAAAAGCTATCAGCAATGGGTAGAAATACCTGTCGTTTTTCCCTTTTCACTTCCACTGCCTTGGTTCAGGTTGTATCCTCTTTCACTTGGATCTTTGTAGTAGCCACTACTTAGTTTCCTTGTGCCCAATTTTTCTTTTCCAGACCATATTTCACCTTGCCACCAGGGAGAGAACAGGCCAGATCCTGTCCTTCTCCTTCCCTAAACATTTTAGAGGTACTCCATGACCCAAAGAATAGTGTTCAGGCTCTTCAGTTTATCATCAAAGTCCTCCATCCTCTGGTCTCAACTGCCCATTTAGCTTTATCTTCTTCTATATGTCTTTGTATATCTTTGTTTATCTCTCCAACTAATTTTTCCCACAAGAAAGGAAAAAGAGACATGCCCTGTTGGAGTGTCAATTAGCTCAGTTTCTCCAAAGGAGAACAGGCCATGTACCCCTGGATTCGAGTCCTGGAGGGTGTCGGGGGAGGGCAGGGGACAAAACCAGTATGAACAACTAAATAAAAATAAGGATGCTTCTTCCTCCTCTCCCTTCCTGTCTGCCTGCTTGCTGTCATTTCTGCCTTTAAAAAATTCCTTAAATTTTTTTTTTCTTATTTCTATATTCACAGTGATTTTTTTTTTTTCTCCATTTGTTATTGAAATCAGATTTTACTTTCAAGGTATGTTGTGAATGCCACTCTCTTCTTCCCCTCAGCCCATCCATCTGTCCTTAGAATAAGTCACTACTTTTTGGTTCCTGTAGTACTTTTCCCATACCATTGTTTGGCACTCATATTCTAGCTGTCTCTTTAAATTCTATTTTCAGACTTCCTTACATTGGTCCCTCTTTCAAGTTGCAGTTGTCTCCCTGACGCTGTAGCTTTCCCTGTTCCTGCCTGTCTTAACTTTGGTGGTTTTATGATCTTGGTAAACACGTCATATCGTATCCTACATTGAAGAATGAGGAAGACAAGAAACAATTGATAGGAAATGCTAGAATCCACTCAATTTTAGTATCAATACTGTACATATTCCCCCTTCATCCTATCTTTGCATACCTATTGTTTTGAAAAGTCAGAGATTATTTAGTTTTTTGCTTTATTGATGCATGAATGATCTAGAGGCCTTAGAGAGGAATGGAATTGTCTAAGGATTCTGAACAAGTTAATGGTAGAGCCAGGGTGATAATATTTATTTTATTTAAAAATAAAAATATGTCCACCAGCTATTAAACACATTGGGCTACTCCTTATACAGGCTAATATAGCACTTGTTGTGACAACTTCTGGAGTTTCTCAAAATACAATAAAATAAACATTTTGAATTGAAGGAATATAAAGGAGTATTGCATTATAACATTAAGTCGATATACGGTACACTTCATAGTAAATTTACATCTGTCTGTAATATAGTAACTTCAATACTATTTCATTTTTCAAAGGAAACATTCTTTCTTTCTCTCTGTTGGAAGAATTGGTAACTTCATTTAGTCAGATTCACAAGTGAGGACACTTGAAATACTTAGTCAAAAAGCATACCAATAGTCCTTTGCACCAGTCCTTTCCATTTCTTTCCTGTTTCCCGGAAGTTACCACTTGTAACTCTTTTAGCTCTTTATTTTCAAATTTCCCTTCATATATCTATACTGCTCTATTTCTATACATTATTGACTTTCTATTATAGTAGCTGAGGGTTTGGCTTCCCTATACTTCTTCCTCTCCCATTCTTTCCCCTCCATTCCTCTTACTATATTTATAATTAATATTTGGTATCTATATTATTATACTATAAATACTATTTATAGTGTGATATTTGCTATATTGTATATATAATATATAACAAGTAGTATAGTATGATATATGCTATTTTTGTAAAACAAAAATGTTTTTAATAATTTACTTTTTAATAGTTAAAAATTACCTAAACTTTCATTTGCTTAGTAATTTCTGTACCTTTACCGATTAGTTTTACAAATACTTGGTGCATGGGATGCATCAGTGAATAAAAGTCTCCTTCCTTTGTGATATATTAGAGTAGGGGGATAGACAATAAACATAATAAATAAGTAAAAAAAAAAAAAAAAATATATATATATATATACACATTAGTATTTTAGAGGGTAATAGGTGCCAAGGGGTGGGTGTGGGGGCAGGAAATCAGAGCAATGTCAATGTAAGGGAAATTTAGAATATAGATATAGGTATGGATTATAATATTAAATAGGATAATAGAGTGTAGGTCTCATTGAGAAGGTGACATTTGAGCAAAGATTTAAATTCCTCCCAGTGTTATTTTCCACATAGCCAAATGCCTTGAATAATCTGACCTTCCATTTTCCCAGTGACTTTCCTTCTAGGAACCATGTGTCTGCCCAGTCAAGCCTGTAACACAATTGTTATTCTGGGATTTCCTTTGGCCCCTTTCCTGGGTTGGATCTTTATTTCCTGGACCCTGCATCTTCCTCTTGGTTCACACTCTTGTTTTTGATGGAGTAAGTTCTTTTACAGCTTCCTGAGAAGGGGTACATGAAAAGAGAAAAATGTTTCGAGAACATGGATATTTTAACCTGCACTTAAATTTTTTGGCAGTTTGGCTCCCTTTGGAATTCTAGGTTGGAAATAATTTCAGAATTTTTAAGCCTTTAGTGTCTTCAAGCTTCCAATGTTTCTTAGAGCAGCTTGACCAGGATTCCTAATTCTTTCTATGTGGCTTGTTTTTTTCTCTACAAGAACTCTTAGGACTCTTTATTCCAATGTTTATAATTTTATGATGGTGGGCCAGACCCTGGTGTGGATATTTGTTTAATTTATTGTGGTTGGCACTTAGTGGGCCCTTATATTCTTCAATTCTGGGAAGTTTTCTTATGTTGCTTTTTTGATAGTTGACTGAAGTAGCTAAATTGAACAGCTGCAACCCAGAGAGGAGGGCTTTGGTTATTCATGTTTGGTCATGCCATAGTACATTGCATGTACAACAATGAGATATTTGATAGGCAGGTATTAAATTATTTTTAAAAGTTATTGACAAAGGTCAAAATTTTTTCTGACTACTTGAACTAGAGATGGTTACCTATGATGGAAGGTTTGTTTCTTATACTTTTCTCATTCATTTTATTTTTAAGGTTTGGCAGGTTATGTGGCCCACCCCCACCCCCAAACCCCCATCTTCTTTTGTAGGCTGAGACCTCTGAGAGTTTGTTATCTTTTCATTTTCAGGCCTTCATTACTGTGGCCGCCTTTTCACTTTTCATCTTTCTCTTATTTCTTCTCACCTATATACATATATATATTTAATTGAGACAAAAGTCATATAAATTTGTCATGTTAATAATTTGAAAGTACACAACTCAGGATTTGTGGGAGTTTTTGTTTTTATATTTTTAGTATATTTTCAATGTTATTCAGCCATCACTATGAATTCCAAAATATTTTCATCGCCCCCAAAGAAAAACCCACGTTTGTATCCATTTCCGCTCCTCTCAGATCCTGCCAACTACTCTTGTATTTTCTGTTGCTACAGATTTGCCCGTTGTAGTCATTTCATATAACAGGATCATACCCTATGTGGCCTTTTCTGTTGAACTTCCTTAACTTGATTCATCTGTGTTGTAGCACATATTAGTACTTTACCAGTGTTCTTAAATGAGGCTCCGGACTTCTGCTTTTTCACAATCCAGAGAAAAATTCTGCATTGATGTCCTTATTTTGATACAGGCTTTAATTTACCTTTGGCAAGGCATTTGTTGCCTACATAATGGTATTGAATAATTTTAAGTATACATTATTTATTTGTTTTTTAGTATGCCAGTACTGAGGTCGATGGAGAGCATTACATGACCCCGGAAGATTTTGTCCAACGCTATCTTGGACTCTACAATGATCCAAATAGCAATCCGAAGATTGTGCAGCTCTTGGCAGGAGTAGCTGATCAAACCAAGGATGGGTAAAAACCTTTATACATTTTTTTGAAAAGTTACGTTCTGGGATATACTATTTAAAAATAGAAAATCCACATGTTACCTATGACTACCTAGAATTTTAATATTAATAAATGATATCTTTCTTTTAGAATTTTGTGAAAACAGTGTTATTTATTGCCATTGTAAAGGACCTAGGATATTGGCATATGTTTTTTTCTTTTAAAAATTTTACATGCAAAAAGCCATGTATCATACTGAATAATCTGAAAAGAATGGATTTCAGCTAACTCAATGTATTTCATTCATCATTCAATAAATACTGAATAGCTATTATGTTTTAGACACTGTCCTAAGTGCAGTGATTACATTAGTGCATAAACCACAGAAATAAACAGTTAAAAAGTAAAATAAAATGTTATGAAGTTATAAATACTGTGAAGTAAAATTATGTCAGGGAACTGTTTTGGGTGGTTGGGACAGCCTCATAGAAGAGATGCTTGAGTGAAATCTGGCAAGACTTAATGGTAGCTTCCTGGGAATCAGAGAAATAGGGGGAAGAGTTCCATGCAAGGGGAATAGCAGTGGCATAAAACATCAAGGAGTACTGTGTGTGTGTTTGTGTGTGTGTGTGTGTCTGTAATTGGAGGAGTAGAAGTGGGAAGGTTGTGTTGCAAACAAGCACTTTGTTGTGGCTGTGGTGTTGCTGTTACTGTTTTGTTTGGGTGGGTTGTAGTCGAGCTGGATACCTTGTGTGCTTGGCTTTGACTGTGTCATAGATTTGTGACTCTCAGTCTTGTAGTTATTTTCAGCTTAGCATAGTTTGTGAGTATGTGTTTTCAAAAAAATAACAGGACACATCTTACTAGAGTGCCAGTTTGCTCAATTCAAGAAGAAAAAGCACATTATTTCTATATTAAAATTAAATGACTGTATTATGGAGCAAACACACTATTTGTATGAATTACAAAATAAAATTAACTTTGCTGTTTGAATTCCAAGCTACATCCCCAGATTTCCAACAGTCCGGGTGCTTTCTCCTACCTGTCAGGTATTTTTGTGAAACACTTTGAAAAACTAGGCAATAAGGAATCTTTCAAAGGTATTTCCATTACAACAAATATGATCAGATTATAGGAAAATGATAAGTTGAGTGTTGGACAAGACTTGCACATAGCAAAATTCGTTTAGGAGGATGTTACAATAATGTAGAAATGTTGACATCTAAGTTATTTGAGTCCAGGATTAGTACTGCATTAATTTTATTTTCCTATGGACTCTAGCACAATATATGAAATTTGCTATAAGTATTTTATAGCTTGGAAAGATTTTATATGATTTATCAGTGGCAGATATTGGGGAACTTTTGTGCCTAGTTTCTAAAAATGTCAAATTGCCTGGTTAAGTGCTATGAACAATGGCATCTCTCAATAATGATTAGAGAGTAGGCATATTAAAATTAATTGTATTTGATCAGACTTTAAAAAATTTATTAAATATATCATATTTATATATATTAAATATATATTATTAAATATATATATAAATAAACTATAAAATACGTTCAGTTTCTTTAGAAGCTGTCAGGATATTTATTGCTACTCATTTGATCTGAGATCTGCTTTCAAAATATATATATCTTTTCAGATGCTTCCTTTTGTGACCATCTATGCTAGTCCATTTTAATAGTGTATCTTTTTTTTAAACTTCATGTGATTCTCACAGGCTGAGTGATGTTGTTAAAGTGTGGTCAAGTGGAATCGAGTGTTTAAACTGCCAACACAGAGTAGATCAAACACGGACTTTGACTTGTAAGGAATCTAATAATGTTGAAGAGTGTTTGTTTTTAAAACAAACTTTTTTTAAACCAAGTAACCTTTTTTTCACTTTTAAAGAGATAAATTGTTCTATTTCAAAACTTTAAATCCAATTGGATTTCTTTTTTTCTCTCATATAAGATGAATATTAGGATTAGGTAGGAAATCTGATTTGTAGAATTAGGTCATAAAAATTATAAATGAGTTTATGGAGTCTTTAGATTAGTTGATAATGGCGTATGATTTTTTTAACCATGTTGAATTTGGCTTGCTAGTATTTTGTTGAGAATTTTTGCATCAATATTCATTAAAGATATTGGTCTTTCATTTTCTTTTTTGGTGCTGTCTTTATCTGATTATGGAATCAGTGTAATGTTGGCATCATAGAAAGTGCTTGGAAGTTTTCCGTCTTCTTCAGTTGTTTTTGAATGTTTAAGGATTGATACCCTTTGCTCCCACTCTCCAAACCATCCCTCATCCCCTCCAGCAATCTCAGTTCTGTTGTCAACGTCCAAGGGTTTGTTTTGTTTTGCTTTTTGTGTTTGTTGCTTTGTTTCTTTATAGTCCACCTATATGCTGTATCATCTGACTTATTTCACTTAGCATAATTCTCTCTAGTAAAAACAAAGGAATACCTAACCTCTACTTCATGAATATTCTTCAGTTTCCTAAACTTTTTGAAATATAATGCAAAATGGGTGAATGTGTACTTGCATTTTCTATGGGAAAATCCCAGGTTTTAAAATGGGTCTATGATTTCAAAAAGATAACATCATCCAAGTTTCTTTAATGATTTTAGCAGAAGAGAATCAAAGACTTCAATAATGTTTAACTTATTTCAAGTAGTCAACCCTTCCTCATTTAACATTTAAGGAAAACAAGGCCCTTAATTTTCCTTAAGTTTTAGTCCATTTTTCTTATAATCATTTAGCAAGATATTTTCTTCTGCTTCTTTCTGTTTCCTACCCCTTGACCCAGGACAGTGATGAAGGGTAGAATAGTTCGCTTGGGGTGTGTGTGTGTATACATATATGCACACATATACATATACATGCATATATACACACATATATGTGTGTGTGTGTATTCCAGCCCCAGGATATATGCCTTACTTCTATTGTTTTTGGATGATGAATCCTTTTGGTATGTAACTTGGAATAACACCACACAAAATTGCTAATAATTATCCAAGACCAAATCTGACTTAGAACAAGTATAGACAAGTTTAAGTAATTTAGTTAAGTATGTGGAAAAAAAGCAGGGTTTGTGCTCTGCCTCCCCCAACCCAACCCATTTTTAAAAAATGATTTTATTGGAGGAGCATTACATCATAACATATACGTTTAAGGTGTGCATCATTGTGAATCAGCATCTGTATATGTTATGCTGTGTTTACCATCCATGTTTTCTTAGCATGTAAGCTGCCCCCTTTCCCATCTTTCCCACTCCCTTTCCTCCAGTAGGTGGTAAAATAGTGTTTTGATACAGGGGCTTGCTCTGGAGAGCCATGTAGAAGCAGTATTGTATGATATAAATAACATGATGGATTGTCTGAAAGTAAAAGTCATTAACCAAATATTATTGTGAGAGTGTGGCTTAAACTTTGAAATTCTGGTTGTATATTTAAAAGCAAAGTCATTTTATGTTTTGAATGCAGATCTCATGGACTATTATGATGTGATCTGATCTCAGATACTTAGACAGTTGCTTGTTTGAAACAATAATTTCTGAAAGGCAGTTTTTATATCTAACTCTAGTCAGAATTTTATATGGAGGTGTTATTCTACAGTGTAGAAAAGTGATCATTTTTTTCTTTTTCACAATTGTTTTCCTTAATATTCTTCATGTATGTAAATAGCAGAACTCTTCATGAAGAAATTTTGGTTGTTTCAAAAATTATAAAATTAATGTCAATACTTTGAATTGTATTAGTTTCCATTCAGTGAAATAAAAAGGACGTAACTAGAAATTTTAAACGTATCACATTCATAAAGTATATTAATTATTTCAAAGTTTTAAAGTAGATCAATTCTTTGTAAAAAGTTTTAAAGTAGATCGGTTCTTTGTAAAAAGTGAAGATGGGTGTGCCCTGATGGAGCATCAGTTAGGTTAATCACCTCCAGAGGAGTAAGCCACATATCCCTGGGTTTGAGTCCTGGGTCCAGGGGGAAACAACCAGTGCGAACAACTAAATGAAAATAAAATAAAGATGCTTCTTCTTCCTTTCTCCTCCTGCCTGTCTGCCTAGTAGCCTTCATTCCTGCCTGAACTTTTCCTTTAAAATAAAAAAAGTGAAGGTGTCCCTTCATCCTCTTTAAAAGAAAAACTACTACAGTGTGAGCAAAGCAAAGCAAAGTAAATTCTTTACTCCACATTTAGTAGCCTGAAGAGGCCTGGGATCGGAAACCTCTAGTGTTTCCTTAACACACAATTTCTCAAGAGAACACAGATCAAGATGGCAACCTGATAGGAGTGTGTTGGTTCTCCTTCCCACAAAACAACTAGAAATTGCCTGTTGTTAGACACACATTTTGTGGAAGGACAGGCCGTGTTATTCCTGAGCCAGAGGAGCCACACGCAGAAGCCCTGCCCCAGGCTTAAAGGAGTGTTTTCCAGAAGGGAGGAAGTTTCAACAGTTACCTAAAGTGCCACCCTATGAGTGGAGGCAAAACTACAGCCCAAGTGCTGATTGTGGGCCTGTGACAAGGTGGTCATTACTGTTTAGACTTGGGACACTGGGGGCAAGTTCAGCATTCCCCTCACAAATTTCAATGCCGTAGGCTAAATTCTCAGGCCCCAATGCAGGGTTCATGTAAGAACTTCACCAAACCAAATCAGTGTTGATGCCACAAAACTCAGGAAATCCCAGTGCTTAAACCAGATCCAAGCTTACTCAGTGCAAGTCGATACCCTTTACAAGGCCATCACTCCAGGGAAACCTAACCCACATAAGCAATGCCAAACAGAATGAAGACACAGTTAAACACAAAATGATGGGCCCAATTAAAACCCCAGGGGAAAATCTGAATACAACATACATGTGCAAACTACCTGAGGATAAATTTAGGACAACAATGATAAATGTATGGAAATCAAGAAAAACAACAGAGGAAGAAAATGAGAACAACAAAAGACAGAAGAAATGAAGCAAGATATCAAAGAAATGAAGAACACAATAGCTGGACTAAAGAACTCCATAGAGGGACTCGAGTAGGATGGATGAAGTCTCCAGTAGAATCAGTAATCTAGAACATAGGGTGGAGGAATGCACTCAAGCAAACCAGCAAAGGTAAAAAAGAATGAGAAAAAATGAAAAAAGCATTCGCAACCTGTGGAATAACATCAAAAGGAACAGCACTTGAATCATAGGGGTCCCAGAGGGAGAAGAGAGAGAAAAGGGGACAGAAACTCTATTTGAAGAAATAATAGTGAGAACTTCCCTGAGAAATGAAGCAAGCTTCTAGACTCAGAAAGTTCAAAATGTTCCAAACAAAAGAAACCAAAACAGAAATACACCTAGACACATTGTCAAAATGTCAAAAATATAAGATAAAGAATCTTAGAAACAGCTAGAGAAAAATGAGTCACATACAAAGGAGACCTCATTTGATTGTCAGCAGATTTCTCAACTGAAACTTTACAGGCTAGAAGGGAATGGCATGATATATTTGAAAGTGGTTAAAGAAAAAGATTTTAACTTAGGATGCTATACTCTGCGAGATTATCATTTAGATCTGAATGAATGATAAAAAATCTTTTCAGATAATTTTAAAGAAATTCATCACCACAAAACGAGCTCTAAAAAAAAAAGCAGCTCTATAATGTATAAAGAAACCCCACTTAAAAGCAGTAAGACAGCAAAATATCAAAAGTGGGGAGGAGGAGGAGAAAATAAAAATATGGATGGTTAGAATGAGTACAAGACTAATCTGCTTTCAAATAAAAATAGGAAATAAACATAGAATTTTTAATACTAACCACAGGGTAGCTTCAAAACATCTCCAGGGAAAAAGCAATAAGAAAATAAAAGAAACCAATGAAAACATAACTATACCCAACCCACCTAAGTAGAGAAAGAAGAACAAAGGCACTATCTGAAACAACCCACAGAAGACAACTTACAAAATGGCAATAAATAGTTACATATCCATAATCACGCTAAATGTTAATGAATTGAACTCTCCAATCAAATGACAAAGAGTGGTCAAATGGATTAAAAAGCATAACCCATCCTTCTGCTATATTCAGGAAACTTTCTTTCAAAAGATAAAGGCTCAAAGTCAGTGGTTGGAAGACAATCCTACAGTTGAATGGTAGCCAAAAAAATAAAAAGCAGGAACCACTATACTTACATGGGATAAAATAGATTTCCAACTAAAAAGCATAACAAAGGAGAGATAGACAGTATATAAAGATTAAAGGTCTATCAAGCAAAGAGACATAATACTTATTAACATATTCACCAAATGAAGGCGCATCCAAATATATTAAGCAAATATTAATAGAACTAATGAGAGATACTGACAGCAACACAATAATAGTAGGAGATTTCAACACTTGCTTACAACAATGGACAGATCAACCAGGCCAAAAATTAACAGGGAAGCAGCAGCTTCAAATGACCATTTGGAACAATTAGGTGTAATAGACAGATAGTGAACACTTCACCAAACACCTATAGATTTCACTTTTGTCTCAAGTTGCATGGAACATTCTAAAAGATAGATCATGTGTTGGGACACGAAACATGTCTCGACAAATTTATAAGGATTGAAATCATACCAAACATCTTCTTGGATCATAATGGCTTAAAACTAGACATCATGCACAGAAAAAAAATCTAGAAGACCCCAAATTAATGGGAAACTAAAACAATATGCTTCTGAATGACTCGGATGAAAAAGGAAATCAAAGAGGAACTTAAAAAATACTTAGAGACAAATGAGAGTGAATACACGAGCTACCAGAACCTATGGATTGCAGTAAAAGCAGTACTAAGTGGGAAGTTCACTGCAATTCAGGCCCACCTCAAGAAACAAGAAAAATCACAAATAAATGATTTAATACTACATTTAAAGCAACTAGAGAATGAAGAACAATTAAAGCCAAAAATTAGCAGAACAAAGATAACAGTGAAAAATTCAAGCATAAATAAATGAAATGGAAAACAAAAAGATAATCCAGAAGATCAATGAAGCCAAAAGTTGATTCATTGAAAAAATAAACAAAATTGACAAACCATTGGCTAGACTCACAAAGAAAAAAGAGCAAACTCATATCTAGAAAGAAGTTACAAAAGATACTGCAGAGATACAAAACATCATCGGAGACTACTATGAACAGCTCTATGCCAATAAAGCAGACAATCTTGAGGACATGGACAGATGTTTAGAAAAATATAGTCTACCAAGACTGAACCTGGAAGAATTTGAACACCTGTACAAAACAATCACAAAGAAAGAAATTGAAGATGTAATCAAAAGTCTCTCTAAAAATTAAAGCCCAAGATCCAGATGGCTTTTCTAGTGAGTTTATTAAATCTTCAGAGTAGAATTAATACCTGTTCTTCTCAAACTCTTCAAAATATTGAGTAGGTTACACTTTCAGACTTTCTATGAGGCTAGCATCACTCTGATACCAAAAGCTGATAGAGACATCACGAAGAAAGAAAGAAAATTACAGACCAATATCTCTAGTGAACATAGATGCAAAAATTCTCAGCAGAATATTATCAAACCGAATTCAGCAAAGCATCTAAAGGATCATTCATCATGACCAAAGTGTCATTTCTCCTAAGGATGCAAGGACCATTCAGCATATGTCAGTCTATTAATGTAATACACCAGATCAACAAGAGCAAAGAGAAGAACCACACAATCATATCAACAGACACTGAGAAAGCTTTTGACAAGACCCAACATCCATTTATGATAAAAACCCTGCATAAAATGGGGATAGAAGATACATACTGCAACATAATAAAGGTCATATATGATAGACACACAGCTAACATCTTAGTCAATGGCAAAAACTTGAAAGCATTTCCTTCAAGGTCTGGAATAAGGAAAGGCAGTTCATTTAACCACTGCTATTTAATATAGTACTACAGGTCTTAAAGCAATTACATAAGAAAAAGAAATGAGTTCAAATTGTAAAGGAGGAAGTAAAATGGTCATTATTTGCAGATGATATGATTTTATTTATATATATGTATATATATATATATATAAAACCCCAAAAACTGTCAAAAACTACTAGGACTAATCAAATACGGTACAGTGGCTGGCTGAAAATTCAGTGCACAAAAGTTCACTGCATTTTTGTCCACAAATAACGTGGTAGAAGGAAACAAAATCAAGAAAACTACACCATTTAAAATGGAAGTAAAAAAAAATCAAATATCTTGGAATACACTTAACAAAATAGGTCAAAGACCTGTACAAAGAAAACCTCATGTCCTTTTTCTAAGAAACAGAGAACACAGAGATGGAAGGACATCCGCTGCTCGTGGTTGTGAAGAATCCACATTGCTAAAATCATCATCTTACCTAAAGCAGTATACAGATTTAATACAGTCCTCATTAAATTCCCACAGGGTTATTTCCAGGAAATAGAACAAAAAATATTTTAACTTTATATGGACCAACAAAAGAATAAGCAAAGCTATTATGAGGAAAAAAAGGACAAATAGCAAAGCAATTATGAGAAAAAAAGAACATATATGAAGGGATTATACTCCCAAACACTGAGCTATACTATAAAATGATAGCATCAAAGTGATATGGTACTGGAATAATAGCAGAGGCACAGATCAGTGGAATATAATTGAATCACCAGAAACTGACACACATGCAGTTAGTCTGACACAGGAGCCAAAAGCATATGACAGAGAAAGGAACATCCCTTCAGTAAATGGTGGGGAAACTGGATATCCACATGCAAAAGAATGAAGCTAGACGACTCTCTTAACACCATTCACAAAAAATAACTTGTAATGGACTAGCAGCTTAGGCCCAAAGACCAGAAACCATAAAATTCTTGGAAGACAACATAGGAAAGACATTCTTTGACATCAGACTTAGAGAGCTCTTTGTAGATTCGGCTCCATCATCAAGGGAAACAAAAAGGAAGATAAACAGCTGGCACTACATCAAACTAAAAGGCTTCACAGCAAAAGAAAACATGACCCAAACAAAAAGACAAACTACTGACTGGGAGAGTTTATTTCCTTTCCATATTTTTGGCAAGGGCTTAATATTTAAAATATGCAAAGAACTCTAAAACTCAATAACAGAAAAACAGGCATTCCAATAAAAAAATGGGAAGAGGAATTGGAGAAACATTTTTCTGAAGAGGATATACAGATGGCCAGCAGGCACATGAAAACATGTTCCTACTTGCTGGCTATCATGAAAATGCAAATCAAAACAACAATGAGATATCATCTTATACCTGAGAGATTGGCTATTATCGAAGTCTGAAAACAACAAATGTTGGCGAGGATGTGGAGAAAAGGGAATACTTTTACATTCTTGGTGAGAGTGCAGATTGGTGCAACCCCTATGTAAAATAGTATGGAGATTCTTCAAAAAGTTGAATATGGAAATCTGATATGATCCCGCTATCCCACTTCTGGGTATGTACCTGAAATATACAAAAACAGTAACTCGCAGAGATTCATGCACACCCATGTTTATTGCAGCCCTGTTCACAATCACTAAGAACTGAAAAATACCTAAGTGCCCAACATCTGATGAATAGATAAAGAAGATGTGGTATATATGTATAATGGAGTAGTATGCAGTCTTTAGGAGACAGGAAATCCTGTCATTTGAATGAATATGGATGGATCTAGAGGGGATTATGCTAAACGATATAAATCAAACAGATAGAAACCAGATGATCTTATATCATAGGTGGAATATGAATAGACAAAACAAAGGATCAGATGAAACAAAACCAGCCCTTGGACACTTGTAGTAGAACTGAGGTTACCCGTAGGGAAAGAGGTAGTGGGGAGGAGCAAGTTGGGGAGTGGTGGTGGAACCCACAGGTTATGGGGAAGAACACTTGTGATTTGGTGGTGGGCAGGGTGTATTCATATATATCTGAGTGATAGGGAAACTGCACATATGGAGAACCTATGCATAGGCGTTAGTTTTAATTTATAAAACAAAGTTACTGCAATACAATAATAATAAAAAAAAGATACCACAAAACAGAATATTTATGTGAGATCTTATGATTTCTTAACGTTGGCAAATAATGATAAAAAGTAATATGTTGCTTGCCAAAGAAAACACTCCTGTAGGCCAAATTCAGCTGCCAGTTTCCTTTTTCTGACCTTTACTAGTAAAGGAAAAAATCTTTGACTTCTTTTAAATACAGAAAGTTTTTTCTGCTGAGCTTGAAACGTGTTTTGAAGCTATATATTCTGTCTTTCAGGATAGTTATATTTTTGGTACTCAATTCCTGGGACTTGTTTTGGAAAAACTATAATGTTAGTTTTTTTTTTTAAAATCATAGTCTTATTACTTTTTATTTTTATATTACTCTTATAATCACAAGAAATAATGCTAATAATTCATTATAAAAACTTCAAACATATGGAAAATATATGATATAGAAAGTAAAGGTCCCCTCCGTCTCCTCCCGCAGATTACTTCTGTGTTGTATATTCTCATGCTTTTAGACTACACCATACTATTTATCTTTTGTTTTATTCAGAGCTTAAAACATACATCACTCATTGCTTTTTAGTAGTGTATGGATGGTAAGGATGATACCTGATATGTTATGCTTTAACTTATTTTTACTGTACCCAGATTTGTGAATCAATAATCCCACTTTCTAATTTTAATGTATTTTTAATAGTACCCCAATGCCTAAACTGTATTATGACATGTGACCTGATAAATAGTTTTGATTATTTGATCATTCCTCCTCGGTTTCATTAGTTATGCAGTCTCCTCATGTCACCAAGGATCAGGAACACAGGGAAAGCACAGACCTCAGTGCTCCGACTAACATCACCACAAAGCCTTCCCCTCAATAAGGGCAAAGACATAATATAAATAATATATATCACTTTGGATGTAATGTAGCTTGTGTAATTTAAACATTTCAAAAGGTTTTCAGTAATAGGGAATATAACTTTAAATGTAAAATATGTCTTAGTTAAATGGGGGTACAAATTGAAATTCATTTTCCTAGTACTGTTTTAGGAAATGTCTCTTTAAAATGTCATAGATTCCTTTTTTTAAAAGGAAAGATGAAGGCAGGTGGGCAGGCAGGAAGAAAGAGGAGGACTAAACATTTTATTTTAATTTAGCTGTTCACATTGGTTGTTCCCCTGGAGCCATGACTCGAATCCAGGAGTATATGGTCTGTATTCCTTTGGAGACAATTTCCCTAACTGCTGCTTCACCAGGCGCTCTATAAAATGTCATGCGTTCTAAATTGAGTTTTTTCAAGACTATGAGTTCCTACTCTGAATCAAGCTTGTACTCTGTCACAAGCTAACTTTCTGGTGAGGGATTAGTGACTTAATTATTTTAATAAGAATTTTCTGGTGAGGGATTAGTTACTTAATTATTTTAATAAGAATTTTGTGAGGGGCTCTAAAAAGCAGTGCTGCTGTCAGTGTGTGAGGGCTTATGAAGTCATCTGAGATCTCTGCGATGGCTCTTGAGTGAATATTTGAGCTGAAGTATGTAAAGCCTGAGTATGAATTAAATGAGCAGAGTTTGGAGATGGGGGATCATTCCATGAAGAATGAATTGCTGAGTGATATCCCTGAGTTAAAGAAGCATGAATTGTTCTAGGAAGTGAGAGAGAGTGGACTGGAGTGCAGAGAACAAGGAAGATGTATGCAGGCTTCAGATCTATTCATTTAGATAGGTTCTCTGTGTATCTATTGTCCAAATGAGGCCACTTGAGAATAGTCGGCTGCTGATATATATATATATATATATATGATTACTATGGAAGAGGACTAAAATAGCATATACCAGCTTCAGAAAATCATTGCTAGTAACTTCTTTGTAGTTTTGACCCCTGGCTAATTTTATAACCTACGTATTGTATGATTTACTCAACTTTAATTTCCTGCTTTTTAAAATTTTCCTTTAAAACTTTATTACTGACATTAAATATGTAAAACAGAGAATAGTTTACTGAATTCAGTATATTTTTCACCTACTTACAATCATTAATTGTTTTGTTTATACATTTACCCATTCCTCAGTCCCCTAGATTATTTTGAGGCAAATTCCAGGTGACATATTTCATCTGTAAATATCCTAGTATGTGTTTCTAAAAGATAAGAAAAAAACACCCAAAACTGAAACCAACTAAATATCCTAAAGAACATTACCATTAATATCTTTTGCTTTCTTTTTAATATTGATTTCTTAATATTAAGTATTTACATTATATCAATATTTACACTTTCTAATTTTGTTATAAATTGGAAAACATTTCTTTTCTTTGCTTGAATTGGAATTCAAATATCTTGTCATTTATTGCTATATCCTTTTGGTCTTTAATGAGTTCCCATTCTTTATCTTCTTTAAAATTTTTCTTGTGAATATTCAGAATATTCCTATAGTTTACATTTTTTATAATTGTATTTCTGTTGCTATATTTAACATGTTCCTTTTTTCTTTGCATTTTCTTGTAAATTGGTGATGAGATCTAGAGAAGTCATTCTTAATGTGGTCAGTGCTATTGGCTTTTAGCAGGTAGAGGCTAGGGATGCTGCTAGACAGGATATAGTGCATAGGAGGCCCCCATAACAAAATTATCCAGATATCTATCTATTTGTATAGATAGATAGATATCTATCTCAGTAGTGCCAAGGCTGAGGAACTCTGATCTAGGGATTAGATTTAGATTTAATTATTTTTGGTCTAGCTTTCTTTGTGATTATTTCCCAAGTCCATTCATTTTTTAGAGGTTTGCAAAAGGGTAATATTCTAATTGTATAATTTCTTCTTTCTTTGTTATATGGAATACTTCTATGAAGAGAAACTTCCCTTCATCAGTTATTGAGTTATTCTGAGCTACATCTCCTATCCTAAAGGCAGGTTAAATTCCTGATATTATCCTTCTTCTTTGCTAGCTAATCACATTTTGTATTTTATTCCAGGTTGATCTCCTATCAAGAGTTTTTGGCATTTGAATCTGTTTTATGTGCTCCAGATTCCATGTTCATAGTGGCTTTCCAATTGTTTGACAAGAGTGGAAATGGAGAGGTGACATTTGGTAAGGAAACAAAAAGATTTTAAGTGATAAGTGAAGTTAGTGAGACTGGTTCAGTCTGTAACTGTTACATCTAGTAACTGATGGTGTTGTTTTTAGGACCTTATTGAGAAGTTAGTAAGTGCGGGATTAACTTCCTAGAAGGGTTTTCAACGTGTAAAATGGTTTCATTTTCTTCAGTGCTTTAGATTATTGCTAAAAATGCAGGGGTCTAAGAATGCCAGCGCTTGAGATCATTGAGTCACTGACACTTTCACTATTCCTAAATTAGATGGTGTAATGTTTTCTTTTTCTGGGCCAGCCTGGGCAAAATTCTTTATGAAGCAGTCCATGAACAGCATGGAATAATTATTTCATTCTTTAAGGGATTTCTGGGTAGAGTTCAGAGTTTCTCTGTAGCATCTTTGTAAAATGCTACCATGTCATTTTAACATGAAGAATAGGCCTGAAGGAGCGAGTTAAGGCAAGAATAGTTGGTGTTTTCTGAACCCCCATTTTAGATTTTTGTTTTGTTTTAGGAAACAAGGCTAGAATATTAAAATTGCCATCTGAGTTGGATGTACAAGTTAATTTAAATCTTTCAGCTGGTACATATAACCTATCACATTGTCAATATCTCACTAGCCTGTAAACTAGGATTTCCATTTGTAGTCATGTATTAATTTTAAAGATGCTTATTTGCAGATAGGAGCTTGTGTTTAGTTAATAAATGTATCAGCTAATTGTCCCTCCAGTGGGCTTTTAAATAAAAATAATGCAGCATTTTCCAAGACTGTGAGACCTCCTTCCTTTAAAAAAAATTATAATTTTTAATTGTGGTAAAACAACACATAACATGAAGCTTACCATCTGAACCTATGTTTAAGTGTAAAGTTTAGTAGTGTTAAGTAAATTCACATTGTTATCAAACAGAGCTCCAGAATGTTTTCATTTCGTAAAGCATGAACTTGAATCTTTTATGGTGTGCATTGACAACAATACGTGGTAGAGAAATTATTGGAAATCAGGCTTTTCCCCTGAGCTGCAGCACTAAATATGTGTTCACTGCAGCGTTGGTTATTAAACAATTATCCTTTATTTAAAGGAAGCTGTATCACTGCTCTGGTAAGAATGATAAGAACGAACAAG
Source organism: Solenodon paradoxus (assembly GCA_004363575.1). Lineage (NCBI taxonomy): Eukaryota > Metazoa > Chordata > Mammalia > Eulipotyphla > Solenodontidae > Solenodon > Solenodon paradoxus. The sequence goes on from RJWH01001479.1 coordinate 187,479, forward strand.
CACTCAGAAAGACAGGTGGTTCTTTTGCTGTGGTCCTAGTAGGCACATTTTCTAATTTGGCATTGATTGTATTTTTTTCCCACCCTTTGACCCAGCTATTTTTTGTATGAAAAGATTTCCCTAAATAAATACCTAGGCAGAGCTCTTTAGATTTCTGCATATATCCTGACACTCTCCTTTGGAGCAAACTCTGGCTATTCTGCCTCCTAAAAGAATGTTGATTTGCCTTAAAAACACCTAAATTCTACAATTTAAAGCATAAAACCTTTATCATCTCACCATTCAGCATTAATCCTGTTCTGCTTATTACGCTGCATTTCTGTTTTCCATAGGCGTTACATATGTTCACATGTCTCACTTCAAATGTATGGAAATGCTTGGGAAATAGCTGAATTAGTGACATATTTATCCTCCTATCATCAGTTCATTTTTTAAGAATTAGATTTCCTGCAAACCAAGTTGTCGTTTATTTTGCCTGACCACCCACATTAATGTCATGGTTCTTGTGTCGCCTCCATTTGATTGCCTTTTCCAATTTCTATTTTTTAAAATAAATCACTCAAGTCAGTTCCTTCAACAGACTAACAATGGAGACTCATGCCATGCTGATTATTAGATGAAAATGAGTGTAAGAAGTAGCTGAATGGTTTATATATGTGTTGTTATTTCATGCAAATGAAAGATTGAACTATTAGACCCCAACTTTGCTCTTTTATAAGATTTCTTTTGTTTTCCCTCAAAATATGATTGAGTTGAATTTCAAGAAAATATAATTGCGATTAAAAACAACAAAAAAAAAATCAATTTTAGTTTTTATAGCTCCTGATATGAAATGAAGAACATATAAACTCTCCAGAATCCTGCTTTCACTCTTCTGCTCCATAATCTAGAGATAGGAAGATTCTTGTGGGGTAAGATAAAGCTCTGCCCTCTTTCCACACTGCTCCTGGGGTCCCTGATCAGATATATGGTTCTCTTAAGTGGTGCTCACTTTTTCCTAGAAACATTGACCGTTTACCCTTCCAACCCTTCCCCCCTAATTTTGAGGTTCCACTTTTAAATAAAATGTCTTAACTAAAATGAAAAGAATCATAATGAAGGATAGAACATTTCATTTTTTATTATTAAGAGGAAAAGCATGGAAACTGTAATAAACACCATTTAACAAAATTTCTGAGACCCACTCATTTCAGGCTGCATTCAAGACTACAGAATTTCAGCATAAGGAAGTAATTTACTTGGAGTTTATTTTTATAGGATTTTGGATCTGTGATAAAGGTCAGTTTTCATATTTGTACCTACCTAATAAAATGAATTGTACTTACATGCTTGTAGACACATGTTTAGGTAAAAGGAAATTTTAGATTCATCCTAACTCTAAATCCTTTTCACCAAATAGCCTTATGTTTTCTAGTATGGAGTTTAAAGTATAGTTTTCTTTTGTTCTCATCAGAAGAGCAAGTGGGAGAGAATATTGGCTACAAGGTGCAATGGAGTGGGGAAAGACTTTTATGCCATTGGTATCTCTTGTGGACTATGATGATAATGTTATCTGTACTTGTATATACTGTTCTCATCCATGCTCTTTTTAGATATGCTTTTTATATGCATCAAATGATATACTTAAATTGTGTACATCTTTACAAGTATTTCTATAAATAGCAGTATTGAACAACATTTATTTGAGTACTGGATGGTTTTTTTTTATTGTTTGAGATGCCTCTACTCTGGGGGAGAAGATTACATTGAGACCTTGGTAATTTCAGAATGTGCAAGCAAAGGAGAGGGTTTTGGAGCTTTAAAAAATGAATAAAACCATAAGATAATTGTTTCCTCTTTGATATTTCTTTAATAAATTCTAATGCATGCTGTGGACAATTACTTAATGGCCTGTATATCTGTTACTACCTGGTGGCTTGAACCTTGTAGAGGTCATTGCATGACTGGTGTGTGAAAGATACAGTATAAACTTGCCTTGGTCTCACTAGTGCACTGGATATTATTCTCATTAGAGTTAGGTTGAGGTAACCTAGTAACCAATTATACTATATCGTGTCATTAATAGCTGCCATGAATTTGTCTCAAATTAAAAAAAAAAGCCTGCTGCTTTAACTAAGATGTCATCATTCTAAAAAACACCCAAAAAGCAAAACAACCGCCCCTCACGAACCCTACCCACTCCAACTTATCTGTTAAGTAATAAATGAATATAAAACATGTCATTAGAAGTTTTCTGTTAAAAATTTCATCAACATCGTGTTCCAAAGTGTTTGCCTAGGATGGGAATTCTCCAAAGTGAACTTTTTCAAGAGCACATTCTTAGTCTCTGATTATAGAACCCTCAAGGCAGGAATTCTTTTTGATTTTGTGCTGTTTGGCCATCAATTTGTACAGCAAACAAAATGCATTCTATTTGTGCCTCCCTAAATGAAAGAATGGATTGGGGGGTTTTAGACACAGCCACTACTATTAGTGAAAGATTCAGGAGCTAGAAGTCTAGATACGAGCAAGTTTTATATCCTCTTGGTGGAAACAAAGATGTAGACATGGAATAATATGAAATTCTGAGAGTAAAAAAATATCTAGCTTAATCTGGGAAGAAGTAGAACTTCTCTTGGTTATTCAAATTAAATCAGTAAGAATTTTGAGTTACCTTTCAGATATTATAGAGAAGGTCATAATAATACTCAAGGCTACTATAGTAGCTTAAGAGTTGGAGGTAAAAATATGGACCTGGTTTGTTAGTTTTATGCCATTTGATGATAGACTGTTGAAATATCTAGCTTCTATAGTAAGAGGTGCTCTTTAAATGTAAATTCATCTTTCCTGAGAAATGGGTCTTTATATATTTGGCAGCAGGGCTACCTATTGACTGACTGTGCAGTAGTCCCTTCTGGACAAATAGAATCCTTGCCCTCAGGCAAACAGAGGAGCTCACAGGAAATAATGACCCCCCCCTGGAAGTAGAGACTTGAAGTCCAGGACTGAGTATATATGCTATGTTGGTTGGGACTTCTGCAAGTTCCTGTTGTTGATCTTTTTGTTGTTGTTTGTTTTCCTTTGTTTTCTTTTTTGGTCTCTTAGTTGTTTCTCTTCTTTCCCCTCAAGTTTTCCTTCATTGAAAAACTCTTTACTTCCACAAGTCTCACCATTGTTTTTGTTCAGTTATACACAAGGATATTCATTGTTCATGGTGGGAGTCCATCTAAAAGCCTCTCTGACTTCACTTTAAGAACTGTGCAGGTGAAACTCAGCTATTGAGGACTTTTTCCCCCCCTGGCTATAAAAATGTTTGGTCTCAAGCCTATAAGTTGGAAGCAGTGGCTCCTGCTGGGCTGGAATCCTTGGAATCAGGATGTCATTGGGCTGATGGTAGGTGGGCTCTGTCACAGGGCTGATGGCTTGTATACCTACAGGAGGAGTTCTCTGGCCACACCGTTGGTACAGCAGCTCCTTCCAGGCTCATTCATGGAACAGGCATGGCGGCAGTCTTGGAGAAGAGTGCCAGCCCCGGTCAGAGGTAATTTTGTACTGCAGAAAGGTGAACAAGACCAGTAGGAAGCTCCCATAAGGACTAGGGGAGGGATGAGGGTGGATGAGATGGGGAGACACACTGTGGGCCGCTGGGGAAATTAAAACCTCTGTTAAGACATATTTCCATAATATAGATACTTCGATGTGTATTTCCTCTAGTCCAATCATCATAAGTGACTGATACAGCTAAACTGACTAATGTTATATGTCTCTGAACATTTTTACTTAATCACAATTATCACCATTACCTGCCCTCCTGACAATTCATTGTGCTCCTTTCCTTTGAGCAAACAGAATATAACAGACTACTTTTGTATCTGGCCCCAGTTCACTTTTCAGAGGAATTATAAACCATCTCTTTCATAAGCCCATGCTTTGCAGGAAGTGAAAAAGTGGTCTATTGTTTTCTATATGTCAGAAAACAAATGGATTCCTATCTCCCTTAGCAATGCTAACCTAGTATAAAACACTAGATAATTGATCTTGCTTTCAATAAGATGTGACTGTCTTATCCCTTTCATCCATGCCAGCACTATGGCCCCTAAAATAGCACTCTACGGAGTACTATTTAGATCTAAACACCTTTGTTTGCCACTGGAAAGACGGGATTCTCTCTGAGGGGAAAACTTTCTATGCCATTTAGTTAGATGCACTGGATATATTTGAGATAATTGGTGTTCCTTTCAATGTCATGTATAACCTGATGAAACCAGATAAGAATAACATCAACTATTTGAGCTGTTATCTCGCACCAGTATAAGTGCTCTTGTTCTGGATATATATATATATATATATATATATATATATATATATATATGTATGAATGCATTTACATATATACTTATACATAGATATGTATATATATATATACACACACATCTGTATATGTACATAATATATATATTGATAAGCACACCTGGAAAAGTAAAGTGGGAATTGGACTTCAAAACAGTACTTTTGCTAATTATTTCTTGAAGCTTCCTAAATTAGCCTTAGCCAGTTGGTAGTGGAAATAATAACAGAAGGGAAATGAATACATTAAGAGGTATCAATCTAAGTTTGATAATTTGTTAGTCCTAGTAACTATAGTTCTAGCCTAGTAACTGTAGTTGACACAATTAAAATAAGTGTACATTGCAACTCATAATAATGGTCATAATAAAACCATACACAAAGATGCCAGTGACCACTTTAGGGGGAATAGGAAATGTCCAAATACTCATGAGATATGACACTTCAATACTGGGGGAAACTACTATGAGTAGTTTAGGCCATCATTTTGTTTCAAAGATATTATAAGATCTTATTCAGGGGTTGCTAGGAAGTTTACAAAATAGGATTTTAGTTGAAGTTTTTATTAAAGAGCTATTTTTATAACTACATTATATAATTATACATTGTAATTTTATAAATATCCTTTTTGTAACATAGCAAACACTTGAAATAATTTTTTGTTTTGAAACTTTTGAAGCTATTTAATATAGCTTCACACATGAGATTCTGTTTTTTCTGATCAGATAAAGCAAATTGTTTTATTCCACCATTATCTAGGTAGCAATATGTACATTTCTTATCAAATAGTTGAATTTTGGGAGTTGTGACCTTTAAAGTAAAGGTTATGAAAAAACTATTCCCTTAAAATAATCTTAATATTATTTAAATATATATAGTAATTTTAGTTATCATGTTCTTTCCATTAATTTCTTCATCTTTCCTTATTTAACACTGTCAGATGTTAAAAATAACAAATCCAGTTTATTTGAGAATAGAAGCAGCTAATAAGTAGAGGGATCCTAAAAAAACCTTTGCTGATCTGCCATAATATTTTTAGCTCTAAGTATTTTTTGGAGCTCTTATAGTTTTATCTTATAACACTTTGCCATATTTACAACTATTGAAGTTTCATCTAGATTTAAGGATAGTTTTTTCTTGGTGAAAAACCAGAATCCCATGATTGCCGTTGAGTTAATACTTTGCTTTTAGAAACAAAAATCCACATATTTATGGTGGAAATAATTTGACAGGATTTCAAAACCCTTTTCCTACTTAGACAAGAAGTAAATGCTACTTTTTCATATGAAGGAAAAGATGAGAATCCCATCTCCCCAGTGACATCCAATGCCTTCCTCCAACTTAGCTGATTGCTGTGTCCTATTCAGAATCGCTCAGTTGAGTCCAGACTGGCAGAATTTCCAGTTCAGGATTCATTCCTACCCCGCCACCCCCACCCCATAGCAATGCTTTTAGCAAGGAAAAAAAAAGGGCACATAAAACTAAAGGGAATCCATTAAGCCATTTACAACATGAGATCTGTATCTTATTAAAAGTATTTACAGAAATTAGAGAAATAGCATAGTTGGAGATTCTAAAACATTCGTATTTACTAATTCTATAGCATAATTGGTAGTTATCAATGGTAAAACCTTTTCACTAATATAATTGGCTTAAATTTGAAAATAATTTGTTCTTAATACATTAGGCTTCCTGCTTTCTTAACTTGTTAATGAATTTTTTTTTTTTTGGCATGAGCTTCTAAATTAGTCTATCCAGTCTATGCTTGTTAAAGTACCAGTCATTTGTGAATTGACTTTATAGTAAGTGTAGAGCAGTATAATAAAGTGAATGACATTGTTAGTGCATGAAGACGAGTTGTCAGAGTGTTTTGGTTGTATTTTCAACACTGTGACTAGTTCCTATCTAAAAGCAAGTGTGCTGTGTTTAGTCCTTTATTTAAAAGTGAATCATTAATTTCACTTATCTTAAAATATTTTAATAGTTGAGATTAATAATCATGGTTTTTATGGGGATTTTGAAGCTTTGTGTCAAGATCATATTTTTTAACAATATCAGAAGCTTTTAATAAGGTGCTTGCTGCTGAGCTAATGATATGCTTTTGGTGGTATTTCTTATACCTATTTTCAATAGACATGTTCAGGCTAGTGTGAATGTAATAATCAAGCCTCAATCAAACCATACTTAGTATGACAAATATTGCATTATACTGTAATTTAGGTATTCATGCTTCTGATAAAGGGCTTAATTTGACTCCTTGAGGAACGGGGAAAACACTATTGATTTTATACTGGAATGCAAAGTAGCAGACATTTATAGTGCAAGATATAAATCACTTCCTAATTAAAACTAAATCAAGAGAAATTAAGAATCTTATGGCCTTATATGTAATGGTACACAATCTTAAGTGTAAAATTATATTTTGTATCAGTTTGTGTTCCTGTGCATGAGTTTCTGGGCACAAAAATTTTCAGTTAATCTTAATAGAAGCAGATAATTGTGACTTTTAAAATTTCTCTTAATTTCTTTCTGTAGGAACATTGCAGTGGACTAAGCTACTTATTCCAGGTATAATTTATTTATTTTTGTTTTCCCTTTTAAGAAAATGTCAAAGAAATTTTTGGACAGACTATTATTCATCATCATATCCCTTTTAACTGGGACTGTGAATTTATTCGATTACATTTTGGGCATAATCGGAAGAAGCATCTTAACTACACAGAATTCACTCAGTTTCTCCAGGTGAGCTTGATTTTCATAACTGGTGTAAATATGTACCATTCCTTCTCCAACTCCTTCCCTTTTTGTTTTGTTAAGTTTATTACCAAAAAAAATAGCAATCCCCAGTGGCATTTCATTCTCATTTTTCATTTCTAGAGGCAACTTCTTAAAAGTCCTGTGTCTTTCAGTGTTTGCTTCCATGGCTTTAAATAACTAAACTTGTGCCGGTACTTTTACTTTTTAATTTTAACTTTTTTGGTATTTTTTATTGAATTTGAGCTATTAAAGTTTAGAACCTTTTTCTTTCATCTCCCTCTCAGCCACAGACTTGTACATTTTCTGTCACCACCCTCCATGTAATTATATCATGAATGTGCTTATAGCAAGAATCATGTTTGAATGACTATGATTTTGCAAACACAATGCATGACTAAAATGATTGCTTTTCTTAGAGTTTATACTATCTATCTTAGTTTTCTATGTATTGATGTTAATTGATTCTCCAATTTTACCTAAGTTATTTGAATTTCATTTCTATCTGATTAGAATACATTAGGTAATTTTATTAATTTCATTTTCTTGGAGCTATTCAAGAGCGCTTTCTTTTCAGAAAATATTGAGGTAAACTTGATGTAACATAAAACTATTTAAAAGTATGTAATTTAGGGTAATTTAATTCAGTCACAGTATTGTGCAATGACCACCTGTATCTAACTTCAAAACTTTCTTACGACCTCAAAAGAAAACTCTGTACTGATTAAAGTTTCTCCCCATTCCTGCCTCTCCCCAGCACCTGGCAACTATCATTCAGCTTTTTGTCTCTATGGATTTACCTATTCTGAATATTTCATGTAAATAGAATTATACAATATGATTTTTTGCTTGCCTTTCCCACTTAGTGTAATATTTTCACAGATTATCCTTGTTATATGAGTTAGTACTTCATTTCTTTTTTTTGACCAAATAATAGTTCATTGCATGGATATACTATATTTTGTCTACCTATTTATTAGTTGATGGACACTTGGGTATTTCCTGCTTTGCTGTTTTTTTTGTTTTTTTCTTAAGGACAGGTATAGGCAAGAACAAATGAGAGAAGGCAGGCAGGAAGAGAAAGGAAGAAGCAGCATTCCTAATTTGATTTTTATTGAGTTTTTCATCTTGGTTGTTACCCGCCCCAGACCTGGGACAGGAGCCCAGGTCCTGGGGATATATGTGGACTATACTCCTTTGGAGGCAGTGGGACCTAACTGCTCTTCCACCAGAGCATGCTAGGTTGTTCCCACTTTTTGCATATCTTTTTAGTATATAAGTATTTGTTTGAATACCTGTTTTTATTTATCTATTTATTAGATTTCATTGAAGAGGAAGATACATCTTTATTTAGTTATTCATTTTTGGCTTTTAACCTGTCCTGAGTCTTGAACCTGGGTCCTTGGGTTTTATCTGATTCACACACCAGGGGCTCAGTTTCCTGAGCCACATGGGTGTGCCTCTGAATACCTGCTTTTAAACTTTTTGAGTCTATGCCTAAGGGTGGAATTACTGGGTCATATAGTAATTCTGTGTTTGGTTTTTTTGACTGCCAGACTATTTCCCACAACTTCCACCCCTGCGAGCCTCCTCACCTGCTTCGTGATCAGAAGCTGAGCTTTGTGCTTGTTCCTCAGCTGTCAGTGTGTGATCTCCCTTCGCCTTCATCCTGGGGCTCCATTTGCCTTTTTGTTACGTTTAACCTCCATTCGCTGAATTTAATCTCTTTCATGATGACTTTTTTTTTTTTTTTTTTTGGTGGAATGCTACTAGCAGAGGCTTCCCAAGGAAAGTAAAATAATTTTTTGAGAGTTTTCATTTCTGAAGACCTCTTCTTGATTATTCTAGTTAGCCTGTCTAGGTGTAGAATTCTAGTAGAATTAATTTTTCCTCCTGATTTTGAAATTGTTTTCCAGCTTCCAGTGTTGCCCCTGAAAAGTCCGGTGTCCTTCTCATTCTTCACTCTGTTTTGAAAGATTTCTTTCTACTTGAGAGTTTTCAGATTTTTTTTCTATAGTATTCTGAAATTTCACTATGATAGTCCTTGGTGTGAGTTTATTTTATTAATTGTGCTGAACATTTAATGGGTTCTTTCAATCTTAAATCTTACATATAACAATTTCTTAAAATTTGTCTTATTTTTCTTGCCTACTTCTATTTTCTTCTTTATAGAACTAGTAAAATATATAAAATGTATGATCTATCAGTTTTCTATTTTATGCATGCATTTCCTATTAAGTGTATTTCCTATTAAGTTTTTGTTGTAGTTCTAATTTTTCAATGTACTTTTTTTTAGTTATCTGAATATTCCTTTTTGAACAATAGTATACTGTTATTTATTCATGGATGTACTATTTTCTCTTCTCCAAAAATATTGAAGACAGGGTTTTTGTGGGTGTTTTTTTTCCCCCCTGCAAAGTGTCTGTCTTTCCTCTAAGTTTCTTTTTCTTTATTTTGGTCTCTGTTTTTCTTGTTAATGGCTTTTCTCATAGACCTGATAATCCTTGATTGACCACTGCCCATATTTAAGATTGAGTCTTAACTAGGAGTTTTGGGTTCATGGTAGCATTTATTAACTCTGGAAAGTTCTGATACAGTCTCTGGCTAGGCTTTTTTATTAAGGATCCTCTAATTTCTGTGTGTTCATTTTTTTTATCTGAGGAATCAGAATAATCATCTGGCCTCTCATTTACAATATTAAATCTGACTTTTGGCATTCTGGTTGTTGAATAGGATAAGAAGGTTGGAGGTCTCAGTGTTCAGTGTGGAGATGGAGTTTCATTTAACCTTTTTATAAGTGTTCCTGGTCTCTGCTAGTACAGAGATCCTCTGTTAAACAGTGAACCTCTAGTCATCCTAGAACAGCAGAGACTGATTATAGTGGAGTAAGGCAGGTTACTAACTGCTTTTTAAGCCTTCTGTTTCAGCTCCACCATCACTCACTTTCAAGGGTACTAGTACAACCATTTTCCAAGTCTTTGGGGGTGTTCTCATCTCATGTACCTCAACATTATAAAGGCTATATATGACAAGTCCATAACCAACATACTCAACATTAAAAAGCTGAAAGCTTTTCCTTTTAAGGAAAAAGCCAAGGATGTCTTCTCTTGCACTTTTATTATACTTGGTTATTACACATTTTAAAAATCAATTTTATTACAAAAGTTCTAGCCAAAACAATTAGGCAAGAGCAACAATACACACACACACACACACACACACACACACACACACACACACACACACACACACACACACATACATACACACACATTCAACTTAAAGAAGAAAATTCTGCCATTTTTGACAACATGGATGAGTTTTGGGGGGCATTATGCTAAGTGAAATAAGCCAGACAGAAGACAAATACTGCATATATCACCTACGTGTAGACTATGAAACTCATAGAAACTAGAAGAGTGATAGCCAAGTGCTGGAGAGAGGGATGGAGGAAACTGGGAGAATAGAAAAAAGGCTCTAACTTTCAATTACAAGTTTGAGGATGTAATTTATGACATTATGTTGTTTTTTGTTAGCTTTTTTTTTTAAAGGAAAAGTGCAGGCAGGAATGAAGGAAAGTAGACAGACAGGCAGGGAGAGAAAAGAGGAAGAAGCATCTTTATTTTATTTTATTTGTTGACATGGGTTGCTTCCCCCTGGACACAGGACACGAACTCAGGGATATGTGACTTGTTCCTTCAGAACCACTGCTCCGCCAGGGAGTGTCCATTGTGACTAGGATTAATACTCTATTGTATAATTGAAGTTTGCTAAGTAGAATTATGTTCTCTATAAAAACAAATATGTGAGGGATGGACGTCTCAATTTATTTAATAGTGGGAATCCTTTTACAAGATACGTGACTTTCAAGTCATCATGAATTTTTTTTATAATTTTATTTGTCAGTTTTATCTCAACAAAGCTGAAATTTTAAAAGGTAGAAAACTAAAAGCATGCTGATTATTTTTTACTCTTATTTGTCACACATTTATACCATTTGAGTTTACGTTTCTATATTTTATTGCTATTGTAAAGAAAATCCAAGTATTGTTAGATTATATTAAAATTTTTAGATGTTTTTCTCAATATTATTTTTTTAGAATTGACTATTGAAAGATTAGTAGATTTGTCATATGTCTCTAAGCTATCAGCCTGCTAAGAAAAAATTTTTTGATTAATTTTTTGAAGACAAACACCTGCTTAGGTAAGTTTAACATCTTTGGATTATCATCAAGATAGCACAAATCCTTGAAAAATGTAATTTAGTAAAATGGTGAGATTTCTACCAAAAATTATTTTAAATATCAGAAAAAAGTAAAGCAACATTGATCTGTAGACTTTAACAAATATATAAAAATGATAATATATTTAATCTTTTCTATTAATAATATTTATAGCATTCATATATTTAGATGTGAATATTATTTCCAGAGTTGCAAAATAGTATGAAAATTGAATTTAATAATAACACCATTATGTTGTGTTAATTTGGTTTATGTCTTGGGTTCCCAGGGTAGAAATGCTTCAGTTTTGACTTTTTATGATACTTAGGGTATTTCTGATATATTTCACTGTTTCTGTTTATATCGCTTATTACAAAATTTGGATGCCGAAAAGTTCAAAATTTCAGAATTAATTTGGCTATGAGTAACCACCCAGATCTATACAGTGATAGCTGGACACTAGTTTTGCAGTTTATTGTTCCTAACTCTCACATCAGATATACTAAGTATTATGCTTACCAGTCAGTAGTGTTTTTACTGGGTTCAATTTTTTAAATAGCTTGAAAAATAGTCTGTAAAGCAGGGAGGGAGGCAAAGAGGGAGGGAGAGAGAAATGAGAAATTTTGGCAACATTTAAGATTTAAAATAGTACTCTTGGGTGACAAGAATGGCTTCAAGCAGAAGAGACTAAATCACTACTTTTCAAAGGCTGAAATAAAGCACTAAAAATGTATTTTCAGTAATGAAAACTTTTCAAAATCTGAAGGCTTTTTTCCCTTTCCTCTATTTCCCTGCTGTGATTCATTCTGCTTCCTTAAAAGTGTATATGTAGTACATTTTCAGGAAAACCTGTGCTTTTTAAAAGCAATTAAAAGTTTTGTTGTAAATTCAGAGCTGTCCGTTGTTCCTTTCTGTAGTTAAGTACATGTAAGGGAAGGACATCTGTCCTTCTTTTCCAACACATACATTTGGGATATGCTTTAACATACCTAATGCCCTAACTTTTCCTTCCAGGAGCTACAACTGGAACATGCAAGACAAGCCTTTGCACTGAAAGATAAAAACAAAAGTGGCATGATTTCTGGTCTGGATTTCAGTGACATCATGGTGACCATTCGCTCTCACATGCTTACTTCTTTCGTGGAGGAGAACTTAGTTTCAGTAAGTAAAATGTAATTCAGCTTTCTGATTCCTTACATCTTTTGAACCATTGAGTCCTGGATTGCTTCCCTGGGCCCATCTGACTCAACTTGCCTTACTGTTTTGTTGGTTGGTAAATCAGGTGTGTAGAAGGGAGGTGGAGGTGATAGTGAATAATTTTTCTCCAGATCATAACTTTTTGGAGCCAACATCTGTTTTCATGTATTTCCAACTTGTTTACTTTCATTTACAGAGTCCAGTTAAAGGAAGCAAGGGCGTTTGTAGACAAGGGTATACAATAACACTTTCTAATGGGTAGTGCCTCTGTTAGACACTACTGCCTTCACCTTGGCCTCTTTCCACTCCATCAGGCTCCCAAAGCCTTGCTGTTTGGATGGCTTCTTCCTTTGTTGCCTGCAGGGTGCTGTTGGCTAGAGGGATCATCAGTGGCCTCTACACTATTTTAATAACCATGGCCAAGGCAGAAGGTATGGAGGAAATACGTGGGCATCAGCCTTTGTGGCTCACTTCTCTCTCTGCCCCTTCACCTGTGCATTCAGTTTGCGTGGACCAGAATTTTGTTTTGTCAAACTGCAAATCTTTATAAAGTAATCATCTGGACCAAAGCAAACTGATTCACCCACTTCCTCACAAAGAGTGGTGCAGCTTGCCTCACTTAACCAGGTTTTGTTGTTTATGCGTTGTTCTTATGTATGAATTTTTGATTACTGCTTGTTTTATATGGAGGGAAGCCAGTGAAAGCTTTTGTTGTTTCAGCTGAAGATCATTATCCCTGATTTAAACTGGGGTAGAAAGATCAACTTCTGTTCTTTTTCTTCAGTGAATTTGAACATGGAGCATGTCACTTTCTCTTACACATTTCACCTCCTTGACACCCATCTCCCATTCCTCTACCCTCACCTCATACCCTATCCAAAAAATGAGAAGGAAAACAAAAAAAAAGGGGTAGAGGGAGAGAAAGAAGGAAGAAGGAAAGAAAATCTTAATGGGAAGGACTCACTCAGTGCCTTGGGCTGATAGGACTCATTTAAAATTTCAGACGGGCTAGATAGACCTATTAGAGCCTCAATTTACTAAATAGCATTTCAATACCCAGAGGAATATATTAAGTAATTTGAGTCTTGCATTTGGGTCACTAGTATCCAAATTCAAGGTAGTACAAATATCATCTGTATTTGGGTGAAATCATGCATTTGAGAGACAGAGGGGTAGATACATTTGCCTGTCATTAAAACTACACTATTCTTAATAGACCTTTATGATCAAGATTGTCCCATTGGCATTTTCATGAGTATTTCTTCGAGATTTTAATAGAGAATGTTTTAAATCTTATGGGTTCCTCTGACTCTGGGCTTGAAAATTATTCTTTTGTATGCTATGAAAAACATTCTCTTCTGAGTTTATGTTCAAGTGATGGGCAGAGAGAGAAATTACCTCCTCACCCTGCAGAGGTAATGAAGGCCACATTGCCCCCGACCCTCCCCGGGCATGAGAAGGCCCTTTTGTATTGTTCCATTAAAGACATAATTTACTCTCCCTAGATTATTTGTATTTAGTTTCTGAGTTTTGGGTACTTGTGCCTTTCTTGATGCAGATTTAGAGCCCCCTCCAGAGTTTGTTCAATATCTTAATGGCCTTAAAGGAAAGAAAAGATTAGGAGAGCTGATGAAAAAGTGAACAAGTCTTAAAATATGAAGTTACCACTGATTTTTATGTGTATGTATGGAGTGGGTGGAGAAGAAAATTTTAAAGATGCTTCTTATATTGTGTATTGATGTTTAGTTTATCCAGAAACTAGCAGGAGTCCCACAGTTGAGGATCTTAAAAATCCTGTCTAAATAACCATTGTTTTTGATCTATGATAATTGTATTTGTTATTTTTGACCTATAGGTAGATGAACCACGAAGTCCAATTTCCAGATGTTGCTTTCTTCCTTAAAACCTAAATTACGTAGACTTGCCTGAGGGCATGAAAGACACTGAGTGTGTCCCTACAATACTTTCCTTGCATTTATGGGCCATTATCAGTCATTTTAATAATGCAGAATCCTTTGGATCTTCTTTGAGAAAAATATAGGTTGTGTTTATTCATTGTTGTTGTTGCTTTTTAACTTTTTGTGTTGTCACTTCCTAGGCAGCTGGAGGAAGTATCTCACACCAGGTTAGCTTCTCCTACTTCAATGCCTTTAATTCCTTACTGAACAATATGGAGCTGGTTCGTAAGATCTATAGCACTCTAGCCGGCACAAGGAAAGATGTTGAAGTCACAAAGGGTAAGATATAAAAAATATACATTGATCTGAAGCCCAACATTTTCACTTTTCTTCGTCTAAAGCCAGATCCAGAAAGTATGTTATTAGAACCATGCATGTGCTTTTACTTGGGCCATAATGGTCTCCAAAAATCCGGTGGATTTAATGGAATGCTGAGGTCAGGAATGGAAAAGTGGCTTTGACAGTTTTGAAAAGAACCTTGGCCCAATCTGTCAAATAGGTCAGTGGCCCTAGGGCAGCAGCTTGTTTGTACTAGGAGAGTTGCCACAGAAAGATAGGCAAGCCTGCTCCTTTTTGCTAAATTGTAGGATGTTTCAGGTGACTGGAGAGTTACCATTTCTTTTTTTTTTTTTTCTTTTCTTTTTTGCTTTTAAAAGGTGCAGGCAGAAATAAAGATGAGCAGGCAGGCAGGCAGGAAGAGAGAGGAAGAGGAGGAAGCATCCTGTTTATTTTATTTAGTTCATCTTACCTGCTTCCCTCTGCCCTGGGATGCAAACCTGTATCCTTGGGATGTATGTGGACTGCACCAGCCGAGGTGGCTGACCTAACTGCTACTCCACCAAAGTGTGCCACCATTTCTTTTATTTTATAATTCTGGAGACCAAAGCAAATAAACAAGATAAGAAAGAATTCAAAAGAGCTTGTTTTATCTTTCAAGTTAATTTATCTTCATCTGTTTTTGCTGTTTTATCAGAATATTTTATCTTTTGCCAGTCTTCAGAAATTCACAGTTCTTCTTACATAATTATATTTAGATTCAATTTTAGATTTAATAAATACTAAATAATTTAAAAATAATACTAAAATGCCTTTAGCATAGTTAAGGAAGACGTTTGTTGTATATAAGATTTTAAAATATTTTCTTTGTCTTACAGAGGAATTTGCCCAGAGTGCCATACGCTATGGACAAGTTACCCCTCTAGAAATTGATATTCTCTACCAGCTTGCAGACTTATATAATGCTACAGGGTAACTATTTATTAATTCTTCATATTTAATTTAGGACAGTTCCTTTAATATGCGAAGCAGTGGTGTGCTTTCAGTTATTTTAACAGCAGTTTATTCTGTATGTATATTCCAAGAAAGAGAGACAGAGATGAGACACCCAGAAGGAGGAAGACACAAAAGAATACACATATAAGGAGTGGGGCAGTAAAAGAAAGGGACAGAGAATGAGAGGAAAAAATAGAGGAGAGGAGAAACAAGAACGGGGAAAGAGGTAAAAGAAGGGTGTAAAGAGTTGAGGACAATGAGAGAAGGAAGTGGAATAGCAGGTAAAATGAGAAGAGGAAGGAAGTGAGAAGAAAGGGATAAAAAATGGACTTAATTGGATTTTTCTGGAAGCATTATGAATTTAAAAGGTTTGGAAATTTGCCTGAGTTTAGAAGATGCACTAAGGTGCATGCTCAAGAATCTCGTAATCTGTTTGGTTCAGTGCAAATGGTCTTTTTACTAAACAGTATATACCATTTTGTGTTGGGTTGTATTACATTCCTGAAATATGTCTGTGACATTATCATCATAATTACATCACAGACAAGTTCAGCTGTTTCATGTCTCTATTTTATAGACAAAAAGACAAAGCACCTGGAGGGTATTTAATTTGCAGAGTCTTTTTACAAATCCCAAAAATGCGGGGTGGTCACCTAGCAGAATTGGTGGAATAGGAGACTTATGATCTATTAAGTGATCATATTTTTGTTTAGCTACAGTAGTTCTTTGTATAGGAATATCTGAAAAAGAATTTTCACCCTGGAACTGAGGACTAATGGAAGTTGAGTATACAGGAGTATACATGAATATACATTTGCCTTCATGTTATGTAAGGAATTGTTGAACTGGAGATATGTCTAAATATATAAGCCATCTTTGGTGATTGACATGAAGTCTAGAATTCATGTTTTTAGCAAAGATCTTGGGTCTGCATGATAATAAATGCTTTCAAAAAGTGCATCTCAAAACTGGATCTGAAGTGATCTTCTGGTTCATGGACTGAACTTACTTTTAAGTTTTTTTTTTTTTAAACAGTAATGCATTTACATGGCTCAAAACATATGCTATAAAAAATTTCCATCCTATCTTTGAGCCTTTTCTTAAAGGCAACCAATATTTATCAGATTTTTTATCAAATCTCAGAGTATGTTGGGATATTTTACTCTAATGAATTAAATATGTATGCTAAGGGAATACATTTAGTATGTATAGGACCTGTCAGCATATATACTTTGCTTCTAGCAAGAATTATTTACTTTTATTATCTATCATTGGAATCTTTTTAAACTCATGGACTATATTTTTCTGGAGTCTTTTATTTTGCTGTAGCAAGTAGGGTCTGAAGATTTTTCTCA
This sequence comes from Solenodon paradoxus, assembly GCA_004363575.1. Classification (NCBI taxonomy): domain Eukaryota; kingdom Metazoa; phylum Chordata; class Mammalia; order Eulipotyphla; family Solenodontidae; genus Solenodon; species Solenodon paradoxus. The sequence continues at coordinate 204,564 of RJWH01001479.1, forward strand.
CTAAAATGGGTCTCTGTGAATAGGAAAAATTATATTTTTAAACTATAGTCTTCCCCCCCCACCTTCTTTTTCTGAATAAAGATAATCTTAATATGAGGGGTTTGTTGATGTCTAACAATTTTTTCTTTTTCATATTTTTGCCTAAAGGCGCTTGACTTTGGCAGATATTGAGAGAATAGCTCCGTTAGCTGAGGGGGCCTTACCTTACAACCTGGCAGAACTTCAGAGACAGGTACGAGGAACCTCATAAATAGAATAATTTTCAAAAATGCTGAAATAGTATACATGTGACAGCCTAGAGCTTCTGAATTCTATGAAAATTTGAAACAAAGACTTTTAGCTCAACACTTACCTATACAGAGCTAGTGTTATCCCCACCCTCACAGAGTGTTTTTATGTAGTCACCAGATTTATGTTTGTTTTTTCTTTTAGCTTGTTAAAAATAGTCAGTTAAACATACCTTGACTACCTTCCCCCTAGAATTAGCAGTACTTTTTGTTCGTTTGTCTAGTTATATTTACAGATTAGTGTTAAGTTCACTTTGTATCTTTAAACTGATTTTTATAGTGGTTTTAAAATACAAAGCATTCTTGTACTGTAATCTTTCACTAAGATTATGCCTTATAGACTACAATGAAAAAAGGACCTAATTAATGAACCATAAAGAAAATCTTGACTATTACTGTATTTTTTAATAAAATATTAGGGTTTTTTTAATGTGAAGGATGATGAAAACAGTATTTTTGGAGTCATCTAAGTTAATGCAGTCCCATTTCTGATTTCAAAATAACTATTTGGTTAAGTTATTGGGGAATAAACCTCCTTATATTACTTGGAAGAGTGAAATAAAGCAATTTTTAAGAAGAAATCTTGTTTTAAAGGCAAATTCTTACTTCTGTATCATTTGAAAGAGTTTTGTTCGCAGCAGATGGACATATGGCTTTGTGTTGGGGGCTAGTCCTTGTCCTGTTGTTCCCTGCTCTGAAAGATATAAGACCTGTGTCCCACATAGTTCTTTAGGAGACTGAAGTCATTAGAAACTAGGAGATGTGGAGAGTGTGGAGATGTGGAGAGTGTGGAGGATGTGGAAGAGAAGATGGATTAAAAAAAAAACAACAAAAAACAACTAAGCTAAATGGGCATGCTGCAGAAAGAGCCCAAGTTTATTTTTTTTTCTTTTTTACTACCACATTGGTGAGCAGCCAAATGCACCAGTGAAAAATCAAGGAGTGTAAGTATGGTTCACTTTGGAATGTTTTAGTAGGAAATCTTTCTTCTACTTGAACTCCATGGAATGATTTTTATCTCTAAAACTGATTATAATTTTTCATTCTCTTTTATGTAATAAACAACTTACATAGCCAGGTCGAAGTAAATGGAAAATATTGTTTTTGTATATTTATTTTATGTTTATACTTTATTTGCTTGTTTTTTTGTTTTTTTTTTTTAAAGAAGCACTTTAGTTTTTATTTAGTTGTTCACATTGATTCCCCGGCCCTGGGCCTTGAACTCAAGACCTTGGGATACATATGTGACAGCTCCCAGGGTGTAATAGCCCCTAGACCACCAGGGTGTGCTCATGTATTCACTTATTTATTTTTACGAGGAAGGAAGAAAGGGAGAGAAGGAAGAAGCATATTTATTTGTTTACTTATTTTTTTGCTTATTTTGGTTTTATCATCCCCGCCCCAGATTGAAAACCTGGGTCCTTGGTACTTTACATGGTCTACATACCAGCATATCAAGCGCTTGAGCCACAAGGGCACCCCTGTGCTTGATGCTTTCTACAGATTAAAATATACCTGTAAAATCTGAAGATTTTTCTCATTAAAATGGGTCTGTGTGAATAGGAAAAATAAAGCTTTTAAACTATAATCTCCCCCTATTCCTGCCCTGCTTCCTTTTCTGAATGAGGATGATCTGTAACCGATGGTAATTTAGATTCATTAGTTACAAAACTTTCTCATCTGCTATCATCAGTGTTTATTTCCATTATAAGTTCTTTAAAAATCGGTGAATTTATGGCAGGCCCCTGTAGCTTAAGCAGCTAAGGCACATGCTTATAAAAGTGATGAACTTGGGTTCAAGACCTAGGGCTGGAAAATAAAATAAATTAAGATAAAAATCTGTAAATATGGGTTTATGAAAAGCCATTGGTTTTTAATAAAATTTAATATAATTATTAGATTTTGAGACATACTAAATATTTAAAGAGCTCTTACTGAATTTAAGTGTAAATTTTGTAGTATACATTTATCAACATTTACTCTTGAGGTTTGGAGAATTACATCTCAAAAGGAGTGTTTTAGAATGTTACATGTCTATTAATATAGCTTTCCCTGGGGGGAGCTTTAGTATTTTTATATTTCATTCATATTTAATGTTTCATTCACTTAGTAAATGCAACATAATGAATTTTAAATCCCCAAGTGATATTCTCCTCTCAGCTTTTCTGCTGCTTTCCACTTCAGTTGCTTCTTTTGCCCTTTGCAGTTTCCCAGAGGCCATATTTGAAAGGTCTTTTTTGTAATCTTTGTTGTCTTAAGTCTACATCCCACCGTATTTCTGGTTCTTTAGGAAGATGATGTAATTCTGCTGCTGGAATAAATTCTCTGTAGGACAGATTTGAGGTGGGCATGAGTGCTTCAGTGGCAGAGGTGATATATTCATGTATGGTCATCCTCAGAGGTCATGTCAGATACTGAGGAAATAGGGTCTTTGATTGGCATCGGATGCTAGTGGGCTCTCTCTGCCTTTCACCTGACCAATAGGGTGGCACAGGGATTTTCAGTCTCAGAAAGCAGAGAGACATCCTGGGTATTCTTTCATTGTCCCCAAAGGAAGCACCTTGGAGTCTGAATCATTTGTTTTCTTTCCGACATAACAGAGAGGTTAGCAGTGGGTAGTCTTTTCATGAAGGTTACATATGGAGAAATAAAAATAAAGGTTTCAAATCTTTTGCTTATAAGTTATTACAAAAGCAACATTTGTAAATAAACCTCAATACAAGTAAAAATAATTTTTTAAGTTTGATTAAAAAGCAGATTTTTGAAGATTATACTTTCATCTTTATTTTTTAAAATTATTTAGAAAGTTATTTATTTTTTATTTTATTTAGAAAACACTGGTTGTTTTCCCCCAGGCCCAGGACATTTCCTTTCCTGAATGTAGTCCCTAACAGAAATGAGTACGTATGTTGATTAAAAGACACATACAAGAGTGTATATAGTGTATATAGCAGCATTAATTTTGATAGCAAAAAACCACACAATTTTCCAATGTTTATCAGTAGTAAAGTGGGTAAATATGATGTGGTATAGAAATGACCAGTGAGAAAAATAGAAATTTCATTCAGGGAAAGTGAGTTAAATAAGAGGAGATAGGTTGCAATGAAGAGGATGTGGCAATTCTGGAGCATGGTTCACTTTGGAAATTAAAACCAGTTAAAAGATCAGTTTGGAACCTATTTGAGACTGATTTAAGCTTTTTCCTTACTGTATTTTATATAATTAATTTTCAGCTGTATGGAGAAAATGAGCTATGTTTAGGCTGACCATATTCTCTTGAATAAAAAATGGGACATGGGGTGGGGTTTTGCACTGGTGACTAAGGGGAGGGGAGGAGGTGGGGCAGTGAGCAGGAACAGAGCAGCCAGGCAGCCACAAGTAAGCAGTATGCAATGCCCACGGGCCAGTGCATAATAAAGACATGTGGTCCAGCAGGACTTCATAAAAATGGGCAGGACCCGTGCTAGAAATTTTGGCACCTTTGGTAAAAATCAAATTTGGCATCCTTACAAGTCCTGCTCTAAATGTCCTGCCTAAAACAGATGCCACTTTCGCCATCCCAGTGCCAGAAATGCTCAGTAACCTCCACAGTCCCTGAGAGAACCTCTGTGGTGCCAGAAATAACCCCCATCGTACTTAACTGTGCTGCTGTGTTCTGCGCTTTTTGAAGAAATAGACGGGCACTGGGTGAGGTGGAATCGTCTTCCCACACGGCTCCTCACAGGGGCCGGGAACAGCAGTAGCAGCCATGACCCACCGCAGTTAGCCCTGGCAAGGGCTATCTTTCACGTGGGGCAAAGGAGCAGTTGCTTTTGAGGTCCCTCCACCGACTGGGCCTGGAGTAATTCAGCTTCCCCTTTTGCCTCTGGTTTATTAAAAATAAGACAGAATCGACATTTATATTAAAACTATTGGATGGTCAGGAAATAAGAAAAAGATGGTACAATCCTGTTTAAATTGGCACATATGGTCAGCCTATCTATGATGACCCTGTTTTGGTATTATATATATTTGTTTCTATGAGAAATTGTATTCAAGCTACAGACCACTCACCCAAAAACTTCAGGAATATTAACTGGATTGAGTTCTGCCAAAACATTATTTGAGTGATTTTTCTCTCAATTTCATGTATACCATTTCTTAAACATAGGATTTTATCTCTTGTTGTCATGAACTTTCTTTGAAACTTGAATTCACGAGTAAAGAGAAAGCTTTGCAATGCACTCACTTACTGGGGAACTTTTTGCGGGGAACTTTTAACTTTTGTCGCCTGTGATAGTTTCACCATAAATGGAAGTCTGTTCAAAAATAAGGACATTGAGTCTGTTTATTTGTCACTTATGTCATTTAAATTACTAGATTTAAAGACTTACTATATACTCTTACACACAACTGAATTCCCCTACTACTAAGATAAAAGTATATGTTGCTTAATACTACATGAGGCAGCTTGATTTGGAAAGATTGATTGACTTGTCGTCTGACATGGTCTTGCCTTCTCTGATTCTTATTATGAGGTACATTTAACAACCAAAGCAAAAGAACTCTCCAAATCAAATCTCAGGTTATTTCTTATCATACACATATTTGTCAAGGAGCAGGTTAAAAATCCTTCAAGATTCTCAATTCTTGTTTTGCTTTGAAAAACACTTAATTAATCTTGTTAAATATCACCTTCATGATCGTAATCATAACCTTAAGGGAAAGAGTGCTTTTTCCTTTGGCCTATTTGCTCACGGTAGGTGATCATCTTAGTGCTGAGTATTTTCTTTCAGCCAAAATGCTAAAAATTTAGTACACAGTCATTAATAGGGATGACAGCTTCAGTAGCATTCTACTTATGAATATTCATGAAATGAAATCCATAGCATTAATCATTTCAATTTACATAACTGAATACAAGTGAACCATAAGTTTCAGGAGAGCTAAAGCCTTAAAAAAAAATAAAACCCTTAGTAACCATATATTGTATTTAAAAAAAGTAAATGATGTTTAATAAAGGCAGAGGGGACATTTCTTTCTAAAGGCATTTTGGGTATTTATAGAAATGTTTTTAGCTAAGAATTGAAGTGCAGTATAATCCTTCAGTTTTCATAGGATTTTGTAGGACTCATAAACATTCTTTACAGACGATATATGTGGTTGTATATGTGGTTGAACACAGGAGAAAGCTTTTATATGAATAAGGGAATTAATGGTTACTTGATTCTTATATGGGATCATAGACCTTTTATTCTGTCAGTTTCAATTCAACATGTTTTTTTGAAAGGAGACATGACTGAAAATAATTCACAATCTGTGAGAATGAAGTTATTTTCATCCAGTTGTGACTGAGAGACTCTTAATTTCTGAAAAAAGTTTTATGTGCATGTTTTTAGAAGTTAAAAATATAGATGCGGCATGCCCTGGTGGAGCAGCAGTTGGGTCAGTTGCCTCCAAAGGAGCGAGCCACATGTCCCTGGGTTTGGGGAGAAAACAACCAGTGTGAATAACTAAATAAAAATGAAATGAAATGAAATACTTCTTTCTCTTCTCCCTGCCTGCCTGCTTACCTTCATTCCCGCCTATACCTTTCCTTTAAAAAAAAGAAAAAATATATACATATATGTGTATATAAATGCTATGTGTTTATTAGATAACAGCAGCCAAATAGATTGTTAAAAATATTTTTGAATCTAAGCTAAAATGCCATCATTTGAATTTCTTCAAAATAATTTATTTAATATTATCTTTACCTTGAAGTTATAGCTTGTTTATTTTCTCAACTATGTTGTTTTTGAAACAGTATCAGGATGAACTGATTCACCTCTGTTCAGTCAGCATTTCAAAAGCTAATTGTAGCATATTCAGTCAATACAATACTTTACATTGATACTAACAGGATTTTTGCATAATAAATGAAACAGTATTTTTAAATATTTAATTTCATCTAATTCTTTTATAATTTATATATGTTTCAAAGGAAGCCAGTAATGTGGGTGAACAGACAGGCAGGCAGGAAGAGAGAGGAGGATGAAGTATTTATGATTAATTCAGTTGTTCATCCTGTTTGTTTTCCCTGGGTCTCAAAACCCAGGTCCTTGGGATGTCTGTAGACTATGCCTGGTGACTTAACTGCTAAGCCACCAGACATGCCAAATTTATATTTTTGTGTATGTTTAATTTGTTTGTCATACAATTTTATAATGTATTACTAGATTTATGCATTCATATATTGTTAGTATAGTGGAGCATGCATGTAACTTATACATGAGATCGAATACTGGGGCTAGCTGCTTAAAGGAGTCTTCAGTTGTAAACAATTATTGGACACTATTGACTTAAAGAGCAGTGGAGAGTGCAGTAGGGAGACCAGGGTTATTGCTCTGTTCATTCCTCATCTCATGGTGAGACCTTTGTCAAGTTACCTTTCCTGTCCAGAATATGCCATTTTACCTTTGTATGCACAGTAGTCTGAATGACTAAACAGTAGAGCGTGGTCTGACTGTGGGTAGAAATTGCTGAGAGTCAGCATCTTCCTTGTGGTCTCACAAGGGAGTTTATTTATAAAAGATTGAAAAACTTCAGGACCCTGATGGACTGCATTGGGCATAGGTATGCAGGCTTGGGAAAATACTCTCACCCTTTATGAGATAAAAATCTCTAAACAGCCTAAAATTAGTATTATTATTATAATAAACAACAGAAAGTAGTTAACTTTTTGGGTGGCACCTTTTTTTGCTGTTCTGTGAATCAAAACTAGATTTATATTCAAGCTGTTAAAATATCCCTTATTAGATTTCAAATAAAAATATCAATCTCAAATCATCTTTTTTTTTTAATTAAAGAGGTTATTGAAGAAACATTGCATTATATAGGCTTAAGGTATACATTATCATAAGTCAACAAATCAGTATCTATATATTAAGTTTACCATCAACAGTCAATTCTGGTCTTCACCATATAATTTACTCCTTTTATCCAACTTGCCTTCCCTCCTCCTTCATTTCTGGTCATCACTAATTTGGTCAGATAGACTAAAATCTATTTTTGTTTTATTTGGTTCATTTGTTTGTTTGGTTTCTCATTATACAACAAATGAGTGAAATAATATGACACCTTTCTTTCTCTCTGACTTTTTATAAAGCGTAGTTCCTTCTTGGTCCACCCAGCTTGTTAACTAATGGCAGGATTTCATCTTTTTTTTTTTTTTTACTGATAGCTGAGTACTGTTCTCTTGTGTATATCTGTAATGTTTTTACTCACTCATCTGTCACTCAGGTTGTGTGCGCTTAGATTGCTTCTAGTTCTTGGCTACTGTTAATAATGCTGCGGTCACATAAAGGTGTATGTAACTCTTCAAATGAGTGTTTTCGTGTTTTTTCGGGTAAATACCTTGAAATGGAATAACAGAATCATATGTAACTTCAGTTTTCAATTATTCTGAGGACTCTCCACACTGCTTTACTAATGCTTGGACCAATTTATACTACTACCTATAATGCATAAGGTTTTCTTTTCTCCACAGCACTTGTTTTGGTCTTTTGGTTAATAGCCATTCTCACAGGTCTGAGATGCTCTTTCATTGTTTTTCTTATAGCCTATTTTAAATTGAAAGCAAATCAATCTCAAACTCATTCTAACAGTTCATATTTTTACTCTTTTCCCCCTCACATTTTATAGTTTTTCTTTCTTGCTATTTTTACACAGGGTTTCATTCATTATATAGAAATCCCTTTAGTATTTCTTGCAAGACTTGTGGAGTTCTTCAATTCTGAGTGATAACCTGGTAGGGTAGAGTATTCTTGGTTAGAAGTCCTTTTCTTTTAGCACTTTGAATATAACTGTCTTTTTGCCCCGTAAAGTTTTTGCTGAGAAACCTGTAGACAGTCTTATTGGGGTTGCCCTTATGTCTGACTTATTTTTCTCTAGCCATTTTTAAGATTCTCTCTTTATCTTGTATTTTTGTCTTTTTAATTATAACATGCGTTTGTGTGTATCTGCTTGCATTTATTTTGTTTGGAACTTTTTGAGCTTCTGGAATCTGGATGTCTGTTTCCTTCCCCAGATTAAGGACATCCTCAGCTATTATTTCTTCAAATAAGGTTTCTGGCCCTTCCACTCTCTTCTACTTCTGGAACTCCTATGATGCATATGATATTTCTCTTGATGTAATCCTGAAAGTCTCTTATGCTGTCTTCACTTTTTAAAATTCTTTTTCTTTGCTCTTCTGCTTGGGTGCTTTCTGTTGCTCTGTTGTCTAGCTCATAGATTTGATTGTATTTGCTGCAAGATTATGATTTTTGTCCTACTATGTCTAGTTTTCTACCCTGTTTAATGATACTTTTTCTATGTGTTAAATTCTGTTTTGAATGTAATAGATCTCTGTTTTCATCTACTTAAGTTATAATAAAGTTGGTATTAGGATGGTTGAGATTTATTAAGTACATAAATACATTAAGTGCCATCTTGACTTTTCATCAAATAGCTCTTAATTTCTTACTTACTGTAAAATATATTGAGCCAAAGCACTATGGCAAGTATCGTGAGCATTTAAAAGGTCTTTGTCTACAGAGGCCACAATAAAATATTCAATATTTAGAGATCAGATGCTTTGGTTAAAGCAGAAATCATGCTTATTGTATATAATGCATAAAACAAAAAGACAGATAAAACTGTTCTGTAGGTTGCTTCCCAAGTTGCTTGTGAATATCTGATTTTGCCACATTTAGCTTGGTTATTTGAACTTTGAAGAGATTATACAAATGAAAGCAAATCAGACTAGTCTAGCTTACTTTTTTTTGTTTGTTATTTTAGACACAGATTCCCTGTCTAATAAATTATTCTGAGGTACCTAAGTGCTTCAGTTGCTATTAAAAGATCATTCCAAGTTAATATTTTCCAAGTTTTTTTTAATTATAAAGAAAATGTTATTTATTTTAGACTTTGCATAGCATAACTGCTATTTTCATATTGAAAATATTATAGCACACAACTGTCACACTAACAGAGACAGATTTTTTCAGATCCTTCCTTTATGCTATGGGACACTCATGAAATACTGTTCCAAATTACAATAGGATTTCCTCCTCTGCTTTATCATCATCAGAGATATTATATTAGAACTATGAACATAGTTACGATACTGGTTCTCAACCTAACTACATAGCAGACTGATTTGAAACCTTTTAACAGTATATGTATCAGCCCTAGGGATTTATTTTTTAAAACCACTTTACATAGGTAGTGTTGGGAATTAATACATAGGTCTAGGAGGAGAAATGCCTAGTATTATGGGTTTAGAAATATTGTACTTTTCAAGCTATAATCTCAGGGATTAAACTACAGAGTCAGAAATAAGGGGAAAAGGACTTTAAACCTTTGAAATAGCAGTTATTAAAGTTTTTTGGCACTCGCTAGTGGAGTAACAGTTAGGTCAAATCCCTTTGAAGAGCACAGGCCATATACCCTTGGGTTCGAGTCCCAGGTCTGGTGGAAAGAGCCAGTGTAAACAGCTAAATATGAAAATAAAATTAAGTGCTTTTTCCTCCTCTATTAAAAAAATAAAATAAAGTTTTAAACTTTAGTCCAAAAGAGAAATCCTTGACTTTGTTTTACATATACTCCTAATATCCTAGCTATTTGAGTTCTGTGACCTCAGTAGATGAAAGGTAGCAAAATCAAAGTAGGAGGCTGTTGGTAAAAGACATAATAGTTGTCAGGCATGGGAAGTTAACATAGATAGCTGTGTTAGATCTTGATGTAGTAACTGATGGACATATGAATATGATGACTTTCAGTCATTAAAGATGGTGTATTATGATCAATATTCTCAGATTCAAGGGTCAAGATAAATTTTCTGTATTTTGGAATATTTTTAAATTTTAACTTGGTTTAAGTAAAAGTAGGGTGACTTTACAGCTGAAATGCTTATTTATCTGGGAGACTCACTTTTGTAGAATGTTAGTGTTTTCTGCAATTGTAGCGGATAAATGAGGCACTGATATGCTGGTTTAAAATGCGGGGTGGGAAGCACTACTGGGTCTCTTTGGCTGAATATATTTTTAAAGTTAATAATAGAGGTATCTATTTTAAAATCTTAAAGTAGCCAAATTGAAGTTTTAAAATTTTTCTGCATGCTTTTCCAATTTTTTTTTAACATGTTTTCTTCTTCCCCACAGCAATCTCACGGTTTGGGCAGACCTGTCTGGCTCCAGATTGCCGAGTCTGCTTACAGATTCACTCTGGGGTCGGTTGCTGGAGGTGAGTGACATGTCTATGTGCTGCTTCAAACTTGTGTTAATGTAATATTATCTCGCTAGACTAGGACAGATCTGCCAAGATGCAGTTCATTGTTCCCTCCAGTCATGACTGCAGGGCTTTCTGAAATGTTCTTTATTTTTACCTGTGATCAGAGGACTTGTCATAGCACAGCAGTGGCCCCTCTGGCTCCAGACTGTCTTCAGAACAAAACCTCTGTAATAATGTGAAAGTCCTGGATACACTGCAACCCTCACCTTAATTATGCTGGCTAGAGCCAAGATAAAGAAATGGAGAATGAGACTCTTTATGGAGCTGGGGGGTGAGTGCAGGTAGGAAATCAAGATTTCGAGGCATAAATCCCAGAACCTTTTGAACTAAAACAAACGCTCAAAGGGATTTGCTTTTGGTTTTCTGCTTGTATTTTTTGTTTTTGTTTTCTTCCTTTTTCACTGATTGAAGAATATCAACATTTGTAGCTTATTTGCTGACATGAACCTCCCTCCTTGCTTCTGACCAGAATTTGAGAGACCTTTTTTGCTTATATACTTTCCATAGAAATGTATAGAATTTGAAGTTGTCTTGTTGAGAAGAACCTAGCAGGTGTAATGAAAATGCTTGTGATTTTTCAAAACAAGCCTGAAGTGATGGCATAATTATTTTTTCTTTTCAGTCTGTTTTAGGGCTTGCAAGTCATGTTTTGGTTGAAAGCTGAAAAATGTAATCCTCTAGTTCATGTTATAAATTTTAGTCCCTGAGACATTCTAAAGCCTAGTCTTTTAAAACTGTAGCTAAAGTCTGTGTATACAGAGAGAGGGCCAGATTGTGATTTGGTTCTAAAATTATGCTTGTAACTAAGATTTATTTACCAAAATGATTTAGTAAACTAAATTAAAAAAAGACACCACCAGTGCGTACATATGTAGTCTTTTTAAGGGGTAATTGGCATAATAGCTGGGAATTTGGTGGGAAATATATAGAAATAAGTTATATATAATAGTTGAATGTTGTTATTGAAAATGGAATAGTGACTAATATTGGTGGTGACTTGAAAACCCACTTCATTTGTTCTCTGAAGCAGCTATATTTATGGACTCTGATGGTTGTTCGTCTGTCTTCCTTTAGCTGTGTATGGGAGAAGATAGCACCGAGTTTCTTTTTGTGAATAAGTGTTTTATTTTGCTCCTTTGAGATGAGATTTGTTCTCCATATGGCTCTGTCACTTGTCTGCGCTCACTTTCAAGCCTGTACACTGCTCTGTTTGCAGCCGTGGGCGCCACTGCAGTATATCCCATAGATCTGGTGAAGACGCGCATGCAGAACCAGCGTGGCACCGGCTCTGTGGTTGGCGAGCTGATGTACAAAAATAGCTTTGACTGTTTTAAGAAAGTCTTGCGTTATGAGGGCTTCTTTGGACTTTACCGGGGTAAGTAAGCAAATCTCAACAGCTGAACTTAGTGATTTTTGTCTCTCTTAGCAGCAAATTTTCATTTACTCATTATGAAAATCAATGTGAGCCTGCCCAGTCAGACGAGGGCTGTTTCTCTCTTTTTATGTTCTCCTATTACTCATTTCCCTGATTACATTCTTGCGGGTAGCTAGTGATACTTGTCTGCAGACAAGCTTCATTTCTTCTTCCTGCTATTTATATTTTTTGGAATCCACATCCTGCATTTGTCTCAACTTGGGTCTGTGGACACTGTGCTCTTACAAACGAAGGCACATGTCTGCAGGTGGAATACAGGGTGACAGCTAAGAAACAGAGAGCTTCCTTTTAGCAAAGAAATAGAGAGGAGAAATACACCCCTTTGTGAAATAGAATCCAGGCTGCCATTTAAAGGTGAGTTACTCCAATCTCCTTTTTCAACTGAAAGAAATAGAAAACATTTTTGGTCTCTTTCAAGGATGCCATTCAGAAGTCTTTTTTCCAGAGAGTTGTCTGACTTTGAAAAAAAATTAAAGAAAACCTTTTGGCTCCAAGTGTCATTTTTGCTCCTTTCCTCCCCTTAGCTCAGAGGCACTGAGTGAAAGCAGAGGGATTTTATTTTGCAGGGAATGTTACCACCAGCTCCGCTGAGCTCAGTGCTGTCAGCATCAGAGGCAGCAGCCCATGCAGAATTCTCCCCACCCCCATCAGCTTTGCAGGAACTTGTCCTTTTGGATGGGGAATGACTTTCATGTACATGTTTCCACATTAGAATTTAGGGTTTCCTTTTGGGAGGGAGATTAATTTTTTAATCCCTTTGGGCGCCACTAGGAATTCTTTGAAAATACTCTCTACATGCCCAAGTCCAGGGCATTTATGTAATTTACTGTACTCATTTGTTTGCACACATAGTGTCATTAATCCGGTACTCATTCTGAGCTCTGCTGAACTGTTTGGCTTAGAACTTCTTCTAGGAAAAGAAGACGGGGCCTGCATAAAGCTTTAAGCTCATGGACAGAAGAAAAACACCTCTGGTTAGCATAATGTGCAGATATTGAAGTGAAAGACTGTAGCTCTAATACACATATTTGAAAGGAGAGAGCTCTGGGATGTTCACTGTTGGCATTATATAGAATTAAAGGAGGGCGTCACTCTGCAGTCAAGCTAGGCTTATGTATTCCTGTTCCTGAGAAAGAATGTAATTAGTTTTACTCACTCTTCAGAACTCTGGTCTCTTCCAGTTGTACATTATGTACCTCATGGGAAGAGGTGCGCATTGTCCAGAATGCAGATCTGTGCATGTGAATGCTTGTTTTAAGCCATATTAAACTGTGAACATCCAGATCTTATGTAATAGGGAATCTGAGGGTTGAATGGTGCTAAGGTAGTATTTCTTGACATCTCCAATCTTTATTTCTTGATTGTGATTTTTTTTTTTTTTTTGTATATTTTTAAAGAGAATGAAAGGAACCTAGATATAAACAGTACAGTTTAGTCTTCTCAATGAATGGATGCTTTTTTTATTTCATTGAGAGAGAGGTCTGTTAATTAAATGGGTCCAGTATAGCAAGTTCAGGCCAGTGGTGGCACTGTTAGTTTTATTCATTGTGTAAGCTGATAAAATCAGTTCCTTAAATGAGAGACTCTTGTATTAGGGAGAAGATTGTAGGAGTCCTGTATGTGAACACTCTGATTACTGAGATTGTCATATATTGCTTAGAACTGGTCCATTATTCTGTCAGATGATTGACAGAATTGTTCACAGATTAGCCTAAATTTCTTTGTAGGCAACAATGATAAAATGACATAAATCAGTACTTTATTAAAATTCCATGAGCCTTACTAAGGCAAGTTGTAAAACAAATACACATACTGACATGGATGTATGGGAGTTACATGAAAAGTAATAGAACCTGATAATCATGAGGGTTAGAAAGTTAAGACTGCCATCTGCTGATTTATTCTTTTAAATCAGTCTGCTACCCATTAAAGGTGTATGTGGATTTGTGTGTGTCATTGATAATTCAGTTTGACTGACAGTAGCCTGTATGTACAATTACTTGCTGGCTCTCGATTCGTAGAAAATCACTCAGCAGTATCCTCAAAGTAGGCTTAAGATCAGCAGTTCTCATGCGAACACATACATAACTCCCTTTGGTTGGGTGGTTTAAAGGATATAAAATGTTTATTGTTAGCATCTTTGAAAAATGTATGCAAAAAATGTATGCTAACAATTTGGGTAATCTGTGTGCTTTAGAAAGCTGAGCCCTCTGAATATCTACAGATGTTGAATTGTTTATATATTTTTTCTTTCCCAGTTTGTAGTCAGCCTGGGAAATTTAACTTTCTAAAAACAATGATTTCCTTTGTCTTAAGGGATGCATTTGGAATGTCTTTAAGTTTGTCATATGTTGGTAAATAAGAATATAATAGATATGTTTTTGCTTATAGAAGATATCAAATAATATTTAAAATACTTTTTTCTTTGCAGTTTTGGCTTTTTAAATAAATGAGCACTGAATTTTGAGTTTCTCAACAGTGACGATTTGTAATATTTCTGTAATAACCAAACTGCTGTCTGCCTTACATAGGTGACATCATTTGTGGCAAACTCTGGATCCATGTAACAGCAGGCTTAGCATGCTTTGCAGAACTTTTCCAAGCGTATAATGTTGGCTTCTTTAAAGTGTCTTTGTATGTTTGTATGTTGCTTGCAAAGTGGGATGGGGTTTAGTTACATTGTTATTAGCAGTGGTCTTCTAGTAGAGAAGACTTGTAGCCACCATTCCTTCCTCAGGTACTTTTTGGGAGGTGTTAGATAATTAGGCTTTAAAGAAAAAATACTTAAGAAAACGATTTATAGCCTCAAGAAAACATAAATTTATACTGATATAGTTACTGCATGTATATGTATATATACGTACATGTGCATATGTGTATATATGTGCATGTATATATGTATATATGTGTAGTTTTTAGGATAATCTATTTTATCCAATTTTAGTGAAACCCTAGAATATTTGCTGGGTAAATAATATGGGGAAAACTGTTCCTTGGTGGGCTTGTGTATTCATGTCTAGTACATCTAATAATTCTCTCTATTTGTCTAGGTCTGATACCACAACTTATAGGGGTTGCACCAGAAAAGGCCATTAAACTGACTGTAAGTTTCTTTCTCATTAAATGTATGTCATTTGTTTAGATTATCATTAAGCGAAATGTTCAAACTGATGCTTTGGAAACTGGCACACTATCAAGGCCTTAAACCTTTAATATATGTATAGACATTTGATAATTATAAATTTTACCACGAGACAGGTATTTTGCTGTCTTGGAAAATATTGGAAAACGTAACAGGCCAGTAGAGGAAATGGTTGGAAATTCTGGTTAATTCATGCTGTCTTTCCAATTAGGTTAATGATTTTGTCCGGGATAAATTTACTGGAAGAGATGGTTCCATTCCGCTTTTTGCAGAAATCCTTGCTGGAGGCTGTGTAAGTAGTAATCCTGGGCATTTCTTGTGCCAGATATGTTCCTTTAACTCTTTTGCCCATTAGATATAATATCTGAGTGACATTCTTCCTGAGCACAAAGGATTCTAAGCATTTTCTCAATGATCATATGGAATGATTTTTAAATTTCATTGCATAATCTAGCTGGTTTTGAGTGTAGGGAAGAGCTTGTGTTTTTGTCAGCTTGGTCGCTCAGAAGCTCCTGAAGCACTGTCTTCCACCCTTTTAAAATTTCTAATTTTAATTCTTAAACATCACATAAAATAGAGTAGTGTATAGAGTTGCCATATATCTATGTTGACTGGAACTTGAAAACAGTATGAGATGATTAATTGAGCCCTGTACCATGTAAGCCATTGTGGTATAATTATATTTTCCTTTCTTTAGGAGCCAGAAAGGTATAAAAACAACCATAACTAAATTGAAGATATTGACAATTATGAACATAGAGATGCTGATTATATTTACTTAGAGAGCACAAAGGTTTCTATCTTTAAAATGTGAACATGACATTGGACTTAGACCAGTTCTCACATCTGAATTTGCAGCTCTGCTGATTTTATGTGTGATGTTCATTTCACATTTGATAGCACATAATTTAAGACTTATTTAGTCCACTTTGTCCTGGAAACCCTTAACAACTTCCAGTTGAATTGGTTCATAGTCTTGGCGAAATCCTTCTCAGTTGTTTGTGGAGCCAGAGGTGATGAGGTTAATGACCTTTGCAACTTTTAATTCAGAGAAGGTGCCCCGAGGGGCAGAGAGAGAAGCTGCTCAGATTCTCCTTTATGAGATTTGTCAACCTGATGCATACCTGGGTCCTCATCTTTCTACAATCCAAGTTCTTATGATGTGGCTTCAGGTGGGTGTGTATGTGTACATTTATTCTCAGGGAGAAAACTCACCACTTTGGTTGACTTTATTCATGAAGGATAAATAATGGACATAGACCTGTTTAGATCACCAAAACTTTAGTTTCTCCTTTTCCTTTACTTCAATTAGATGCTGTAATACCTTCTCTTGTAATGAGAGAAACTGCAAATCATAAATATCCTTTTTCTCGGTGGTTTTTAATTTCAGTTAAGAAATTTCTAAATTACTTAGAGCACAAAGGTTTTGCTATCAGCACATGTGTACACTTGCCATAAATCTCCTGTCATGCTCCATCTGTTCCATGTAGCTAATTATTTCTGTTTCCATTTGTAATATCAAGAGGTTTTTGTCCATGAAACTGACCTTTTCCCATGTCTGACATGTGACCTAGGTGGTTAAACCATAATCAGATATTTGGTTCTTTTGTTCACCCTAGATGTGGACCCGGTTTCTAGGTTCGAACTTTGGGAATTTCTCTTGAAGTCTGGGGTGCCTTAAGGGTTGTGTTGACACTAAATCTCTTCTTAATCATGACTCACTTCTGGAAGCTTTGATGGATTGTCAAACTGGAAATTAACAGCATGAAAAACAGTCAGTTGGGCTCTAGGCAGAATGATTAGGTTGTCTGCATTTCTTCACCTCAAATACTTTCTGCCTCCATCTTCCCTCGCTCTCTCAGGCTCTTCATTCAGGGAAGAAAGAAAGTACATTATTGAGTTTCTGCTGATTAATTCAATCGTGTTGTAGTATAAATTACTATTAAAGCATGATCTGCTGGTTCTCCCAATAGTTTATGTATTTCGGCATAGAATAAAACCTTAAAAAGAAAGGCTAAGTCTCAGTTTATAGACTGTCAATCTACAGACACTGTAGCATACGGGAATGCAGCCTCTACACAGTGAAACCCAGGAAGCAGCTACCAGATAGACACGGAAGAGCAATGCCATGAGCCTGAGCCTGAGAGCCCTCCCCGTCCTGGGAAGTAGGGGCGACATTGTATGGTGTCCCTGTGGCTGACTGAATGTTGTCAGGGGAGGAGAGTGCTGCTGTTCTTCCAGAAATCACTCAGTTTTAAAGCTGCACCTGATATGTTCATCGACTGCATTACTTAGGAAGAAGTGGATCAAACTGAGTGATCTATATTGACTTTATAGATATTTATCCCAGCAGAAAGATCAGCTAGGACTCAGGCCTTGAGTTCTGTGGGAGAGAAATTTTACTGCTGTAAAAATGACTGTGCTGCCCTTGAGGTAAAATGATATGGATTGACTAAATCATGAAGTTGCCCAGTAAAAGATTATTGCTAGACAATATTCTACTATATGGATACACCATATTTTTTCTTTAGGCATTATATGTTTTTGTTATTATTGGTTTATGTTTTGATTTATTTTTAAAAATACATATTATTTAAAACATGCAAAAAAATACACACTGTGATCATAAATAAGTAATAATAAAATGAGCTTTCTTGAACTTGCTACGCAACTAAAATATTATTGACACTGGTTTTTGCTTTCAATGTGCTAATGAGCTGTAGGGACTCATTCTACTGGTTTGAACGTTTTATAGACATTATATTCACAGTTAAAGTTGTAGAAAATAAAACCTGTGAGATCCAGCTCTTAGTAAATGACACATTTGTTATTCAAACCAATTTTGTCTCCAAATCCATATTCATTCATATTTGGTCTTTCTTTCATTCTTTGTTTTATACTTTATTCATTCTCTCATTCATAATATTGTCAAGGTTGAAAAGGATTTAGAGTTTCTTCATTTCTGTATAGGGAACCAAATTTAGGACATATTTAGATCTTAAAGAGAATGGGTAGTTCCTGATAATTCTCACTAGATAAATCTTAATCTTAAATGTAATCACATGCCACTGTGGTAATTTGAAAGTAGAATTCCTTATCATGATTTGCTTCATTTCTACATATCACCAAAGGAAATGTATGCTTGTGATTATAATTAATCATAATAGCTACTGTTTTTTTGAGAATCTTGCATGAGGATGAACACTTTATAGATATTAGCTCATTATTACTCCCAGCTAGGTTTAAAGAAACTACAAGCCCAGTGAGATCCAGCACTTAGTAAATGGGAAAGTTGAAATTCAAACCATTTGTGTCTCTAAATCTATTTTTTTTTTTCATATTTGGCATATGTCTCCATTCATTCATTCACTCACTCACTGTTTCAGGAGAAATTTTTAGATGACGGCATTATTGAAATATAATTCACTTATAGTATAATTACCCCCATTTAAGCTGTATAATTTATCAGTATTTAGTATATTCTCAGCACTGGGCAATCATTAGCACAATCAATTTCAGAATATTTGTATCATCTCAAAAAAGACTGCTGGTATTCTTTAGATACTGTCCTTCCCAGTCTTCCACCCTCTTCTGTGTCCCCCTCTCTAATCACTAATAAGCTTTCTCTCTATATATACTCACCAATTCTGGACATTTTATGTAAATGGAATCATGTAATATATGGTCTTCTGTAATTGATTTTATTGACTTAGCATGTTTTCAAGGTTCATCCTTATTGTAGCATGTATTAGTACTTCATTTCTTTAATTGCTGAATAATATTCCAATATATAAAAACACCTTTTTTTTTTTGAGGAAAGATGCAGGCAGGAATGATAGCGAGTTAAGCAGACAGGAGGAAGAAATGTTCATTTACTTGTTCATGTTGGTTGTTGTAATTAGTATTTTTCAATTTAGTATTTATTGAGGTAACATTGATCATTGATTTGCAAAATAATATAAACCCATATGTGCTGGTCTCCCATTCTTCGAATATATATGACAACAGACCCTGCACACAACCAAATTACCCAAAGTTCTTCACCAGTGTCCCCTGGGCCCTTCCCTCTACCACTCCCCGCTCTCCCCATTCCCTACTGGTAACCTCAGTTCTATTGCTCTTTTAGTGTCCTATCCAATATACCATTGTTTAATCCAAGATTGTGAGGATTTTATGCCTCTGTTTTCTTCTAAGCATTTTGTAGTTTTAGCTCTTACATTTAAGTTTGTGATCTTTCACACAAACTTTAAAAACATTCTTTATTTGTATTTAGTTGTTCACCTTGGTTGTTCCTCTTGGCCCAAGACATGAACCTGGGTCCTTGGGATTTAAGTGGACTCCACACAGCTGGAGGCAGTGAACCTAGCCACTACTCCAACAGGGCATACCATCATACACATTATTATTTTTGAAGGAAAAGTGGCAGACAGGAATAAAGGTGAGCAGAGACAGGCAGGCAGGAAGAGAGAGGAGGAAGAAGTACTTTATTTTATTTAGTTGTACATCTTGGTTTTCATCACAGTCCCAGGTCTTGAACCTGGGTCCTTGGGATATATGCCGTGCTCTGAAGGCTGAAGGCATCTGACTGATCTACTACTCCACTAAGGTGTGCCCATCATACAGATTTTTAACCTTAATTTTGTAGGGTCTTTTGCTGTGGCTGGTATATTGCCAAATGAAAGTTTTATTTTTTGTTGTTACTGTTTTGATACATTTCCTTCTAATGGTTACATACTCAGGTATGTATGTATACTCAGGTATGCACATATAAACACACACATTCCTTTCAAAACTGCATAGGAATTTTTGTTGAATCTAATTTCCTGATTGGAAATGCAAGCATCATTTCCCTACTGCCTAGAGATATTGAGATCTTTTCCTGTGCTTATTTGGTATTCTTCACATCTTTTTTTGTGAAATATCTGTTCAGGTCTTCTATTTTTATTGTTATTAGTGTATGTGATCATCAATTTATAGGTATTCTTTATGTATCAGGGATACAGCACTTTGTTAGATATGTGTTATGAATATTTTTCCTAGTTTGTGACTTGTCTGTTAAGTATCTTAGTGGTATCTGTGGTGGTCTTTTTAGAGAGTAAAGATTATGTAGAGTTTCTCAGACATGTCCATAAAATTAAATGGGAAAAAATTCCTTCCAAGTCAACAAAGCAGAAAGTTTGAAAGTCTAAATGGACTGAATTACATGCATTTTTTAAATATCTCTCCAGTAAGTTTCTGTTTCATGATGTTAAACTCAATCAGGTGCATCCCTATGGCTCAGGCAACTTGGCAGCTAAAAAACAGACCAGGTAAAGCCTAAGGACCAGGGTTTGAGACCTGGTGCTGAGGTCAAAAAAAAAAAAGTAAGACTCAGCTGATCTTAAAAAAAAAAAAAAGAAAAACAAAACCCCCCAAATTTTACCAGAACATTTATCCAACTGATTACCTCTTTCAGAAAGTGTATACCTGTGACTGCAAATTTTACCAGAGCATTTATCCAACTAATTACCTCTTTGAGAAAGTGTATATTTGTGACTGCATGGAAGTCATAAAACTCAAAATGTATTTATTGCTTGGAAGGCTAATGTAACCCCTTCATGTTGCAGCTAAGTTTCCACCGACCTGTGTGAACATAGCCCTGGAGAACACATCAGTTGATATCTTGCTTTCAACCTGCATAGTGCACAAAAGCAGTGTGAGTTTTTGGGAATCCCTATTATCTTAGAAACCAAGGATTGGAAAGGGTAAAACCTATCCAGGTGATAAAGTGAAGGACAATGTAGATCAACAGCCTTCCTAACCTGAATCTCTCTACTCCTCCATGCTGCCTGCCTTCAACCCGTGTGTGTGCGTGCGTGCACTCAGTGTGCACGTGCAGCAAGAGACCCATCATTAGTTGGAGCTCTAATAGTCCTGAGAATCAAGATCTGTAGCTAGCCAGCAACCTATGCTCAGCAAACTGTACTTACACATCTCTAAAGAGTTGTTTGGGAATAATATCTCCTACTTTTGTCCCTAGAAATCAGTATGGTCCCAATTTTATGCTTGCATACTTATGTGAACACAGATAATATGCGCACAAGTTAAAAATCCTTATATATGTTTGTCAGGTACTCTGGCATAGGGATTTTGACCCTTCCTTTATGTGTAGTTTTTTCTATTCATATCCTAACACTGGCATATTTCATCACTTTAGCAATGAACACATTGCAATTTATTCCTTTTAAACTATCACTATCCTAGACTATTTTGGAAAGAACCATAGCTTTCCCATTGCTTAACAAAATATTTAAGAATGGTTGATGGTGTGTGAGACAGTCATTGTCTGTTCTTATTCCTCTTGAGTCAGTCCTAGTGACAATGACTTTTTATTAGTTTGGTTATTTAAAATACACATGTTTTGTACATCTGTCCAACGAGCTGGTGTGACTTTGATTGAATGTAGATTTTCATCAGTCTCTGTAAGGGAAGACTTTATAACGAATTATTCAGATTGGATAATTTTTGATTGAAGGGAAACAGTTCCATATTATAGGAGACAACAGATCAAAGAAGGAAGTAAACAGGGACTTGGCAAAAGCAGAGCTGGGTTCCCAGCCTCTTTGTGGACTTTGCCTCTGGGGTAGGATTGTGAGGGCAGGGGTTGAACAGGCCTAATCCTGTGCAGCCGCTGGCCTCAGGCACATCAGAAGAGTGGTGACATCTCAATGCTACATACTTTTTCTCCGAACTTTTGCTGTCAGCTTTAGTTGGTTTATTCTCACTTAAAAAAAAAAAATTATATGACATAAGATTAAATGGAAGTTTTTATATTCTTTCTATTTCTGTTGGATATGGGTAGCCCTCTTTTGTATTTCAATTCCAGAACAAAGAAATGACAACTTAATACAAGCATCTAAGTTAAAATAAAGCAGCAAATCTAAAGAGGGAAATTAAACAGTTGGGAGGTTAGAAGCTAATTTTGTTGATTTGGCAAGTGAAAACATTCACCAAAGGCTTTTGCATGGAATGGCATGTTGCTTAACATAAGCATCAGTTCAAGATGCAGCACTCTGTCAAATTAGTGTCCATTTAAAACTGTATTGTTGTATATCATCATGGTTTGATTTGAAATTTTATATCTCTTGATGTCTGTTATTTCAGATCACTAGCTGTATTTGATTAGATTTTTAAAATGTTTGTAGGTAGGTAAGCCTATTTTAGATCCATTGATAACTAGCATTAGCTAGCTTTTAAAATGCAAATAAGGTATATAAATTACCATCTTTATTTTGGTAAAATTACTGTAACTTTAAGAATGTGTGAGAGAGGACCTAGTCTATAAAGAAGTCGTTGTTTCTAAGGTCAGTTTTGTTTCTTGGTCTTTTGGCTTTCTTTTTTTGCTTTTAAATTATTAATAATTTCATGTGATTCAGAGTTTTAAAAATACAATAAGATAGCTATGAGAATTCTTTCTCCTGGCTATTCATTTCGATTTCCAGGAGACAGTGTTTTAATCTCTAAGACATTCTGATTTTGATAAACTTAAGTAAATTTTGACGTATTTATAATGAATGAATACCTAATGTTTTATATTCTATTTATGTTACTTGGCATATCTTAATTACCTTACCTTAGTGTCTGATTAAGAATGAATATATTATTGTTTTTACTTAACAATTTTCTTTTTGTTTAGTTTCGTTGCTTTTAAAATAGCCAACATTAGCTTATTTATAAGCACAATGGTACTTTTATCCAACTGAAAATTTACCAAATTTCTATTTCACAATTTAGCAACTCTGAAATTCTGTGTTCTTTTCTGTGAAAATTTGTTTTAAATTACATCACTTTTAATCAATTAGACATAAAAGAGGAAAAATTTTCTTTCCTATAGTTGCTTTTCAAGAGAGGAAAATGTGTGTGATAACATCATCGTTCTTAATCTGTGTTGCTAGATTTCTGACTAGAGTGGTTTACTTAATCTTATTCCCCCTACCCCTATCCCCAGCTTAATATATATGAGATTATGGTCAGTCTCAGAGTTTAAAAAAGAACAGTGCATATTTGCATTGTATGTTTCCCCGTAAGTGTTATAAAATATCCAGTTTTAGATAGCCATCTTTATTTTTTCTACAATTATTCAGTGTTTCCGTATAGTATTTGCCTACATATTTCTAGACCTGATAAAGTTCTAAAAAAAGTATAATTTTTAAAGTACATATTGACTATGCAATTGCTAGTTTTCCTCCTTCAAATATAGTAGAATACATAGATGTGAAACAAACTCATAGATGTGTGCCTTGCTACATAGTGTCACATATACACATAGTGTGTGTATATATATACATATACATACCCACATGATTTGGCTTTGTGGTTGTGTCCAGTGCATTGTTGGGACTTAGTATGCATGTCAGGTAACAAATCTTCAAAGCATACAACAGTTAATGTGTTTATATTTTAAAATGTAATAACTCTCTTAATTATACTGTTTTGATAAGAAGTCTGATACTTATATACTCAAAAAAAATCTGAAGAATTGTTGAAGGAGTACAAATCTCAATAAACTGACAAGTGTTACTGAAAGCGTTCATGAGAGGAGAAGGTGAGGAAAGTGGGTTTTGAGGGGGAATGAGGATTGTGTACTCCTGCTCTGTGGAATGTTATAATTTACTAATGATTGAAAACATAAAATAATTTTCTAAATGTCCACATTTAATGAATAGCATCCAAGGACTGACATTGTCAGTTGGTGACAAATATTTTGGATTATAATAAAAATTTGTTACATCCTTTTTGTTTTAAAATCTGCTTTGAGTTTAGAACAAAAAACATATTTTCCCAAAGAGAATCTTTGCAACCCTTTATTTAAAGAAGAGATTTCAGGGAAGTAGTAAACTGATTTTCAGTTGGTTTGGTCTTTAATAGTAGGTACTAGAGAAATTACTTGGATTATCATTTCAACATAACTTTTCACCCAGAAATCCTTTTGAAAGTATTAGTTTGCTTAGACTGAAACGTTGAAATGCTTCCTCCTGCCTGCAGTGCAACAGATTAAAAGGAAGAGAACACAGGCAAATCAACATGTAAAACTGGTCAGTCGTCGTTCCGGAACCTCTATGCCAGTGATCTGGATTGTGAGGAATAGAGAGAGTCTGGAAACCTAGAGATAGCAAATTGCTGCACCCCTATGCTTGGTGAACACAAAAAGGGACCAGGGCCCTGGGGAATCCAGGACAATAAGCTTCCCATGAAGAAGACAGGAATCTCCTGTCAGTGTTGGCATTTGTGAATGCTGACAGGAATGAGGATTGGAGCAGGAGTCACTGGTGGGCCTATAGCCCCAGGGCAGGTGGGAGAGTGGGCCGGAATTGGTTACTGTCCCTTGGAAGGGGGTCTGGGATGACTTTGGATAGCTGTGGGATCACAGTGTTCCAGTGAGACATGCATTTCCTTGTTCACACATGACACGCTATTACAAGGAGTTAGGAATTATGATTTGATGAATATGGTTATGATTATATATTATAAATAGTTGACTTGAAGATGTGTAAATGAGATTTTTCACTTCATTAACCAGTATCTATATCTCTGTGTATACACTTTATTTTTATATATTTATGTGTATACACACACATACTTTTCTTTCTTGCATTAACCAGCAGAGTTGGTAGAAGTTTTGTTAAACATTCTTTTTTTAATCCTCTTCTAGTTAACAGATTTTCAATGCAAGTATGCTCTCATGACCCAAACTTGAATCTCTGTCACTCACCACTAGAGAATGTGGAGTGTGGCTTCGATTTCCCAGTGTTTCACTCATGGTAACTGCATGTTCCATTTCCCAGTTCTGTCTTGAAGAGTTTTTCTGGTTTTGTCTTGAAATGATAGTGAAATTGTCTTTCTAAATTCTCCCCTTTTGTGTGGGTGTAGTTGTGTATCTGTCTTGGAGTTTGACTCAGGATTACTTTTAAGAATTTGAGCCAGAGGAGACTTTTTCCTTCAGACTTAAGGCATCTACGTGGGGGCATAATTGTGTTCATTCTACAATTCAAGGAAGTCAAAGCAGGTGGCTCAACTAAAGACAAATGCTTGCTTAGAAGAGAAAGAAACCACTGTGGATGGGAATTTTCCCTCCATCTTGTGAAAGATGCCAACCAGTCTTCTACCCTCTTTCCCTTTCACTGGGGAGCTCCCCAGTGCCACATCTGGCTTCACTTTTGTTTTCCAAATGAGTTTATTAGTTTTGCCATTTTGGGTCTGGCTGGGTTGACCCTGGAAAAATGGGTCTGAGAAACTTTCATGACATTTCAAGTAGAAACAAATCTAGACAGAGATTGGCTTGAGAAAGGGTTTGGAAGCATCCCTGTGAGTCCCTCCAGCACTGGACAAAACATCAAGACTCTTACTGCTCGGGAAGAGGGAGGCAGCAAGTGGTACATGTGGAGGCTTCTGTGGAGTTTTCTTGTCTGCCGGCTCTCATTTGGGAATCTACTTCTGTCTCTTCTTTGCCTGCAGGCTGGTGGCTCTCAAGTCATCTTCACTAACCCACTGGAGATAGTAAAGATTCGCCTTCAGGTAGCTGGAGAGATCACCACAGGACCCAGGGTCAGTGCCCTGAATGTGCTTCGGGATCTGGGACTTTTTGGTCTGTATAAGGTAAGTGAATTGCCTTGTGCTATCTCAGTAGAGAGATTATAATGTACTCAGTAGAAACAAGAAAAGAGCTCGGAAACCAGATTTCTCCCCCTACTCCCCACCACCTCATGGAAAAGCAATGTCCAGCAGGGTAGTTTCTGGAGTAGAAAATCAAACAAAAAGAAAAAAAATCAGTACACGTATCTTAGAGGCAGTGGGACACACACAGGCTGCCCTGTTGTCATCTCAGGCTCCTGTGAAGCCACCAGCAGCGAGGCCAGCACTGCAGACCCGCTGGCTTCAGGTTCACAGCCTTTTATTTGATGGCGGGTTTGGGAAAAGTTTCCTTGATGTTCTCTTTGGGCTCATTTAGAACTTCAAAATAGTCATGTTTATTTTGAGTCTGAGTTATCTCTATTGTCATCTTCCCAGTAGGAGCTTCTCTTTATCTTAATAATTTGACCACAGTGAAACAGTAGTAGAGTTTAGTAAGATTCAGGTCTTTAAGAAGTTAAGTGGTGGGATTTGTCAATAATGAATTCCATTAAAAAACAAAACAAAGCAACACACATAAAAAACCCCAGTGTACTGTACTTTAGTAAAATGCTAGTCAACAGATTCCTTCCCTGCAGGTATACTTACTCCCATCATTACAGATCAGATGTAATGGAGCAGAAGCTATTATTTTTCTTAAACAAAGAAGAGTATTTCTTTCCATTCTTGCCTGGTATAAGTGGGAATACATAAATGTAACTGCTATAAGCGACTGTGTTTCCACAGCATCTGATTTATTTATAGATCCATCACTGTAGAAACATGCAAATTGGCTTCTATAGCTGCAAATTGGAAATTAGAAATTCTCTAGGTTAGAATCACACAGTTACTCTTAGGAGGCCTGTAAACCTGTGACACCCACCCTGAGGAAGTTTATGCACATACCCCTCTTCCTGGTTTTCATCCTTTTTGGAATTCCCTTTGGGACTGAATTTTTTAATATTCTTTCTCTGTGCATCATCCTTCAGAGAGTCCCTGGGTGTTTTGTTTTGTTTCAGGGTTTGAGTTTGTTTTTATAAAAACAGAGCTATCCAAAGATGGAGTGTTTGCCAGACAAGGTACAGCCCTGGGCTACTGACCCAGCTGAGGAAGGTGCTCTTGATGTCAGTCACTGAGACAGTGGTTTTCTGCTTATAGGGAAACCTTCTGCTAAAAGGTTTTGTTTGGTTTGATTGGGTCCCTCCAATCCTCTATGTTTAGGACGTGGGGATGAGGAGAGAAAATGGTAGGTAGTTTTCCCGGTTCTCTGGAATAGTCACCTCCCTTCTCTAGTGTTTCTGCCTATTGCTTCTTAGCTGGCACGTTAGGGGGCTTTAAGCTGGTATGGAGTGCATCAGTAATATGTTAGCCTGGGGTTGCCTTTGCCGGCTGCTCTGGAATCAAACTATAATCTTGGAACTCCAGGTCTATTTGCACCCTCGCCCCCCACTAAAACCAAACAGAACACAGAGCCAGGAGGTTTGAGAATTTAATTTTTATTAACCTGCAAAACCGAATCTGTACTAGAAACACCAAGAAATTCTTAGTTGTCAAAATCACATTATGACCCAGTTAACTTACTCTAGGATTCCAAGATCCCCAGCCTTTCTCAAACTTTGAGCCGTGCTAGTCCCTGTGCCCACTGGATCTCTCATTTCCCTTTCACGTCAGTCCCAGGGCCGTCGACAGAAACTTCAGGCTTGTCACACTTGATCTCACTTGCGTATTCACACCCTGTTTACACAACTGTTTTGCACTATTTCCTCACTGTGTGACAGGGTGCCAAAGCGTGTTTCCTCCGAGACATTCCCTTCTCTGCAATCTATTTTCCTGTTTATGCTCATTGCAAACTACTTCTGGCTGATGAAAACGGACATGTGGGAGGTTTAAATCTCCTTGCAGCTGGAGCCATGGCAGGTAACTACAGTTTTTTAATTTTTTTTAAACCAAAAGATCCTCTCCTCCCTCTATTCTCTTTAAGAGATACCAAATTTCTATGTATCTTTTCTTTTATTTCTGGAAAGGATATTGTTTGTATCTGACTTAGTTTAAATATGAGCACTTTTCCTCCTTTGTGGGCTGTGTTATAATTCTGATGAGAGTTAATTACATTTGCATAATGTGGATAAACAGCTTAATGCAGCTTAGCAACTCAGAGCCAAATTAGATCTGCCCATCTAAATTGGGCTTTCATCATTAACATGTTTCTTAGCCCCCTGTGCCCCTGAAACCTCGGGTGCAGCAAACTAAGCATTAAGGTAGAAAAGTTCATCAAACAGTTACCTCGTGGTGGTGCACAAGGCTAGCATGCCCTTCCTGTCTATTTGTGAATATTGGAATCTACACAATTTGGCTCAAAATGGCACTTTCTTCATGAAGCTATCCCATTCCTTCGATGTCATCTTCACTAGGTCAAAGTAAGCAATACTTCCCCAGCAAACTCCCTGGAACTCAGCTGGTATCACTTTTCTGCCCCTTGCACCTTCTGTCATTTATTAGTTGTTGCTTGCGTAAGTTTATCTTTGGTACGAGGCTGGGAGCTCCCTGATGTTGGGTTTAATTCTCTTCATCATTGCCTTCCCTTCATAACCTGCATAGTAGGAATAGTTCCGTAGATGTCAATGGAACAAATGAAAACCTTCATCTAGTCTAAGATACCAAATTAAGACAGAAGAGATTCCTTCTGAAAAGAGGAGCCTAGGGTGCACCCTGGTGGCCTAATGGTCTAGTAAACTTGGGAGCAGTTCCACATACACCCCAAGGTCCAAGGTTCAAGACCTGGGACCAAAGCCAACAACCAATTGTCAACAACCAAATAAAAAGAAATAAGTGTTTCTTCCTCCTCTCTTCCTCCCTGCCTACTTGCCTTCTTTCCAGCCTGCATCTTTCCTTAAAAAAAAAAAAAGAGGCTAACAAATGCAGGGGGCTTCTTCTGAGGCTAGCCTTCTTTTGAGCTGTGAAGGGGATGCCGAGGGCCAAAAGGGCAGGGCTGGGCATCCTTGGGTGCAGCACAGTCAGTAATGACAGAGGAAGGAAGAGATGTGTACTCTCCATGACAGCTGGTCTTGGAAGCCAGAAATATGAAGGGGGATTCACAAACTCAGACACTGTCCCCAGATGCTCTGTACCTCTTACCGTCTGGACTCATGGCACTGTGTGGCTGTTCCTGGATTCACTGTCTTCTGTGTCCTCATTGACATGGCAGGTGCGCCAAGCACTTCTTGAAGTGTGCGTCTGGCAGGAGCCCTTGGCTCTGAGCGTATTGGGTGGATCATGTTGTTCTTGCCTGGGAAGACAGGGAATGATGATTAAGAAACTTTCCCAGGATGTATAGAGCCTTCATTTGGTTGGAGTCCAGCAAATCCTATGTCATTTGATATTTGTAACTTCAGTAAATGCACATTTGAAATCTAGTAAAGTACCTGCTCTGTCTTGACTCTGAGTGTTTGTCCAGCCTTTTTCTTTCTTTTTTTAAAGGAAGGGTACAGGCAGAAATGAAGGTGAATAGGCAACTAGGCAGGAATTTTTAGTTGTTCATCCTGGTTGTCCCCACACATCCCACTCCCAACTCTGGCACCTGAACCCAGGTCCTCGGGAATGTAGGTGGACTGCACTCAGCCAGAGGTGGTGGACCAAACCGCTACTTCACCAGGGCGTGCCCGTCCAGCGTTTTTCTGATACGCAACAAGGACTCCCAAGTTTTAGAAGCAGGCCAGCAAATTTTCCCTCCAATCTTTTCTTTGCACTTTCCAGTCAGCAGCAAAAAGCAACCAAAGAACAGTCTTGTCATAAATAGATACTTTGCCAGTGGTTGATAAAAGGACTGTCAGCACTAACTTCTTGTCCATAGACGTTTGATGTCAGTTTTCAGAACAAGAGATGAGTTTTTCTAATTTTTACCAGTAAAGCTTTGCTGGCAGGTACTGAGAACATTGAGATTTCAGAACATTCCAAAGGTAGGCAATTCACCCAGTTCCATCTGAATAGGGCGCAGAGCCATGTGGAGGGGAGGTATTTGTGTCATTCTCCAGCAGAGCCCCCCACAAGTCTGCCGGCTCCATTTGCCTGGTGATATTTAGGCTCAATTGAATTTCTTCCCCCTGAGGAAGATGTTATGTTTCTCCTTTGTTCCCTGTTTTATTTTATAAGTAAATGGTGTGGCTGTGAAATTGATCTTGTGTGTCTTCCTGATGATCAATCTCAACATGACCCAGGGAGCTCGGGCCCTGGGGATGGATGATAAGGCCTTTTGTTCCTCCCTCCACTGGTAACGACTTGTGTCATGCAAGCATGTTTGAAAGGCATCACAATCAACTCTCAAGTTAGCCTCTCAAACAGGTGGTGAATATGAGTACTGACACTCACCTGGCACAGTAAGGTGACAAGAATCAACAAAAAACATTGCAAGTTGGTGTCAGATTCCCAAGTGGTATAGCTCATTAAACTGACATTATCCCCATTTTTTATTCTACATGAAAATACTTGTATCTTATTTAAGAGAAAAAAATGGAGGTCAAATAATTGCCTAAAGCAGAACACTTGGGGATTGCCCTAGGAATACTGCTGCCCTCTACCCCTTCACAGTTCTTTGGCTCATACAATATAGTGTGATTTTGTTCATTCAGAAAGGAAAAACAAAAGAATTTTGCCCTGACCACACTGAAGCAGCTGATTGACTTCTATATCCTTTTTCTTTCAGTATCCAGGCATCTATTTAAGAAGCTGTGAGTTAAAGCAATTAAAGTAGCTAGTTGTATTGTTAGATGTTAGCATTCTTCTTCTTTTTCAATTGAGGTAACTGATTTACAAAATAAATTTAGATATTTGGGTTCACTATTCATCAAATACATCATAATAAACCAAACCTACCACCAAATCATTCCTCTCTTTATAAGGTACTTTGGATAAATTAAAATTGCCTTTATCCTGAAAGGTGTGCCAGCCGCTTCTCTGGTGACTCCGGCGGATGTCATCAAGACAAGACTGCAAGTGGCCGCCCGTGCTGGCCAGACCACATACAGTGGTGTCATCGACTGCTTCAGGAAGATACTCCGAGAAGAAGGGCCCTCAGCCTTTTGGAAAGGGACTGCAGGTAGGGGCTGCGGCCATCTAGAACGGCTGGCTGGGGTTAGAGTCCTGCTCCTGCTGCTCACTGGCTGTCTTTGCCAGTCATCCATGTGTTAAGCATCCCCCACTGCCCTCTCTTTCAGCCCGGGTATTTCGATCCTCTCCCCAGTTTGGTGTTACCTTGGTTACCTATGAACTTCTCCAGCGGTGGTTTTACATTGATTTTGGAGGCCTGTAAGTACAGCTGTTCAACCTCTTTCTAAAAGAAAAAAAAAAAAAAAAAAAAAAAAAAAAAAAAAAAAAAAAAAAAAAAAAAAAAAAGCACCAAAACTGAAATGAGACTTTGGTCAGCCTTCAAAAGCATTTCTCTTATAAGACAAACGCATTTGAAACAGACTGTGAGCTTGAGAAGCTTCATTGTTAGGAGGGTAAGACTTTGATCAAGTGACATCATGCACAGAATTTAGCAGTAACTTGGGGAAAGTTTAGGGGGGCAACAAATTAAAATTTATGTAAATAATTGTCTCTTTTGGTAGAACCATATATGGAGCATCATGGATTTAAGTCCCTATTATGTGGGTTTCGTTGTATAGACTTTTCACCAGTAGTAATACAGATCTATATTAGTAACACTGATGTCAACTTTCAAAGACTCAAGTCCTTTTACACTTTTTACAAGGCTTTACTCTAGTTTTACATGTTCTTAGATTTAATTTATTGCAAAAAATAGGGTCAAAGAGAGGTTTTTCCATTGACACAATCTCTGGTGAGATGTAGACTAGAATCTGGATCTCTTCA
The DNA here is from genome assembly GCA_004363575.1 of Solenodon paradoxus. Classification (NCBI taxonomy): domain Eukaryota; kingdom Metazoa; phylum Chordata; class Mammalia; order Eulipotyphla; family Solenodontidae; genus Solenodon; species Solenodon paradoxus. The sequence continues at coordinate 236,230 of RJWH01001479.1, forward strand.
AGTTTAGTCCTTAAAGCTTGTGCCGAAAAAACAAGGACTTACTTACTAAATTTGTTGGGTGAGAAAGTCGTACCCAAAGCAAATAATCATCTTTTCAGAAGAAGACCAGATTTCATATCTGAGTCTTCACATCATAAACCCATGAACCCCTACAGAAATCTGCTGTTCTGTCAAGGAAAACAGGGACTTACACAAACGAAATCATAATCCCAGGCTTTCCATGCTTTTACATTCTGTGAAAATAAGAATTAAATATAATTTTCTTTAAATAAATTTAGTCATAGCCTTCTGTAGTCTACCATTGAAACAATTAGCTTTTAAAGTTGTAGGAAAATGTAAACTTTTATGGTTAATGTGTGCTGAGTGCAGAAAGTTTAGAAAATAGGAAAATAGAAAAGAGAAAATCACCCACAGTTCTGTTTCCCAGAGTGTTAATATTTAAGTGCGTTTTCTTATCTTTTTTTCTATAGATTCTGCTTGTATCTATTTAAGTATTGAGACGGAAGCCATTTGTTTTTTAAATCAAATATGTGAATGTGCTGCTTTCAGAGCAGCTATAAATAATGACAAATGCGGCATAGATGACAAAGAAATGGTTGAACAAGCACCTTATTTTGTGGCTTATGGACCAGACTGAAATGCTCAGTTGTATGCCGTGCTTATCGGTCTTGAGCACACTAACAGTTTCTTCCCCTCCGTCAACAGCAAACCCTCTGGCTCAGAACCAACACCAAAGTCGCGCATTGCAGACCTCCCTCCTGCCAATCCTGATCACATTGGAGGATACAGACTCGCCACAGCCACTTTTGCTGGCATTGAAAACAAGTTTGGCCTTTATCTCCCCAAATTTAAATCTCCTAGTGTTGCTGTGGTTCAGCCAAAGGTGGCAGCAGCAGCAGCAGCGCCTCAGTGAGACAACCGTGAGTGCGGCAAAATGGCACCCGGGAGGCTAGGAGTGTGGCTCCGTAATGCATCCAGTCAGCTGCATGGTGCTGGCTGAGCTGAGGAGTCCGGCTATTCTCTCTGTATGGCATATACATATACTTGTTTATAAAGTAACCATTTGCCCAGGAAAAAAACAAAACAAAACAAAAAACCCACCATACAATGCAGTTTCAAGCTTTAGTCTTTTGTGTTGTAATGTTTTCTCAGCCTTGGCATGAATTAGAGTTCTAGACTGCTTTGCACAGCTTGCACATATAGTGACTGTACATATTGTACATCTTTGTACAGAGACATCTTGGCACCTCATCCCCACAAATCACATTTATAGAATGTAATGCAGTTCTGAGTGGCTTGAAATGTACAGAATGTTTTGAAAGTGTTTTATTAAGAATCACATAAAAATGTATTAAAATTAAATTCATTCTCTTATTGGTGACTTATGGAAATAAAGCATCAATATTGGATGTATTTAATTCCTAGATTGTTTTCCATTCTGGAATAAAAAGGTACTTGCTGATCAGAGGCATAACAAGCGCTATTGCTGATACCATTAAAGAAAAGATCCTGTGGGAAAAATGCATGCCAGTGGACGCCAGAGGACCAGGCTAATGACTTTGCCTGCACTGACGTGTTTCTTTTTGTATTTATCATGTATGTAGATACTCCTCTGTTCATCAGTCAAAAGGCATTTCTCAGACAGCTCCTCTCTTGTCTGTGTGCATATAGAAGTAGGCACATCTCCAGCATTACTTGCTTGGTTTGCCTTTCTCTGAAAAAGCAAGGTAAAGGCCTAGCCTTCAAAAGATTAAAGGGTGTTTGGGCAATTTTCCTTCATATGGCTATGATTCCAGTCAAAAATAAAATGCACACCAAAATGTATGCATGTAGTTGGATTTTCCTTCATAAGTATACCAAACGCTTTTTACTTTGATTCACTACCAATTCCAAATAACTCATGATTAGCCTTCCCTCTTTCCCACTTGTATAGAAAACATTTAATTTGGGAAGGGCTATGGTGGAACAAGAGGAAGGAAAAAAAAAGAGAAAAGCTGTCTTTTAACTTAGTGGGCTCTAGTTCTTAGGAATCCAAATACAAACTACTTATTCAATCACTTGCCAAAGGTGTGATTACTAGTCTGAATCTAAACCACATCTACACATTGTTACGGTTGTGAGTTGATGTGTAGCAATAGAATGTATTTACTTTAGCTAAGTGCTTTGGGAAGACATTATTGCTATTGCCATTGAGCCGGGATATGAGAATGTATGCAAATATTTTCAAGAGGGAAACGTGGAGATGGAACAAGTCACTTAGTATCCTACAGCACACTCATCAATTGATGGATGACAGCCCTGTAACACAACCATAGGCTCTTTCAAGACCCTCCAAGGAACAAAAGAACTAGCTTTGAAAGGAAGTTATTTCCAAATGTAGTAGATTGTTCTCATTAGAATGGAATAAATCATAATACAGTTGTTTTGCTGTTACCACCTGTTAAAAAACACAAGTATTCTATAGACATGTTCTTACAGAAGACTCACTTAATATATATGTATCTAGAGAATGTGAAAGTATCCTCTTTACCCTCCTTCTCCCTTTACCACTCCCTGTCCCTGAAGTAATCACTGCTAACAGATTAGCATTTAAACTTGTAATCTGCTTTTCAAACATCTCTTTATGTACATATTTTAAAAATAGGACTATGCTCTGTGTTTGTTCTGTGACTTTTTTTGTTCACTTACGATGTCTTTGAGAACTTTCATGTTACTCATAAAAATGTATCCTAATTTTTAATAGTTGCATAGTATTCTGTTGTATAAATTATAATATTTTTAAAGTACTTCTTAATTGACATTTATTCATTTTTTTCACTATTGCAAACAAAGGTGTAGTGAATGGTAAACATGTATTTTGTGCATATATTGAATACATGTGCTAATATTTCATGAGGATGAATATTTAAAATTGGAATTGATAATTCACAAGGTATATAGGTTTTACATATACATATACACATATGCATATATGTAGCTATTATTCTACAAAAAGGCCTTACTAATTTACTTCCCTACTGAGAGCAGGTGAAAAGCCTCTTTCTTAGCAACCTCAGCAAAGATGTATATTAACCTTTTGCATTTTAGGTAAATCTTAATAGGCAATCACTTGTTTTAGTTTTCATTTTTCTCATTACTAGTGAGGTTGAATGTCTTTTCATATTTACTGGACATCTGTATATCATTGAATATACAGATGGTACATGACATGTGCAAAAACAAATACACAGACAGATATATAATTTAAACAAATAATCATAATTTGAACTCCTATAACCACCCAAGTCAAGAAACACCTCAGCATTTTCCCCATGTAATCCTCCACATCACATCCCTCTTTCGCCTCTTGAACACCAGTCCTACTCTGCCTCTCCATTTCTTTTTTTTCTTTATAATTTCAGCACCCATAAATAGATCCTTAAATATAAGATTTAGTTCCTGTTCTTGAAATTCATATGAATCAAATTATATTCTATACCTCTGAGACTTGTTTCTTCTGCTAAATATTATCCAGATAGGGTACGCCCTTGTGGCTCAGGCGACTGAGACATTGGTGTGAGAACGATGCAAAGTCCGAGTCTCCAGGTTTGAGACCAGGGCCAGGGAGAAAAAAAACAAAATAAACAACTAACTATAATAAAGATTCTTCTTCCTCCTGTCCCTCCCTTCCATCTTGATTTTCTTCTTCGCTCCCTCCCACCCTGCCCTTCATCCTCTCTTTAAAAAAATGATTCATCCATGTAATTGTATGTAATTATAGTTTGCTTACTCCTTTGACTGAATGTGCTACAACTGATTAATTTCCAACTTGGGGATATTACAAAGAGCGTGGCTCTGGATATTTTGTATATTTATTTTGGAGTATGCATTTTAAAAGGATATATACCTAAGATTAGTACTTATAGGTTTTGCTAGATGCCAAACTATTTTCCAAAGATTCTTGTACTGATTTACTTCCCTCCTTGGTGTACTGGCTTTACAATTTTTATCATTTTGTTGGATATATTATGTTATTTCATTGTGGTTTTAATTAGTATGTTCCTTCTATCAAATGAGCTAAACACTTATATTTGTTGGCTAGTTGGAATTCATCTTTGGTGACCAAAAAGTGTTTTGACCATTTTTCTTATTAATTTTCAAGAAGTTCTTCTGAATACTTTTCATTTATGAGTTCTGTTGTGAAATCTTTTCCCAATTTGTGAAATCTTTTCCCAATTTGTGACTTGTCTTTTTACAGTGTTTTTGATTTATTAACATTTTACCCATATTCAAATGTATCAAATTTTCCTTCAGTTATCATGTTTTATGTATTTCATTTAAACTATTATTCTCTTTCCAGGTCATAACTATTGCTGTTTTCTTCTTAAATATTTTTTCATTTTGCCTTTCACATTAAGTTTCATCCTGCTTGAAACTGTCATAAGATATGAGGTAATTTTTTTGGCTTCTTTATGGTTAGTCTTTTGTCTTGGTACTGTTTATTGAAAAACCCTCTTTTCCCTACTGCTTTGAAGTGCCTTCTCTGTTACACATTACGGTTTGATATATGCAAGGTACTGTTTCTCAACTTTTTTGTTTTATTGATCTCGTCTGTGTCAAGATATATACTCTTTATTACTGTATTCTGAAAACAGTTTTGATTCATAGTATAGCAGTTCCTTTCACCTTGTTATTCAAGAGCTAGTGGCTTTTCTTGGTTCTTTACTCTTTCATAGAGGAAACAGTTTGTCAATTTCATGCCCCCAAAATAAACAAAAGAACACTTGAGATTCTGGTTGGAGTTGTAATGACTCTATAAACATTTTGAGAGAATTTACATAATTATGTTGGACCTCTTAATCCATACACTTGGAATGCCTCTTATTAAGTCTTTTTAATATCTGATGAAATTTTATAATCACCGAAGAGGTCTTGTGTATCTTTTGTTTTAAATACACACACACACACACACACACACACACACACAGGAATATATATATATGTGTGTGTGTGTGTGTGTGTATATATGTATATGTATATACATGTGTATTCCTAAGTAAATCATTTACTTGGATGCTATTACAAATTTTATCTTTATTTAAAATATCATTCCTCGTGGAGGAATATAATTGAGTTTTCCTTACTTTTTATTTTCAAAAACTTTAAACTTAGAGAAAAATTAAAAAAGATAAAATGAGTTCTTTAAATGCCTTTCAACTTGACTCATTTATTTACATTTTTTTACTCTTTATGTTTATGAAGACACTTATTTTTGCGGGTCACTTGAAAGTATGTGCAGACATCGTGGTACTTCAGCCCTAAATATTTTAGCATACATCTAAGAATGAGGACATTTTGCAATCAGATAATACTTTTATCACATGTAAAACAGTAACTCATAATATCATTTGCTATTCAGTATAAAGTCACACTTTCTCAACTACTTCAGAAATGTCTTTTTCTCGATGCAGAATCTAATAAACATAAATGTATTATCCTTAATTGATGTTTATCTTTGCTTTTAATTCTGAAATAGTCTCTTGCTTTTTTGTTTGTTCTTAACATTCTGAGCCATTTGTCTTATAGTCTGTCCCTCATGTTTATCATTGCTTTCTTGTGGTTTGTCTGACTTGTTCCAATACCATAGACTTAAAGATAGTATAGTGGCACACTTAATTTTTTTATTGTTTAATAAATAATAATTTTGTTATTTCCTTTGTTTACATTGCTGTATTCATTTTAGGATATTGAAGTCACACCTTGGTCTGTGAGTATTTCACCCCACACCTACCACCAGAGTTCTAGTGCCCTTCCCCAGCACTTTGTCCCTTCTCCCTTCCCTGCCCTGTCCTACCCCACTGGTGACCATAGTCTTGCATCCCATGAGTTTTGTTGGGATTTATCTGTTTGTTGGGTTTGTTTCTTTATATTCTGTGTATGAGTGAAATGATCCTGTACTTCTCCTTTTCTTTACGGCTTATTTCAATTAAGATGATCTCCTCCAGTTCCCTCCAGTTTGTTGCAATGGGCACAATTTCATCTTTTTGTAGCTGCCTAGAATTCCATTGAGTATGTGCCACAACTTCTTTATCCAGTCATCTATTGTTGGGCATTTAGGTTGTTTCCAATATCTTAGCTGTTGTGAACTATGCTGCTATGAACATAGGGGTGCAGATGATTTTTTCTGATTGTTACAGATTATTTGCTCTCTGGGGAGATGCCTGAAAGTGGGATTCCTGTATCAAATGGTAGGTCCATCTTTATTATTTATTTACTTTTTAAAAGGAAAGGTGCAGGCAAGAATAAAGGCAAGCAGACTGGCAGGCAGGCAGAAAGAAAAGGAGGAAGAGGCATCTTTATTTTATTTTTATTTAATTATTCACACTGGTGGTTCCCCCGAGACTTGGGACTCAAGCCCAGGGGTATGCAGCCTGCATTCCTTTGGAGGCGATTGACATAACCACTACTCCACCTGGGTGTACCTATCTTTGTTTGAGGAATCTCCATATTGTTTTCCAAAGAGGTTGAACAAATTTACCTTCCCACCAACAGTGTAGAATTGTTCCTTTTTTTCCACACCCTCTGCAACATGTGTTGTTTCTAGTCTTTTTGATATTGGCCATTCTCACTGGTATGAGGTACTATCTGATGGTGATTTTTATTGCATTTCTCTGATGATGAGTGATATAGAGCTTTTTTTAATATATCTGTAGGCGATCTGTGTGTCTTTAAATAGGTGTATTTTCAGTTCTTCTGCCCATTATTGCACTCCATGGGTTGCCTTTTTGGTTTAGTGGTGGTTTCTTTTGCTGTCCATCAGCTTTTTAGTTTGCTGTAGTCCCAATTATTTTACATTAGTTTCTTTTTGCCATAGTTGTGCTTTTCCAATATTTCAGATTGATATCATGGAACATTTTCCTCTATTTTCCTCTATTAGTGTAATGTTTTCAGGTCTTATTTCCATATCTTAGATCCATTTTGAGGTAAGTTTGTATATGGTAATGAGTGTTCTAGTTTCATGTTTTTTCAGGTGTCTGTCCACTTTTTCTCAGCATGATTTGTTGAATAACTTTCCTTTCTCTAGTGTATGCTTTGGGTTCACTTGTCATAACTATGCATATATGGATAGCTCTTCATGGCCTGTGTTTCTGTGTTTTTTTCCCTAATACCATTCTATATTAGAAATCATTGTTCTGTAGTATAGTTTGAAGTCAGTGGATGTGATTCTTCTTCTTTTTTTCTGAGGATATCTGTGGGTATCAGAGACCTTTTGTGGTTCCATATGATTGTCAGTATTATCTGTTCAGTTTCCTTTAAGAATGCCCCTGGAATTTTGATGGGAGTTGCATGAAGTACTATATTGCTTTGGTTAGGATGAATTCTTCAAATCCATGAGCATGGAATGCCCTTCCATTTCTTTTTGTCTTCTATTTTGTTAAAGTCTGGTAGTTTTCGTTGTAGAGGTCTTTCACCTCATTTATTAAAATTATTCCCAGATATTTTTATCTCTTTTGGTGCTTTGTAATTTCTTTTCCCTCTACTTCATTGTTTGCATATAGGAATGCTGCTGATTTGTGTGTGTTGATTTTATATCCTGCTTCTTTGCACTTATTGTTTCTGGCATTTTAGCGGAGTGTAGAATTTTCTAGTTATAATATGTCATCTGCAAATGAAGACAGTTTTATAGGTATAATCACCTGCAAATAATGATAGTTTTATTCTTTTTATTTCTTCTTTTCCAGTTGAGATTCTTTAATGTCCTTTTCCTGCCTTATTGTTCCGGCCAAGACTTTCAGAACTATGTTGAATAGTAGTGGTGACAGTGGGCATCCTTATCTGTTCCAAATCTCAGGGAAAAGACTTTCAGTTTTATACCATTATGATATTGGATGTGGTTTTGTCATATATTGCTTTTATGTTAATGTATGTGCCTTCTATTCCTATTTTGGTGAGGGTTTTAAATAATGAATGTGTGTTAAATCTTGTCAGATGCTTTTTCTGTATCTGTTGATATGACTTCCCTTTTGTTGATGTGGTGTATTAAATTTATTAATTTGCATATGTTGAACCATCCTTGCATCCTGGTATAAATCTCACTTAATCGTGGTGTATAATTGTTTTAATACACTGTTGAATTTAGTTGCTATAATTTTGTTGAGGATTTTTGCATCACTGTTTATCAGTATGTTGATCTCTTTTGATGCTGTCTTTGTCTAATTTTGGGATGTGGGTAATGTACACCTCATAACTCCTAATGTTTTTAGGAGTTTTCTTTCCTCTTTGGTTTTATGGAATAATTTAAGGATGTTGGAGATTAGATCTTTGAATGTTTGGTATAATTCACTAGTGAAGCCATGCAGTCCTGGGCTCTTGTTTTTGGAAGAGACTTTGGATTACTGCTTCAGTTTCTCTACTTTAATTGCTCAATTTATCTGTGTCTTTCTGATCTAGTTTCAGAAGGTGGTAGAATTATAGAAATTTGTTCATTTCTTCATGATTCGTGAATTTGTTGACATATAGGTGCTGGTAATATTCTGTCATGTTTCTTTGTAATTCTGAGATATCTGTTATAATCATGCCTCTTTCATTTGTGGGTTCGTTTGTTTTTAGAAGAAGGAAGGCGGTATAGATAAATGTGACTAGGCAAACAGGCAGCAAGGCAGGCAGGAAGACAGAAGAGGAAAAAGGATTTATTTATTTGTTCATTTTGTTTGTTCACAACCAGCCCAGGTTGCCAACCTGGGTCCTTGGACTTTTCATTAACCAAGTCACTACAGCTGCAGACTTAATGCTGAATCACTAGGAAATGCTGCTTTCTGATTCTTTATTAGGATATTTTCTCCCTTTTTCTTTCTGAGTCTGGCTAGGAGTCTATCAATTTTGTTTATTTTTTTCAAAAGATTGCCTCTTGAGTTCATCAGTTTTTGGATGGTCTTTTTGTATTCAATTTTATTTACTTCTCTAATTTTTATTATTTTCTTCCTGCTTACTGATTTTTGGTTTTGATTGTTCTTCTGTTTGTTTCAGGTGTGTGGTTAATGAATTTGGATTGTTGCTTGGTTTTTGATGTGCACTTGTTATGGTTCTCGTCTGTCCTTTCCGGGCTGTGTTTTTGCTGCGTCCTACCTGTAGCTCATCTCTTTGTTTTCATTTGTTTCCAGGTGATTTTGAATTTCATCAATGACCTGAAGTTGTTTATAAGCATGTTGTTTAATCTTCACATTTTGGAGTTCTTCCAGTTTTGTTTTTCTGGTTCATTTCTGGTTTCGCCCCTTTATGACCAGAGATGTTTCTTTTAATTTCAAGTTTGCTAAATTTACTGAGACTTGTTTTGTATCCTAAGATATGGTCTATCTTTGAGAACATCCCATGCACTCTTGAGAAGACCTGTATATATTTTTAATTAGAGTAGAACACTCTGTATATGTCTGTTAGGTTCATGATCTGTTGCTACATTTAGGGTCTCTGTTGCTTTGTTGATTTTCTGCCAGGAGATCTAGCTATTGATGAAAGTGTGGTATTGAAATCCCCTACTACTATTGTCTTACTTACAATGTTTCCCTTTAGTTCTGTCAGTATTTGTCTTACATATTTTTAGATAGTCTGGCCTTGTGTGCATGCATGTTAATGACAGTTACTTCCTGTTGTGATGGATTGTGCTGTGTCCATCCTGCCAGTGTTACCCTTTTTAGGTGAAAGTTTGTCTTGTTTGACATTAGTATTGCAGTTCCTAATTTCTTTTGATCTCATTACTTTGATACATTTTTTCAGACCTTGACTTTTTAAGGTATGTTTGTCTTTGGATCTGATAAGGGTTTCTTGTAGGCATAATATCAATGTGTCCTGTTGTTGCTTTTTTTTTTTCTTAATCCATCCAACCCCTCTGTCTTTTGGTTGGTGAGTTCTGTCTGTCTACATTTAGGGTTATATTGAGATGACAGCTTTATTGTTGTTGTTTGAGCCTTTGTTTTCTGTCTGTTGCTTCTTTCCCCATTTGTTTTTGTTTGCTTTTTCCTCTATGGTTTTGATGTTGGTTCTTTCAGTTTTCTCCTTCCCATCTATAAATCTCTTTAGGGTTAGGTTTTGTAGCTACCGTGCGTTTTGTCTCTAACTTTATCACTCTGTGGTTGTGTTTTATGAGTTGGTGTTGTATCATATTTGCATGTCCATGTTTTTCTTTCTCCATTTAGTGTTTTTTGTTCTTTCCTATTGGTTCTGTCTTTGCTTCTGATTTTTGTTTTACTGTTTATCAACATTCTTGGGGTTTAGTTGCTCTGTTTTTATTTTCCTGTTGTAGAACCCCTTTCAGCATTCTTAAAAGGCACACTGTTAACTTATGTTTGTTATTAAAGACCTTTATTTCTCATCATATCTGAGTGATAGTTTTGCAGGGCAGAGTATTCTTGGCTAGTATTTTTTGTCTTTTAGTATTTTGAGTATGTCTTTTCATTCTCTCTTGGCCTGTAAGGTTTCTGCTGGGAATAAGAAGTTTGGTGGTAATCTGATGGGCGTACCTTTGTAGGTTATGTTTCTCTTTTCTCTAGCGGCTTCTTTATCATTGACTTTTGCTAGTTTTACTGTGATATGTCTTAGAGTGGCCTTTGCACATTTAGAAATTTTGGTGTGCTTTTGAATTCTGGGACCTCCATGGTTACTTTAGTGACAAGTGTGGGACATTCTCTGTTATTACTTCTTTAAAAAGGTTTTCTGTTACTTTCTCCTTCTCCTCTTCTTCCAGAATACCTGTTCTTATGTTTATTCATGGTGTCAGATATTTCTCATTGGGTTTCTTCATTTTTCTCTCAATCTTGTTTCTCCTTTCTCTTCCATTAGGGCCTCGTCTATGACATTGTCTTCAGTTTCTAAGATCTGTTCCTCTGTAAGATTGAGTCTGTTTGTGAAGTTTTCCATGTTTATCTTCAGTTCACTGACTGCATTTTTTTTAATCTCTAGCATTTCTTTCATTATAGGGCTTTCATTACAGTAAGTTTTAGAGTATAAAAGTATAGGTCTGTCAGCTTTGTTCTTTTTCAAATTTGTTTTGGTTGGATCTTTTATATTTCCATATAGAATTTAGGTTAGCATAATAATTCCTTCAAATAAGTCTGTAGGTAGTAGATAAGGCTTTTGTTGAATCTATAGATCAATTTGGGATGAATTGGCATCCTAACAGTCTTGACTCTTCCATGAACTTGGAATCTCTCTCTACTTACTTAGATGTTTGAAAATTTCAACCATATTTGTAGTTCTCAATGTATCGATCTGTTGCCTCTTTCATTAAATTTTTCTGAAGCATTTTATTATTTATGATGATTTCATGAATGGAATTATTTCCTTTTCAATTTTTTATTGTTAGTATATAGAATTATAACTTAGTTTTCTATGTTGATCTTGTCTTATATTCTGTGATCTTTGTGAACTCACCAGTTTTGATAGTGGTGTTTTATTTTATAGATGTCTCTCTTTTTTGAATACTTTCTGCCTTCTTTATTACTTTCTCTTGTGTAAGAAAGATATTTTATAGCGTACTATTTTAATTCCTTTGTTTTTACTATCTTTTAAAAATAAAGTTTCAAGAGCAGTTTTAGATTTGCATCAAAATTTGAGAAGAATAGGTATTTACCATATATCCCCTGTTCTCACACATGCATTATCAACATCGCTGACTAGAGTGATACATTTATTACACTCAGTGCACTTAACATTGAAACATCATACTCACCCAGAGTCCGTCATGTATATCAGGGTTCACATTCCATGGCTTTGGACACGTGTGCAATGGTATGTATGTATCATTATGGTATAATACTTTCACTGCCCTAAAAATCCTCTGTGCTCCACCTATTCCACCTATTATTCACCCACCCTGTTTCACCAACACCTGGGAAGTTCTGATCTTTTTATTACTTCCATAATTGTATTCTTTCCAGAAAGTGATATAGTTGGAGATCTATAGTATGTAGCCTTTTCAGATTGGCTTCTTTCATTTAGTAATATGCATTTACAATTCCTTCCTATCTTTTCATGGCTTGGTCACTTCTTTTCAGTGATCAGTTATTCATTGGATGTGCCACAATTTATCCATTCACCTACTGAAGGTCATCTTGGTTTCTTCCAAATTTTGGCAATTATGGATGAAGCTCTGTAAACATTTACAAGCAGGTTTTGTGTGGACATAAGTTTTCAATTACTCTGAGTAAATATAAAGGAGCACAGTTGCTAGATGGTATGGTAAGAATGGGTTTAGTTTTGTAAGAAGCTATTCGACTGTCTTTCAAAGTGACTATACCATTTTGCATTCCCACCTCAATGATAACATTTCTTGTTGTTCCACATCCTCGCCAACATTTGGTATTATCAGTGTTCCAGATTTTGGCCATCCTAATAGGTGTATAGTAGTATCTCATTATTTCAGTTTGCGTTTCTATGATAATATATGAAGTGCAAAATCTTTTCATATATTTATCATTTAAATTTTGTCTTTGGCGAGATGTTTATTAAAGTGTTAGGCCCATTTTTCAAACAGGTGTTCTTACTGTTGAGTTTTAAGATTTCTTTCTATATTTTAAAAATGTTTTTGACAGGTGTGTCATCTCATTCTCTTGCATTTTCTCTTACAGAAAGCAGTTTTTATTTTATTTTATTTTAAGGAAAGTTGCAGGCAGGAATCAAGGCAAGTAGACAGGCAGGCAGTGAGAGTAGGGAGAAGCATTTGTTTCTTTTATATAGTTGTTTACACTGGTTTTCCGCCAGACCCAGGACTCAAACCCAGGGGTCTGTGGTCTTTACTTCTTTGGATGTTATCAACCTAACTGCTACTCTACCAGGGCACACCACAGTTTTTAATTTTAATGAAGTCCTGCTTATCAGTTGTTTCTTTTATGAATTGCACCTTTGATATTGTGTCTAAAAAACACCACCATACTCAAGATCATCTAGGTTTTACCTTCTGAGAGTTTCATTGTAAGGTGCTTGTGTATAAGCCTATGATCTATTTTCGTTATTTTATTTTATGAAGGATGTAAGGTTCCTGTCCAGATTTCTTTTTTTGCCTGTAGATATTTAGTTGTTCCAGCACCATTTTTTGAAAAGATTATCTTTATTCTATTGTATTGCTTTGCTCTTTTGTCAAAGATCCTTTGACTGTATTAGACCATATTAGGTGGGGCTATTTCTGGGCTCTGTTTTTAGTTCCGTTGGTCTGTTTGTCTATTATTTGCCAATGCTATGTTGTCTTGATTTATAGCTTTATAGTAATCTTGAAGTCCAGTGCTGTCAGTACTCCAACTTTGTTCTTCAATATTGAATTGGCTATTTTGTGTCTTTTGCCTCTCCATATACACTTTAGATCAATTTGATGATTTTCAAAAAATAACTTACTGGAGTTTTGATTGAGATTGCATTGAAACTCTAGATCAAGGTGGGAAGAATTGACACCTTGACAGTATTTTCTTCCTGAGAACATTTATTTAGTTGTTCTTGGATTTCATTAATCAGTTTTCTTGTTTTCCTCATATAGATCTTGTTAATATTTTGTTAGATTTATACCTAAATATTTCGTTTTGGGAACTGCTAATGTAAATTGTATCGTGGTTTGTTTGCTTTGTTTTGTTTTTGTAAGGAAAAGGTGAAGGCAGGCAATGAAGGTGAGTAGGCAGGCAGTCAGGGAGAAGAGGAAGAAGTGTTTTATTTATATTGTTCTCCCCAAACCTGAGATAGGAACCCAGGTCCTTGGAATGTATGTGGACTGCGCTTGACTGGAGGCAATAGAGCTAACTGCTACTCCATCGGAGCATGCCAAGTATTGTATTTTAAAATTAAAAGTTTACTTGTTCAGTGCTGGATTATAGGTAAGCAGTTGACTTTTTCATGTTAAACTTGTATCCTTCTATTTGCTCTAATCACTTATTAGGTCCGGGAGGTTTTTGTTATTATTTCTTTCCAGTTTTCTACAAAGGTAATCAGGTCATCTGCAGTTTTAATTTTTTCCCTTCCAATCAATATACCTTTTATATCTTTTTCTTATTGGATTAGCTACTACTTCTAGCACAAAGCTGAAAAGGAGTGGTGTGGCATGCCCAGGTGGAATAGCCGTGAGGGCAGTCACCTCCAAAAGAGCCCAAGCCATGTACCTCTGGGTTCCAGTCCTGGGTCTTGGGGGAAACAACCAGTGGGAACTACTAAATAAAAATAAAATAAAATGTTCCTTCCTCCTATCTCTTCCTGCCTGCCTGCCTACTTGCCTTCTTTCCTAAAAAAAAAAAAAAAAAAAAGAAGTGGTAAGAAAGGGCATCCTTGCCTTTACCTGGTCTTCAGGGGTAGGTTTCATGTGTCAGACCCTAAGGGTGATGCTAGCTGTGCATTTTTGGTAGATTTTTGAATCTAGTTGAAGTTAACTTCTAGTTCTAGTCTAGTTTTTCTCATGAATAATTTTTGTCATGCTTCTTAAAAACTTTATTAACATGCTTGTGCGCTTTTATTTTTCAGCTTGGATATTGAATGTTGACTCAGTACGGCATGCCGGGGTGAATCTCAGCTAGTTGTAGTGTATAATTCTTTTTATAAACTGTTAGTTATTAGGATAATGCCGACCTCACAGACTGAGTTAAGGAAGATTCCTTCTCCTATCCACTGAAAGAGATTGTAGAGAGGTAGTATTTTTCCCTTAAATTGCAATTTCCTGAAATTGGCAGAATTATTATTGATTTAATTTCTTTAATATGCACAGCCCTTTTGAAATGACCTATTTCTTTAGTGAGTTTTGGCAGATTTTTTCTTATACCTGATACAGTCATATTGCTCTTTTTGAATTAACAACTTTTGATTTCATTGATCTTTATTGATTGCCTGTTTTAAATTTCATTGACTTCTGCTCTAATTTTTATTCTAATGCTTATTTTGAATTGTTTTTGTTTTTGTTTTTGATCATAGGAGTGTATTTTATTTTTTTTAATGTATTCTTTCACCGTGTCCCGATGGAATAGAGGTTGGGTTAGTTGTCTCCGAAGGGGCACAGTTCACCTTCATCCTAAGGGCCTGGGTTGGAGGGGTGGGGGTGGGCAGGTGGGACAACTAAGTGTGAACAACTAAATAAAAGTAAAATTTTTCCTCTTCTCCCTGCCTGCCTGCCTATTTGCTTTCATTTTTGCCTGCAATTTTTCTTTTAAGAAAATCCTTTTAAAATTATGTTGGATTTAATTTGTTCTTTTTCTAGTTTCTTAGGTGAAACATAGATGATTCGTTTTATGTCTTTCTTTTCTAATACAGTCTTCAATCTACAGTGGTTCAACTTAAGATTCTTTAACTTTACAGTGGTATCAGCATGCTTATGTCTCACTGGTTTTTCATTTCTCTGGTAATAAAGATGTTTTTTCACGTGCCTGCTGACCTTCTGGATATCCTCATTGGATAGGTGTCTATTGAAATCCTCTGTTCATTTTTCACTTGATTTCTTTGTTGCTATTGGGTTGTATGATTCTATAAATGTTGAATATTAATGTATTATTGGACATATGATGTGCAGATATCTTCTTCCATTCAGTATTGTGTCTTTTTGTTCTGTTGATTTTTTTTTTTTTTTTTGCTATACGAAAACTTTACAATTTAATATAATTACCATTTATTCTTTGTTTCCCTTGCCATTGGAATTGAGTCCCCAAAGACATCTTTTAAGGACAATACCCTAAAGTATATGACCTAGAGTTTCCGATGAAGCCTCTGATCCATTTTGACTTGTGTATGTGGTGTTAAGGGAGTGCTGCAGTTTCGTTCCTTTCCATGTGGCTGTCCAGTTTTCCAACACTATTTGTTGAAAAGTCTTATACCTTCCTCCATCACATGTTCATGGCACCTTTGTCATAAATAAACTGCTCTCATATTTATGGGTTTATTTTAGGGCTCTCAATTCTGTTTCATTGATCTGTGTGTTCTTATTCCAATGCCATATCGTTTTGTAGTATCTTTTGGAATCTGGCTGTGTAATACCTCTATTTGTCTACTTATTTGTTAGACCTGCTTTAGCAATTTGAGGTTTTTTATAGTTACATACAAATTTGACTATTATTTGTTCCATTACCTTAAAAATGTCATTGATTGGAATTGTGTTAAACCTATATATTGCTTTAGGTAAGATGGACATTTTGACAATGTTACTTCTTCCTGTCTATGAGCATGGAATCTTTTCCCATCTTTATTTCTTCTCTTTCTTTTAATAGTGTCTAGTAATTTTCTTTAGGGAGGGAAAGGAAGAAGTGTTTTAATGAAGAGAAGGAAGCACTTTTATTTGTTTTGGTTGTCACCCCTCCATTACCCTCCCCAGTCATGAACCCAGGTCCTTGGGCTTTACATGGTCTGCACCCCAGCAGTAGGCTTAGTGCCTAAACCACCAAGGGTGTGCCTTAATCATTTTCGTTGTACAGATCTGTCATCTCCTTTATTAGATTCATTCCTTAAATATTTGATTCTTTTTGATATAATTAAAATGGAATTTTAATTTTTCTTCCAACTTCTTTGCATATAAAAATGCAACAGATTTTGTAAATTAATTTTGTAACCAGCCATTTATTAAACTCATTTATAATTTCTAATATTTTAATGGAGTCTTTGTTTTTTCTACATATAGTATGTCCTCTGCAAATAATGAGTTTCACTTCTTTTCCAATTTGAATTCCTTTTCTTTTTTTAACTGCTCTGCCTAAGATCTCCAGTACTCTGTTAAGTAATAATGGATATCTTGTTCCTGATTTTAGGGGAATAGCTTTCAGTTTTCACCACTGAGTATGATTTCAGCTGGGAGTTTATCATATATGGCCTTTGTTATGTTAGGCAATTACTGTTGAGTTTCATCTCAATTGTAGGCTAATGTTAAATGCATGCTGTCTTCATTTACCAGTGTGATAATTCCAATATCCCATGACATATGCCATAGCATATAACTTTGATGTTTTCTGTTTCTTCCAACTGTTTTTGTTTTTTGCTCTTTAGCATGTCTAGTAAATTTTTCTTGTTAGGCATGATATGTTAGTTAAAAAAGAACCACTGTAAATAGGTCTTTTGTAATGAGGTAAAGTAGGGGGAAGTATTTTATATTCCTGTGATTAGATCTCTGTCTTATAGTGAGCAAATGTCTAGATCGTTAATTCTACATGTGCTTTTCAGTCCTCTCTCCCACCCCCACCCCCTTAGGTGAAACAGGATGGCTAGAGTGAACTACAATTAGGGATTTCCTTTCTCTCAGGTCAGTTAGGCTCTAATAAAAACCCAGCAGCTTAGGACCTGGTTAAATAGTTCCTTTTGAGGGCAAATCTTATTCTTATTAGGTAAAACAGAATGCTCTGGTATATTTCAAAATGGCTCCTTTCCCACTCCTGCTGGAACCACAAGATTATTTTCTAGGATGTTCACAATGAGAACCTAGTGGAGACTGAGGAGGTAAAACTCAAAACAAAATGTACACCCACACCCACACCCACTCCAACCTTACTGCCCTGATTTTTTAACTTTTTATCCACTCTGAACGTCCAGCAATTTGTTAGCTGCAGTTCAGGTTTCCCTGCCTGGCACTGGTTTCTACAGAACAGTTTGTTACTCCAATAAGCTGTGTTTCGTTGTGTTGACCTGTTGGTCTTTCCAATTTGGGGAATAGCAGTTTGCCCAGTGACATTATTTTTCTTATGAATCTTGAAGAGTTGCTGATTTTTTAGTTTGTTCAGTTCCTGTTAGGAATTTCTCTTGTTAGCTGAATTTCTTACATGCAGGACTAGAAACTGGAAGTCAAAAATTCTGGTTCGAAGCGATTTGTTTTTAGAACTTAAGACAGTACACCATTGTCTTCACATGTTATTACCTGACTGGCCTGATGCCAGTAGTTTCAACTTGTACATAACCTGTTTTTCGACCTTTGGCAGTATTTAGAATTTGTCCTTCTCATTGGTATTTTTAAATTTTGCCTTTTAAAATTTCATCTGATTGTGTTGAATGAAGATGAACCCTTTTTAATTTGTCTTAAGACTTTTCAGACCAAAGAAATCTATTCTAGTCTGTCTTCCTATACTCTCTTTCATCTCCTTTCTGTTTATATATTGGAGTTTTGTACCCACCCTTTGTTTTTTAGCTCTCCTTAATATTTTCTTCACCTATACATCTATGTTGAGTAATGGAAGACTTAATTTGGAATCATCCTGCTCGTAGCTTTGCTCTTCACCTATATCCCTCTACTATTCAGTCTATTTTTAAAATTTAACATAATTTTCACGCCTAAGATGAAATTGGTTCTCCTTTATAGTAACTTGTAGTTGTCTTCTGTCTTCTGTAGAATGTTTTAAAAGTTTGTTGTTTGCACCTTTCATATTATTGACTTTCTTGAAATATTTTGTAGGTTCACGGTTGTAATTTGTCTAGTTGCTTATTTATTTACTCACTTTTTTACTTGCTCATGTTTTCTCTTTATCGAGTCTGATACTGGGTTGGGGGTGGACTGGTGAGGATATGCTAATATTTTGGTTCTGGGAATAGCCTTCTCTTCTCTGGCGAGGAAGCAAGTATCTGGAGGCAGAGCTCTGCTTCCCTAGCTCCAGTGGCTTCTTCCAGTGTAATGCTGTGTAAGCTGTTTAGAGACACGCTCTTGCCCACCACTTGACTTATGCTTGGGTGATGAGACTGACTGGCCTTTCTGAATCAACTCTCTAATGCATCGCCTTGCTCAGCACCCCAGGGTAACCTCCTGCTCTTTGCATTGTTAATTCTGCTTCCAAATCATTTCTCTATTGGTAGTAGTCTCTACCTATTTTGAGTGGTGATTTCCTTTTGCTTCATTTGTCTCTAGCTCTGATCCCATCTATTCTCTGTTTTTCTTCTACTTCAGTATCTCATGGGTTTTAGGATTGAGAGAGGTAGTAGATGCTTCTGTTCCAACTGCTATCTTGATCAAATCTCACTAGTACCACTTTAAGGAAATAATAAAAGTCTCTTGTAGCCTTTCTCTTGTGCCTTAATTTGCTTGAAAAGAGCTAGTGTTACTCCTGGGGTGGTCCTCAAAATGTGCTGTACTGCTAGACATTCGCAGAAAGTATTATTTATAAGATATCATTGAAAAATCAGCTTTTTCTACTTCCTAATATGAAGCAGTGATGAACCTATAATTCTAAAAAGCAGTTTCTACCACAAAACACTCATAGAGGTCATAAAATAGTATAATAGTATTCAGCGAGGGTCACTTTTATCTGTGTTGAAAGATTGGGGACAATAGAACTATCTTAAAAACTTAGTTGATCAATATCGTGGTGTAAGATGTTCTTCCTTTTTAAAAATTATTTTATTTCTTATTTGTTTAAAGGGGAAGGAAGACAGGCAGGAATGAAGGGAGGGAGGTGGAAGTGGCATTTTTATTTATTTGTGTGGGGCTCAGGTAGCTGAAGGAATCCATGACAGTTAGGCCAGTGAGCAAGCAGAGGTTTAATCAGGGGGTAAAGGGATGGAGCCGACCAAGGGAGGTCCAGACCCCGTGGGTTCAGGGTCGCTCCACATACCAGACAGGTGCAGGGAGTAAGCAAGTTGGGGGTCCATTAGTGGGGAGCAGAAAGGATGGATCCAGCCAAAGGAGGCTAAGACTCTGTTTGCCTTGCCAGTGGCTTGAGTTTTCAAGGAAAAAACCCACACGATGAGGAAAGGGGATGGAGAGAGAGGGTCGGCAGACCAGGTTTCAGTTCCTGATTGGGCAAGGTGACATTGTCCTTTGAAGTTATTGATGGGCTTCTTCAACTTCATTTCTTAGTAGAGGGTTCGTCTTGGTCACTTATTACACACAAGACACATCTCACATGTCAGACTCGTCCATTGGCTTCCTTATGGATCTGATGATCACATGCATCCACGACTGGGTGCTGGCGCCAGAGGCCATTCACTGTCCTGAAATCTGAATTTTAGCCCTGGTCTAAGGCTTGCTCTTGTTGGGGTTCTGACAGTTTGTTCATTTTGGTTGTGATCCCTGGCCCTGCGTGTGAACTGGGTCCTTGGGTTTTACATAGTGTATACCCAGCCACCAGCTTAGCACCTGAGCCACCAGGGTACACCTGCTCCTCATTTTTGTTTGCTGTCTAACAATCAGACATGCATCCATAAACAAAAGCACTGTTATGAGAACCAGCAGCCTCATATGCCTAGGGACCCGGAAGGAGTTCTTGCCCACCTGTGCATCCAGTAATAGGAAGACAGACCTTGGTATAGGCTGCAAAATCAGCAAATCTATCCTGGCCCCTCTCACTTCGGTAGGGAAAGTACATGGAGATTGCTGACCTGAGCAGAGACGCATAGACAAAGAATTTGCAGAACTGTGACTTCCCAAGGGGAGATTCCAGTATGCCAATGGAGGAAAAATAATGAAAACCACCACTGACTTTGGTTGTCAAGAAGACAGTACGAGGAATTTTCTTGGTGCTGTCTGTTCCGCCACCTCTGACACAAACTGGCACAGAAATATCCAGTGGGGGCAATCCCTCCCAAAAGGGAAAATGAGTGAGGCGAATGTGTCTGGCTATATCCCAGTGGTGTGGGATGCAGCTGGAAAACCCATTTCTCCAGCAGCACCCAGATTAATGAGGCAGGATACCCATAACTGAAGGATCATTAAAGAGGTAGATGAGAATGTTAAAGGGCACTAAAGGGATGTGATTCCTCCTACTGACTGTGCAAAGGATTTCAGCAGGAAATCTGCCTCATCTGAGGAACAACGTTTTGGGTTCATGAGCACCTCAATACCTTTAGCGCTAAACCCTCACCTTCCTCCACTCTCCAGTTAGCTCCTTGCACATGCTCCAAGAACAGCTGTGAGAGCAAGTTCAGAAGGCACTATCAGAAAAACAGAACAGGGTCAGTGGGCAAGAAAGAAACCACAAGCTTTAGCTGTTGTGCCACCTTCTGGAAAACAAAAGGGGTTTCCGGTAGCCAGACTGGTGAGTGATGTGAATCAGAGAAGACATAAAGCTTAAGAATTCTGTCACAATAATGTGTTCCATGACATCGCCTTAGAGATGTTTTGGGGACTGGACTCTCGCAGCAAGGGAAATGAAAACAGTTGAGACTATATCAAACTAAAAAGCTTCTGCAGAACAACAGAAACTACCAGCAGAATGAAAGGACAGCCAACTAAAAATGGAAGATATTTGCACACCATACATCCAACAAGGGGTTAATATCCAAGATATCATATTCTCATGCAACTCAACAACAAAAAGCCAATAAGCATACCCTGATGGCTCAGGTGCTAAGCCGGCAAGCAGGGTATAGTCCATGTAAAGCCCAAAGATCCAGGGGTAACACCCAAAATAAATGAACATTAAAAAAAAATCATCCTCCCACTCGCCTTTCCTTCATCTCTTTAAGCAAAGAAAATCAGTAAACAATGGACAGAAGCTCTGAACAGACACTTCTGCAAAGACATACAGATAACCAACAGGCTCAGGAAAAAAATGCCCATTACTTCTTATTAGGGCAATACAAATGGAAATCACAAATTAGATAACACTTTATGCCTGTGAAAACAGCCTGTTTTGAAAAGACTAGAAACAAATGTCAGCAAGGATTTGGAGAAAAGGAAGCCTTTATGGGACACTGTTGGTAGAAATGTAAATGGGTGCAGCTTTCTAGAAAACCAGTGTTTCCCCAAAAAGTTAAAAATATGACTACCTTAAGACCCAGTAGTTCCACTTCTAGGTATCTACCTAAAGAACTGAAAAACACTGATTTGAAAAAAAAAAAAATATGGACCACTATGTTCACAGCAGCACTATTTATAATAATTGGAAATGAAAACAACCTAGGTGCCCATCAAGACATGAATGGATAAAGATGTTGGTATATATACACAACAAGAAAAGAGGAAATCTTGCCATTTGGGACAACATGGAAGGGATCAGGGTGGATTATAGTAAGTGAAATAAGTCAGAAGGAGAAAGACAAATACTAGATGATCTCACTCATACATGGAATGTAAAGAAACAAAACTAAAAACCCCTAACCTTTGAATGTTTGGACACTGATAACAGAACTGAGGTTATCAGAGGGGGTGGGGGTGCTGGGGGTGGGAGCAAAGGTGGCGGGGGTCCCAAGGACAGTGAAATATTTCACAGTAAAAAAAAAAGTCTGCCATAAGAGAGAGCAAGAAGAGTGCAGGTCTAGCCAGTACAAAGAAGAGGAAACCCAGCTATAACTGCCAGTGAATAGCATACTCCATCTGAAGGTGACTAGGAAGGATTTAAGGAGGTCTCTGCTTCTTCAAGTGTAAAAGCAGCAATGTCAAACTACAAGGAATAGGAAAAATTAAGAAAATAAATCATCACCAAAAGATAACTTTCTAACAAGCACAGAAAAGTGTGCAATTCTGTGATGTAGCTGATAAAAGATTAAAAAAGAGGTATTTTGAAGAAACTCAACGAGCTGCAAGAAAACTCAGAACACAATTCAATGACATAGGAAAAAATATACAAAGTGAAATATTTACCCAAGAGATAGAAATCATAAAAAATAAATTATGGAATTGAGGAATTCAATTAATTGAAAAAATTAAAGGAGAGTACCTGGATCAGAGTAGAGTGAATGTGAGACAAAAAGAAATTTTGAAATTAATTAGAAAACAATGAAAGCAAAGAAAACCTACATGATTTACAAGATTCCATTTGAAGAACAAATATTGGAATAATTGACATTTGACAAGACAAGCTAGGGAGAAGGAAGCCGAAAGTTTATCGGCATTTCCCAAACCTGAGAAGAGACTTAAGACACCAAGATCATGAAGCTCAGAGATCACACTATGATCTTAATGCATAATGATCTTCTGCAAGGCAAATGATAATAAGTTGTCAAAAACTGAAGACAGGTGTGCCCCAGTGGTGGGCGCAGTCCACAGACATCCTGAGGTCCCAGGTTTGTGTCCTAGAGCTGGTGGAAACGGCCAAGATGAACAACTAAATAAAAATAAATAAAATTGCTTCCTCCTCCTTTCTCCTCCTGCCTTCCTGCTTCTGCTCACCTTCATTCCTACGTGTACCTTTCCTTAAAAAAAAAAGAAAAGAAAAAAAAAAGATAAAGAGAATCCTAAAACCAGTTGGAGGGGCAGTTTATCAAGGACCCTTAACAGATTTCTCAGCAGAAACCTTACAAATCAAAAGCGTGACATGTGGAATGACATATTCAAAGTGATTCCTCACATATGAAGAAGAAATACTTTCCCAGACAAAAACTGATGTTCATTGCTGTTAGATCTGTCTTGCAAGAAATGCTGAAATTCTTCAAGCTGAAATAAAGATGCTAACCAGTGACATAAAAAGTATACAGCCTTATTGGTAAAGGTAAATGTATTGTAGTAAACTGTAATTCTGTAATAGGATGGTTTGTTAAGTTAACTATAATATAGAGATTAAAGTATTAAAGAATAGTTATAGCTACTATAATTTTAAATGAATATAATAAATTATTTCTATAAATAATGATATCAAAATTATATGAGAACAAAAATGTGAAGCTTTTTTAGGCAACTGACTACCACCTTCAGGCATGGGATTCTGAGATCTGATAGTTCTAAAATCCATACTGTTAACATACTAACTTGTTAGTTTGCTTTATAAAACTGAAATAGTTTGACCTATTGTCTCAGGGCCTGTAAATATTGGGAGAGGGCTTATGAGGGAGAAAATAGTGATTTTTTTGGTGGGTTTTAGGCAGTCTTTATTAAAGATACCATAAGGGAGTCCTGCTTACTTGTAGTAAGTCACTTGCAGTATCCGCCCTCTTTTTCAGTCATTGGAAATATACATTCCCATATCTATCCTGTTTCTTCCTGTAGAATTTAAGTTAACCAGAAGAACACAAAGTTCTAAAATCACTTTGTAGGTGCCTGGAAGTTAAAAAACTAATCCTAACTCCTCTTACAGAGTTGCTTTATGGTGTCTTAAGCATGTAGTACTGTATATACAGGCTTATCTGAATAAAATACTGGCTTGTTGGCTAACTAAAACCATAAAGGTAGTGTAGTAAAGTGATTATGAACACATCTCTAAAATCAGACTGCTGGAGTTCAACTCCTAGATTGTAAATCAGTTAACGTGACGGGCTGGACCTGGCTTGCCCCAGTTCAGTGACAGCCCATTGTATGTATAGATTCCCAATTCCATTTTCAATGTCACATTAATAGTTTGCAACTAACTATGATGGTAGTATTTATACCATTATTTATACCATGGAAACTAGCTGTAAATCAAGCCAAATTAGTAATCATTATAGCT
This sequence comes from Solenodon paradoxus, assembly GCA_004363575.1. Classification (NCBI taxonomy): domain Eukaryota; kingdom Metazoa; phylum Chordata; class Mammalia; order Eulipotyphla; family Solenodontidae; genus Solenodon; species Solenodon paradoxus. The sequence continues at coordinate 260,484 of RJWH01001479.1, forward strand.
TCCACATCATAGCACAGCTAGGGAAATAAAAAATGTGTGTAATAATTTATTAAATATGTGTGTGTCTGTATCATTTAGCAAATGCTCAATACAGGGTTAGAATGTCAAGGCCAATTCTTTATAAGGCAAAGGAAACAATACTCTTTGGGGAAAAAATAAACATTTCCATTAAATGTTGGTGATTTTCCCAATTCTATTTTTTTTTTTTGAAACTTATTTCATACTGGTTTTGTGACCTCCCTCAATGAAGAAGCAAGAAAAAAAAAGGAAAGCAAGCTAAGATAAAGATTAGAAGGGCATTCTAAGTTGGTTGTCAGAAAGCCTTATGTAGTTAAGCAGAAGTGTCGACAGAGATCTCTGAATCCATAAGAGTCTGTTCTTTCACTTGTCAGCGGAGAGCTGGAGCCTTAAGTGTGTAGGAGCTACTGAAGGGCCATTATTAAACCTGCTGAAGGTTATTTACTCACCTCCCAGAACAGCAATGCCTAATATTTGTTAGATACTTTATAATTTACAAGTTTTCTCATAAACAATATCTCAGTATTCACAGAAAGCAAATATTTTCCTCTCCTTGTCCCAGGTGACATTACTGGTGGTGGGGGAACAGAACTTGGGTGTTTTGAGCCCAGTGTTTTTTTTTTCTTATGTACCAGGGCACCCTTAGGTAGAAGAGATTTTGTTCCAAAGCGCTTTCATTACTTTGTTCAGAAAAAGTTAAAAAAAAATCTAGTACAAAAATTCACAAAAGATAAAATTACTTGCCATCAAAGCCTTACCGGTGGTATAGCTCATTTCCAGAGTCAGAGTCAGGTCTCTGCGTGGCCAGCACCGTGTAGGTGTGCTCCACACCTTCACAATCACTGCACCGCAGCTTTCTGGCCAAATCAAGTGCATTAACAGAGAGGCAGGATAATACATTAACAGAGACCTGAATAAGTGACCTCACAAAGTGAAACGGACCTTTCTGAAAGCGCACCTGAGTGCCAGCTGTTCCATCCTCTGACTGGGAGCTGGTAATGGAATATTAAGAAGCCAAAACTGAGATTCCTGCTATGAAACTAACAACAAAATACTGTAATTTTAGAAAAGTTTGTAAAAAGATTGCTGATTGGCTATGTTAAAACTATCAGTGGCTAGAAGCTACATATTGAAAACTTAAATAACTGAAATCTATTCGAACTTTTAAGAAGTTGGGGAATTATGAACATGGCATGCAGAAAGGGAATTTGTACACCCAGAGTTGAAGAAAAGGCCTGAGAGCGGCTGCCTGTTGAGAAAAGCATTACAATGTGATGACTATTCAAAGTCTTCAGATGGCATTCTGGTTAGGGTTGTAGTATCTTTTTAAAAAAGTGTTTTTCTTATGTGTGAAAATTATTTAAAAAATAAGTTGTGCAAACAAGTTCCATTTGGGGGCAGCAAGATTAAGATGGAAGAAATTAGTTTAAAGAATGTTCTTAATTGTATTATACCCTCTACTTCAAAAAAACATTGAATGTGGGTGTTGTTTTACTCTTGCCTTTGGGGCAACTTTCCAGTTCTTTGGTAGCACTAGAAATCCCAGAATCTGCAATCCAGATCTTAATAATTTCCCAACATTTTTTAAAGAATCAAATGTAAGATTATCAAATAATTTTTCCTCAAATCAATAAAATTCCTAATTGCTCAATAATCAACAAGATAAGAACAGGAAAGCAAAAAATTTTCTTGCTGCTATGTAACTTGGATTAAAAACAAACAAAAAACTCAATGGGAACCTCATCAAGAAATTATCAAATGAGGCAAAGCTGATGATGTTTTAATCCTAGACTGATGTCCAAGATTCAGAGATGACACCAGCACCTTGGATGCTATGTCACATGTGAAGCCACATGGTTCTCTCGTTCTCACAGTCACTGAGCAGCTGAAAATGTGATTGAATTCTCTCTAATATATACCTAATTGTACAGTTTTTTCTGTTTTGAAAATATCACAATGCCAATGTTGGAATATCAGGGTTGTGGAAAAGATTTAAAAATACACTGGCCAATGAAATGGGAAGATTTTCATGGGTAAATGAAATGGGAAGCATTTGCTGCTTCTTAGCAGGTTTTTATCCAGTCATTTAAGCTCTTTGTTTCCATTCAAGTGGTAGAGGTTATACATTAGTACCAAATAGAATGAATCAACATTTTTACAATATTGAAAGGCTAGTATCATTCCTATTTTAGCTTCCTCCTAAATTTTGCCATGCATTCCATCAAGATGCAGTATAAAGTTTTTTAAAAAGTCACACATGATGAAGTAATTAGAGATTCCAAAACTTTCCCTCTTAGAATAACCAGAAATCAACTATTTTCACTCACAGTTCACACTGGTTCTTCTTCAAGACACTGTTTGATTCAGTTATTTATGTGGAATTATTGTAAATGAATGAAACAACAAAAAATGATGTAGTATCTCAGCATTATTGCAACAATATAGCTAGAGATTTTTCTAAACTGTAGAGAATAGGATCCAAAAACAGAAGCTAGCTTCTACCAAGGAATTTTTGGGTTTTTTTTTATTTAAATAATATCCAAAAAAGGAGATTTTTATTTTATGCAAAACCAATCTTCAACACAAAAAGAGAATAATCAAGCAACACAACATAAAAAAATCAGCCAGAAAGCAATGGCTTATTCCTCACTTGGAAACAAAAGCAAAGCTTGTAACAAAGTAAAATGTCCATAATTGGATTTTCATCAAAATTATAAGGCCTTCACTTTTACAAGTTTAAAGAACTTTGCCATACTTTCCTAGTCAGTTATTCTGTCAGAAGGTTTTATATCAATAGTCTTAGTACTTTTGCTTTTGTAATTTGTCAACCTTGAAAGTCAATTCCTTACATAAAATACATGTGTTCCAGAAGAAACATAACCAACCCTTGGACACCTGCAATAGAATTGATGGGATGCGAGGAAGAGGTGGTGGAGCCCACTGGACAATGGTGAAGAACACTTGATGATTTGACAGAGAACAGGGTATGCTGATGTATATCTGAGGAATAGAGAACCTATATATAGGAGTTTATTTTAATGTGTAGAGTAAGTTACTACGATATTTATTTTTTAAAATTAAAAAATACGTGTTCCAAAACTCTCATCAGAAAAAAAAAAATGTGTACCCGTATGCGTAGCAGCGCAATTCACAATAGCCAAGACATGGAAACAACCCATCAACAGATGAGTGGAGAAAGAAGCTGTGGTCCATATACTGAACGGAATTCTATGCAAGGGAAAAAAAAAAAAAGAAAAAAGGAGAAATAATGCCCTTTGCAACAACTTGGATGTAACCGAGGGGATCATGTTAAGTGAAATAAGCCAGAAGGAAAAAGAAAAGTACAGAGTGTTTCCACCCATATGTGGAACATAAAGAAAGAAACCAAACAGACAAACTCCACCCCAATTCACGGGACCCCAGACTGTGGGTAATGGGGGGAGGGAGCAGGAGGGAAGGGAGGTAACAAGGTGTTGTAAAGGGCACTGGAACTCTGGTGGTGGATATAATATGAAATAAATACACATAGACTGAGGTGTGATTTTAAAATCCTAAAAGACATATAGCAATGTAAACAAAAAATAGTGAAATTATTAAAAAAAATACATTTGGTTCAAAAAAAGCTGTATGGGCTAAAGTCCACAACATGTTACACTTAGGGAGAGTGTGAGGGGGAGGGAAGAAGTTATTCCCCTCCAAGTAAGAATTCTGGTAATAAGTATTCTGCAAATACTTAGCATTTTGTCCTTTCACAACTGAACAGATGGACTTGAATGCAATGATTTGCTATATCTCTTGATTTCCAATCTTAGTTATAATTATATTTTTCCTTTTTATTGTCATTTTTTAAAAATGAGGGCAAAAATACAATAACTATTATAATGATTACATGAAATTTTCTATATAATAATAGTATGACTGCTGAAATTGAACTTTTGACTAAAGCATGAGATAACTTGAGATGTTTGTTGGGTGATATTAAAGAAACCTTATCTTTGGGATATAATAGGTAAGTACTGGGTGTATATTTATGAAAACTAAATCTATACAGATGGAAAGCTGCCTGAAGTAATTATAATTAATTTTAGGGTTGGGAGGAAATTTAGAAACCATCAAATTAGATCTTAATTCCAAGATAAAAAGAATAAGGCACAAATAAAAAAAAAACAAAACCTTGACTAAAATCACGCTTCTCATGAGTGCCAGAGCTGGAACTAATTTGAGTCTAATATTCCTGGTCAATTATTTCTTATAACAATGCTCAACACTAGGGGTTTTTTTTAATTTGGAAATTTATCTCCCAACAGATCTTTTGTTAGATTGAAAAAATCAGACCAAAATAAAATGTTCTAATTTGGATTTCTAATTTTCCTTGTTTCCTTCTTTTCCTGGTGAATATACTTCAGCTAACCTTTAGAAGAACAAAGGTTAAGATCAAGGAAAGGCACAACTGAAAATGGACAAAAGCACGATCTGGTCATAGTCCTTTCTTCTGGTTCTGAAATACAGTAATCCCTCACCTATTGCTGGAGTTACGCTCCAGAGACCCCCGCCATAAGTGAAAATCTGCGAGGTAGCGGCATTATAATTGATTTTATTATTTATATATCTATATATTTTAAGGCTTTATAAACCCTTCCTACTCTCCTATAAACCCTTCCCACACTCGTATTAACCTTTCCCACACTCTTCAACCTATGTAATTTTAACAACATATAAAATTCTATGTGGGTGCTCACTAGTGAAGTACATATATGTATATGGACACCGCAATATCCTATGATGTAGTGAAAATTCCACCGTACAGAATTAGACATACATATTTTTTAAAACCCGCAATACAGTGAAGCCATGAAAAGTGAACTGCAATATAGCGAGGGACCACTGTACATTGATTTCAACATTAGCTCTTAAATATTTGTACTTACATTTCAGGCTTGTAGTCAAGGCTGTGGTACTAGATCTCAAAAAACGGAGTTGACTCAATGATAAAATTCATTTGAGTGGTTTTCCTTCATGGCTATTGCAACTATAACATCAATTTTTAGAGCTCATATATATAGTCATCTCAACTAGTGAAAATAAGTCATGGGCAGCTTTCTATTTATTCTTTAAACTAAACATATATATATATTTACACACATATGTGTGTATATATATATATATATATTAGATGGAAATAAAATATAAAGTATAAATAAAATATATAAAAAGTGAAAGTTAAGCTAGGAAATATTTTTTTCCTGACAGGTTATCTAAACATCATTTCATAATGCAATGAGGAATCTACAGTATAATACAAGGTATATTTGAAGGCACAAAGCTTTATATGATTTGATGTTGCTGCCTAGAGCAGATTAGAAAAAATTTGAAAAAAAAAATTTTATAAAAGACAGGAAAATATGTTGCAAGGAATAAATCAAATTGAAAAATTTAAAAGTTAAAGCATATTTGTTTTTATTTATAGTTATCACATGAATTATAAAGAAGAAAAAGGGTATTAGAATGGAACTTGCATAGTGCCATGCATGCTATTGCTAAGAATAAACAATGTTCCTACATATTGTGGTTAGTGAGATATTATCAGAATAATAGGGAATTGTGATTAAAAATGTGCAGAAATCATTAAATCCGTTCTTTAGAAATAACAGTAACATAGTGTTTTAAGTTGAAAAGTATTCAAAGGAACAACTTCCAAATCAACAACTGTTTATAAGAATTCAAAAAGCTGGATTATGTAAAGTCAATCAGTTGTATTAAAAATGACAGAACTCTAACACAAGATGCATGTTATATAAAAAAGGACATTGTAATATTTGCTTGCTACATTAAATCCATAGTTTAATCCACACAATTGCCTTTAGTTACCATTTAAACAGAAGCATGCAAATATTCTCAGGATCCACTTAGTCTTCTCCAAACCCACTAAGGCTATATATCTATCCCCTTCCAGAAACTTAGGCAGGTATTCGGGTAGCTGCTTCCTCCTCTGCATCAGCTCGATTTGCATTAATTTCTGCCAGTGTTCGTCCAAACCGTGCCCATTCGTCATTTCGGGGGACAGCAATCTGCTGTTAAAAGAAAGACAATGTTTCGGTACAATGAAGTAAAAGATCATCTTACCCACTATTATTCAGTTTGTTTTCAAAGAATTTTTCCATTAGAAAGTAATAATTGACCTGAATGGACTTCCATAATTACAGGAACTATGACAATGATTTACAACATTTTGAAACAAAAGATGGTATTTGTAAAATGTGTTGTGACAGTCTCAGGAATGATTTGCTATTATTACCATCAGTGCAAGGGAGAATAACAATGATGCTTTATAAATATAGTTTCTATGCACTATTTCATATATTTTGATGATGGAGAGGAATTCCTGAAAAATGTTTATTTCTTACATCATTCCTAGTATGAAAGTTTTAAAAAATATTTATTGAGGTGACTTTGCTTTACAAAATAATATAAAACCCATATGTGCAGGTTCCCCATTCTTCTGAAACTTGACCATACTCCCTAACCACCACAAATTACTGGAAGTTCTTCACCAATGTCCACTGGACCCCACAACCACTGGCCCGTCCCATGCCCGTTTCCCTATTGTTAACCTCAGTTCTATCGCTAATGTCCAACAGTTGGTTTTTGTTTAGCCTGTTACTTTGCTTTGTGAAAAATTTTAAAGTTCCTAAGAACTAGTTTCTCTTAAGTATTTTTGTTGATGCTTAAGATAACCTTCCTTGCTATCTTAATCCTTTCAGCAGAAGGTATGCTACTTCTTGCTACTTTAGTAACATACCAATGGTAAAAGGGGGAAAAGTACTTGTAATGTTTTTGCTTCACTCCAATCACCATTTTTTCAAAAATAATTATCATTATAATATTGGAGCAATCTGACACTGTCATTATCAGGGTACAAAGCATTCAGTGTAGCAAGTGATATGCCTGATTCCAAATCTAATATTGGAGCAATCTGACACTGTCATTATCAGGGTACAAAGTATTCAGTGTAGCAAGTGATATGCCTGATTCCAAATCTATTAGGTTAGGTTGGATTAGTACTATCTAATATGGTAGCTACTAGTGACATATAATTGTTTGCATTTAAATTACTTAAAATGAAATAAAATTTAAAATTCAGTTTTTCAGTTGTATTAGTCAGATTTTAAGTGATCAACAGCCATATGTCTAGTAGCTCTCATACTAGACAGATACAGAGCTTTTCAATCTATGATGATAGTTCAATTGGCTGTTCTAAATGATTCAATCTACCTCCCTCCAGATCCAATTGCTAGAGACTGTGGGGTGTCGAGAGAGACTGGAGAAACTTAAAGCATAGCGAAAGAGTGAATAAGGCACTAGCCAGAGCTAAAAAGGAGGAACTAAATCCTTGGCATTGTGTACAGTCAACCCAAGCACTTAAAAAGATGAGAAAACTGCAACACATCGTGTTGGATTCGATGATAATGGCTTTGCAACAAGGCTCAAGGTCAAGATTCACATTTCACATAGTCATCACATAACTCTCAAAAGGTATTACTTTTGGTTTCTACTAGCTGGCCCAAACAAATCTATGAATAGAGAAAAATCAAATCTTATCTCAGGATCAATTCTGTAAAGCCCCAAAGTCCCACTTTAACTCCAAATCTCTTCTTTTGCCTGAAGAATTTCTAATCTTCAGCAATGCAAGCTTCAAAACTATGTACTTCCAATTTATGATATTACCCTCAAAAAAGGTAATGCATGAGGGCATAGGACATCCAGTTTAAAAGCTCAAGAACTGTTTCTGAGGTAAAAACTACGTTTCATCTTTACAATCATATGGTTTATATGATTTGTGAACTTCAAAGACTGGTTTTATCTGCACAGACACCATCACTACAATGTTATAAAAGCAGAAAAGATGTATCAAAATTATAGTCAGTAAGCCCCATACCTCTCCCACATCATATATAACAATCTGTCCTTCAGAATCACCCACGGCAATCTCTCTTCCAGAATGGGTCCATCTTACACGATTAAGAGCAGGATTACCCTCCACGGAAATGCTGGCAGTTGGTACCTAAAGCCATTTAAAATATAGTGCCATGTTAGAAGTCTCATCAATATTTCTATAAACATACAAAATAATCATTCTTCTAGTCAGGTTATATTTAAAAAAAAAAAAAAAAAGATGAAAACAAAAAGTTTCCCAACTTTCTTACTGTTCATTGATACATTATGAATGACATTACAGTAAATTCTTAAAAACTGGTTTGGGAAAATAACTAAAATCTTCACACAAGAAATTCTCACATGGCAGGGTACATTAATTTGAAAGATCTTCTCCTTCATAAAGGATTTTGTTAACTTCTTTAAGAAGCCAAGCTGTTTGAAAGCAGATGGTCCACACCCCATTTTAAAGCAACATTTCAAAAGTCCTCATAAACAGATTGTGGTTCAATTTTAGAGGACAGGAATTACTTTTGTGGCTTGCTCTCTGGCAGTCAAATCCTGTGATTTGATCCACAATGCCTAGAGAGTGACCATACTGAAGGTGCAGTGAGTCTTTCCAAAGCCTCTGTTCCCTGAACCGTCGGGAGCTGGGCAGGATGATGGCACCAACACAATGGAACAAGTCCCTGGGAATCTGTCTCTCCTATGCTGAGGAAAAAGATCTGCCATACACAGAGCAAACACTCAATGACTCAGACTAAAAGACTATTTTTAAAAATGTTGAAGTTGAATTAAAAACGATCTTTCTGATAACGGATTATCCCCAAATGATTAATTTAACCCTCTAGGTTACCAAAATTGTTACTGAGAAAAATTGCATTTAGATTTAATCTTTGAAAAAACCATTACAGGAAAGATCCATACTTAATTGTAACTATAAAAATCTTTTACCACTAAAACTCAAACTAAGAAAACAAAATTGGTGCCACTTCAGGTGACTAGAAATCTATAATCAAGTCCAATCATTTAGCTAGAACTTTTCCTAGCAGTGGTGAATGTTCCTCCTCAAACTACTAAACCAGATGTTAATACAGTGCTCATATTTTACATTTCTAATATACAGCTTCTTTGCCCTGTATAACCAACTATTTTACTTCAAGGAATTTAGAAGATGCCACTAGAAACATGAAAAGATGTGGGGGAAGGCACCGAGAGACTTTCTCTTCAACAATAGTTACTGATAGAAATGCTAACATTACATTTTATCACCACATAGTAAAATAGAAGTCTACGAACATTTTAAGTCTCCCTAAGTTGGTGAAAAAATACATGGCTGGCTTGCCCTGGTGGCTCAGGCGCTAAGCTGGTAGCTGGGGCAATAGAAAGCCCAAGGACCCGGGTTTGCGACCCACAGCTGGGTGGCAGAGAGGACAACCAAAATAAGTAAATGAATAAATGAAAATGCTTCCTCCTCCTCTTCCTTCCTTTCTTCCTTAAAAAAATGCTTCATACTCCTTTCCTTTCCTTCTTCTCTTTAAAAATAAATACACATGGCTAAAAATAAGTAATAGCTGCAGTAAAATTTTATTGCCAATAAGTGATTTTAGTACAGCAGTTAGGAAATTTCATGATATCTATATTCATTTTATAGAACAGTAATGCTTTTCACATCCTTCATGGAAAAAGCCATCAAAATAAGTCAGGTTAAGACTAATGTTTATACAATTCTATTGAGGCTAAGAGATAACTTAGAAATTCAGAAATGGGGTTAACAGAATTCAACAGTCTGAAATTATCTGCTTTCTAGTCTATGAATAAAATACATCTAAGGTGCCTTATGAATGAGACTTTGCCAGGACATTAGAGACATGATAGTGCTTTTCTGAAGTAAAAGGAAATACCCCAGAGCTCTTGGCAACATTATTTCTCCCTTTGGTTCTGGCACAGCATGCTGTTTATTATTTAGGGTACAAAGCTTATTTGGTTTCTTTGTGATGAAGCTACAATCACAGAGCCCTTCTACATTCCTTGGGATAAAAGGAATTTCACAAATTATTCAATAAATATCCAATTTTCTATTTTCCAGTGCAATTTTTGATATTTTTCTGCTCACCTCTGTGTCATTATTGAGATTCCACAAATCCAGCCTCCCCATGCCATCTACACAGGCAAACAGAGCTGGGTGAGTGGGTGACCACATGACATCATAAACATAGTCTGAATTATCTTCAAATGAGTACAAAGGCTTGTTATTCTGAAAAGGAAAAGCTGATGGTTAGCACAGTTAAATTACGGCATACATTCAACAGGTATGATAACATTTTATGATACTTAGCCTGGAAGAAGTTCCTATATTTTGTTTTACTACAGCATTACCTGGAGAGATGAACTAAGAATCAACTACTTGACTGCATTTTCATTTTAACTTAAAGATGCCATAATGCTTAAGAAAATGAATAGAATGCACATTAAAAACACTTGTCAATGAGAGAATTCTGAGAAGATTAGAGCACTGGCAGTGTACTTTTGGAATCTCCTTTAAATCTCCCCATGAGCTCAGACAAAGCAATGATAACAAACCCACAGATTCACAGGCAACATCTACAACATGTTCAGGAAATAAAGCTCCAAATGAGTGAAAGCAAACCAAGACCTGCATGGTATAAGCATATGTTTGGGAAGAAATACGGGAAGGCACAAGGGCTTCTGCCAGGCAGAGCACAGAAGAGCCTCACAGTTGAGAGTGGATTCTCACTGGACAGCATGGGGCCAGTCTGAGAACGACAGGAGAAACTGGGAGTTCAACACAATTCTATCTATAGATAAATGCAAGCAGACTCCAAAGTGATATGCCAGGTCTAGTAGTGTAGTCAGAGTCCTGTAAAACCATGTCTATAATTCTATAAACATGTTCCCAAAATTAACAAACCAAAGCTCCCTTTTAAGACAAAGTCCCACTGAAGAACCAGCCAGGAATAGAATACAAGTTGTGGAATACAGCACAATAGGGATAAAAGAAAGAGAAAGTTCATAAGAAAAAGAGGTTCGGATAAATGTGGCGAAGAAGAACAGAAAATACACATCTCAGAAGGTATAAGAAAGGAAGACAGATTAATACATGTAAATGCAAAACTAACTTAGACTACAAACTACTTCCTAAAAGTATGGAAAAACTGTTCAACAAATGGTGCTCGGACAACTGCATATAAACACACAAAAGAAACTATTTAGACACCTGTTTCCTCATACTATATAGAAATTAACTCAGAATATATCACATCTCTGAATATAAGAAGGAACACCATAAAACTCTTAGATGAAAGCACAGTGAGTAAATCTTTGTGACCCTGGACTCGGCAATGGTTTCTTAGATATGGAATCAAAAATACAAATGACAAAAAAAAAAAAAAAAAAAGGATGTTCTTGGCCTACATTAAAATTCTCTTCTGCTTCAAGAACACCCTCAAGAAAGTGAAAAGACAACATATATGATGGAAGAAAATATTTGAAAATCACATATCTGATAAATGACTTGTTTCTAGAACTCTTTATAGTTCATTAATAAAAAGGCAAATAACACAATTAAACTTGGGCAAAGGGGCATGCCCTGGTGGCCTAGTGGATAAGTATGTGGATAAGTCTGGTGTGGTTCACATATATCCTAAGGATCCAAGTTTGCGACCCTGGGCAGTGGGGGTGGGGGTGGGGGTGGGGGTTGGGAGGGGAGAGACAACCAACATGAACAAATAAAATAAAATGTTCACCTCCCATGTTTATTGCAGCCCTGTTCACAATAGTTAAGAACTGAAAACTACCTAAGTGCCCAAAGTCAGATGAATGGATAAAGAAAATGTGGTGCATACACACAATGGAGTATTACACAGCTCTTAGAGAAGTCGAAACCTTGTCATTTGAATCAACATGGATGGATCTACAGGAGATTATGCTAAGTGAAATAAGTCAAAAGAAGAAAGACAGATACCAGAGGACCTCACTCATAAGTGGAATGTGAATATAAAAAATTGAAGGAACAGGCGAAACAAAACCAACCCTTGGACACTTGCAATAGAACTGAAGTTACCAACAGGGAATGGGAGGGGGTGGGAGGAGAAGTGGTGGCAGAATCCACTGGACAATGATGAAAAACGTTTGGTGATTTGGTGAAGGGCAGCTCATGCTGACATATATCTGAGGAATGAATGCGGAAACTGCATGTGAAACCTATACACGAGTTTATTTTAACGTGTAAAATTGAAGTTACTACGATGAAAAAAATTAAAAGAAATTTCTCCTTTCTCTTCTCGCCTGCTATCTGTCTGCTTGTCTTTCATTCCTGCCTACACCTTTCCTTAAAAAAACAAAAGAAAACAAAAAAGTAACAACAGCGAAAAACCGGGACAAAGGATCTGAACAGGCATTTCTCCAAAGATGATCTGGAAGCAGCAAACAAGCACTTGAGAAGAGGCTCAGCATCATTATACCTCAAGGGAATGCAAATCACAACCACATTGAGACTATCACTCCCAACCACAAAGATGGCTACAAGAAAAAGAACAGACCATGACAAGTGTTGGTAAGGATGTGAGAAATCAGAACCTTTGCACATTGCCAGTGAGAATGCAAACTGGTACGGCTGTTTTGAAAAGCAGTTTGGTAGTTCCTCAAAATATTCTGTGGACTACGATGCACACAGGGAAAAAAGCAGGATACATAATAACTGGGTAAACGATTGCATTAAAAATACAATAAATGGCGACATGTTTCCAAATTTCAAAAATGTGATTATAGGTCTTCTATAATCTCTTCAAGTTCAATTTTAAAAACCTAATCATCCCAAGGATTAACAATTTTTCCACTCCAAGAGAGTTACATTTAACACCAAAGGTTGCTTCATAATATATTAATTTTATACGTGACAATGAAAATCCTCAATGGAGCACTTAAAATACTTTTTAATTATAATTTTTTTTCTTACCTTGAAGAGAACCTCTGCATAAATGGCAGAGAGCCAGCAGGGAGTTAAAAGTTAAAGAGGGGGCACAGGGTCCCTTACTACAGGCTATCAATAACTAATTTTTAAACCTTTGGAAAATTCACTTTACCATTTAGTTTTTTAGCTCCCTATTTATAAAACAAAAATTTTTGTTTCATTGGTTTTGAACCTTGACTGTACACTGTAATTCCCCTACGCCTGGAGAATTTTTTAAAATATGCTATTTCCTGGGATTCCCACTTAGATATTGTGATTTAATTAGTGTTAAGTACCAGGTGAGCACTGAAAGTTTTAAGAATTACCCAAATGATTCTAATATAATGAAAACTGAGAATCACTGAATTAGAAAATGTATAGAGGTCACCCCAGCTTTAAAATTCTTACATAAAAATGGTTTACAAATATAAAAGAATGAATTAGAAAGGACAAATCTCAACAAAATTCACAGTAGGCAAGACTGTGGTTACAAGCGGATGGAAGAAGGGAAGGAGAGAAGATGATGGTGGTAAAGGGCACTAGAATTCTGGTGACGAGTGTGGTATGATATACACACAGAGGTATGATTTCTATGTCTTAAAATGCATACAGCAGTATAAACAAAATAAACTAAAAAAATGAATCAAAAGATTTTTTTGAACGATCTAACATTTGAATAGTAAAGGGAGTTCATTTTGGCAAAGTGGTGAGAATAATATTGTATGGTCAAGAGACAAGACATACTTATTTCTCAATTCTTTAGTTACATCTTGAATTAAATAATATTCCCAGTCCAAATTTATATCTGCCTTGAGCCCATAAATGTCATGTCTGTAAACAGGGACCTTGTAGATATAATCAAGTTAAGTTGGGGTCATACTACATTAGAAGGGACTCTAAATTTAATTGTTGTCTTAAAAATTTGAGACACAAAGATGAACAGGGGGAACACTATGTGATGACAGAAACAGTCATGCAAGTGTAAGCAAGAAGCACCAAGAGATTATCAGAAACTAGAAAAGAGACAGGATCAGAAGACCAGATTTCTCTCAGAGCTCACAAAAGTAAACTACCTTACTAAAACCTTGATTTTTGGATTTCTAGTCTCCAAAGGATAATTTCATAGTGAGACTAAATTTCTGTTGTTTTAAACCACCCAGTTTGTGGTAATTTGTTATGGCAGCAGTCCTAGGAAACTAAGACAGCAACCACATTTTTCTGGGGTAGGTAGCTGGAGTTTCAGATTAATAACGAAAAGAGTTCTGATAGTAAATTCATGAATATAACAGTGAGGTGCTTTCTACAGAACTGAGAAATAAGTATGTCCTCACTTGAATCAGAACAGAAATAAACAGATTTTCTTGGAAAAGAAATGATGCCAAGAGCAGAAATACCTTCCCACAGATGCTGAATGAAATACAACTTTTTGAGAAGGAATGTGTCTATTATAAGCAATGGATATACAAAGAAATAGAGCCTGACAAGAAAAATGAGGACAGTACCCAAGTCAAACACTATCCAGAAGAAAAAGAATCTTAGCCAATGGTGAGAATTAACCACCCACGGCAAGTCTAGCTCTACGTGAAAAAGAATGAATCAGGTTATCTTTGCTTGATGCCATTAAACATTCAAATCAGAAGTTCTTTTGTTCCAATTCCTTAATCACCAAGCAATCTTCTGATTATAATTTGGCTTCCCCTGAGGGTAGTCTATAGGGAAACAAGGAGCTGGTCATGAATATCTGGGTCTTCTGGCAGTTGTTTCTCATTGTAAATGAATAAATTAACCTTCTCCAATGTATCAGTGTCTTAGGGGCCTGTTATTCTAGTCAGCACTCTTAGTTAATCAATTCTAGTAGACTGACAAAACAGATTCAGAATATGCAAACAAAAGGAAGAACACTGACCAACAGCAAGTTATTAAGGGAAATGTCAGACAGTACTAGGTCACAAGATTTAGTCAATCTTCCCCAAGAAATACTCAAACTTCAAAATACTTGTCCATTTTAACCGGTCTAGTATGTGCATAGTTGCTTTTCCAATCAATAGTAAGATTTCTTTAACCTTGTGAATGCTGGTATTCTTTGAGTTAAATATTACAAGCTGTTAAAATATGGAGGGGAATTAAGACATCAGAGACTGAAAAATTTTTCAAAAGTTTTGCGACTACCTATTCTAAGAAATTACCACATTAATATCCTAATGTTACTTTATAATAAATATGGTGACATGCAAATGGTTCTGAGACTAGCATATACTGTACATACATTAAAACATTTTGTTTCCCAAATAACTAATTATTATATTGTAAGAGTAATATGTCAAGTATTGTTAAATGTGGTGGAACATTAAGCTAATTTTACCAGGTCTAGTGCTAATCAAGTTTTTAGGGAATCCTCAAGAAGCTTTCACTCCTCAAATATTTTCCTACCATTTTTCAGGTCCTCCAAAAAACATCTGATGCAAATTTTCAAATTTGGTGTTTTGAAAAGATAACAATGTCCTCTGAATAAATTAGAAGCAATGTCCTAATTGGTTTAAATGTCCCCAATATATGGAAAATCATGTTTATCTTCCTTGTGAAAAGAGCTGAGTTCAAAAAGGTAATTAAATCAGTTTGAAGACCCAGAACCCTGCACTATATTATAAATTTCTGGTAAGGCAAAAATTAGAAGCTGGCTACAGAAGTAGAATACGTTAAACTAAAATTTAAGGCAAGCCACATACCACGGGGCTAGAGTCTTATGGGTATAGGGGGTTATTGTGAACAAAATGGAAATAAAATGCTTCTTCCTCCTCTGATTGTCTACACCTTTCCTCTTAAAAAAAAAAAAAAAGAACTGGAAAAAAATTTTTTTTTTCATTTTAGCAGCTTTTTAATGAAAACTGTATATAAGATTACTTTATTCATTGTGTGTCCTGGTGGCTCGGGCACCAAGCCAGCAGCTGGGGTGTATATCAGACCTGTGTTCACAAAGCAGTGTGGGAAAATAAATAAGCTAATACATTAAAGTGCTATCTCCTCTTTTGATTCCTTCCTCTTAAAACACACACACACAGTTATCTTACTCATGCATTTTTTCAATTGCCTTTTCCTTATATTTGTCCTTTTCTCCTTTCCTACTTGGTGAGATAAGGCTTTGAAGAACACTGTTTTTAAAAAGGGATAATTTTAAAGCACTGCCTATTTTTCATAACCATTGTGATGGATAAAATAGAGACTATCAAGTTTTTTTGGCAGGGCAGAAACAGACACCAGCAACACATTTAACCATGAAATACAGACCCAATATCAAAACAACGACACTGGGAGCTATGACATGGCCAAATATGAAAATATTTACTCAGCATAATGTTGCTGCTTTCATCTTCATAGAGTAGAACTATGTGTGCACAGAAAGGTTGAAATAAAGAATAATTCTTCTGATAAAGCTTTAGAAGACCTCTGAGAATGTATAAAAATACTCTGTTCAATGCTGGCCCATTCTGACTGAATAAATGAGTTTTCTATATGAAGCTCATGAAAGGAAGAAATGTCTCTTCTAATTAGCAAGAAAAGAGAGGTGCTTGCCTGTCATTCTTATTCAGAGGCAGTTCTATGATGAAATACAGCAAAATACAAGAACAAAAATATCAGTCACCAATCAACCAACTGTGTAGTAGCACAAAGCAGATATCAATCTGTCTGTTACCACAGATGTAAGTTCTGTTCTTATTTAGGCAAGACAAGCACTTCATTTTCCAATCCTGTTGGTACTATACATAAAGAGAGAAGCCTCAATTTTAAAGCTAAAAGAAGGCTGGCAAACTGAAGCCCTGAGATATTAAAAATAAAAAACCTACAAAGAGATTTGTTTTAATTATCAAAAAAGTTGGGCAACAATCTTTTTAAAAGATGTAGTATCTTCTGTGTCTATAAAAAGGACTACTAAGGTGAAAGAAGACCCAGAAAACTAGCCACTTACATGGATGTCTGCTGCCTATAGAAAAACAGATGGTTTCATCCTTCCAATTCTGCATCTTGCTCTGGGTTTTACAAGTTAGATGATATGTCTCTTTTCTTGTGGTTGTGAGAATCTTCTTCCTCTATCTTTTTCCTTTTTTATCTTTTTTATAAATCTCATTAAAAGAACAAAAATTAAAGAAAAATCCAAGGGAAAAAAACCATCTGACTAAAATGCATTCAGGTGCTGTGTGATCCCCAAGAAGGGGATAATAAGAAAGAGCTGAATATTTCTAAGTGCCTATTATATGCTAGACCTCTAATTTCAAAACTGACAATGTTCAATCTTAAAAAGCATACTTTTAGAAGCACAGTTTTCTAGCTTACTTCCATTAGAGTGAAGAAAGCGCCAAAAAAGGGCAAGTGGATCAGTGAGTTTAACCCAGATTTCTAAAGCAGGATTTGACAGAAAAATATGAGTTCACTGTAACAGTGAAGAACATCTCTTAAGCCCACTAAGATTTTCTCAAAGAAATTGAAGAACTAAAGAAGATCCCTAAATTCTGTCTCAAGGTGAGGTACTCAAAAGGTCAAATTAAGGATAAGGCAGAGTGAAACATGGAAAACATAGATTAACATTGAATTTAAACAGAATTTTATATTCGGAGTCTGAAGTTTTGTCAGCAAGAGTGCAACACTGCAGAGAAACCAGCCGGAGAAGCTAAGGAGCTTTCATTTTAAAATGGGGTCGAAGGAAGTACAAGAAGTACCACAGGAAGCAACGTCCCCGACCTGAATCTGCTTTGAGACTTTCAGTGGTGCAGAACGCAACGGCACATTTATCTGAAATTGTTGGAAGATCAGCAAGCCTTTTATAACCTAAGTGGAGTTTTTATTAATAATTGAAGCTTATTTAAATACAATTATTTATTTATTGTGGATAATATAAATATATGTATTCATGTCTTTATACAATGCTTTCCAAACGGGTCAAGTGAATTACTTATAGTCTTATTGTATGGAACTTAGTGTACATCAGTTCTTATCTGTCATTTCTCCACATTCCATCAGGTATGTGAGCCACTGTAACACTAAAAAATCCTCTAGAAGGTCTGAGAAAGCAATGTTTGCCTTTTGTGTTGGGCTGTAAGACTACCATATGAGGTGCTATGCAAGATACCCAGGGGCTTCTTTCCCTGACTCTGTATAGTATAACCAGTTCTATACTTCAAAAACCTGAAGTGGTGGGAAGACTAGTCTTTGTGTAGGATTACTATATTTGTCAGCCCTTTTATGAGAAATACATCTGGTAGTTCACTCATTCTGTTAACTTATCAGGTCTGATCTATCAGTAGCCTACTAAGCTATAGAAAGTTCTTCATCTTTTCAATGTAGTATTAGAGCACCACCTTGTGTCAAAAATCTGAGCAAATATGTAGACATCTATTTCTAGATACCTTAGTTGTCCAAAGTTTGACTGTCCAGTCAAATGATGAAGTGACAAAAAGATGTGAGAAGTCCACTGCTCCTACAGCTGCATGGCAATGGATGCCAGTGATTGGTCCTTGATGTCCTTCAAACATCTCACTGATGCCAGCTTTGCTATTTCATAGAAATGAAAATGTTAGGAAAATCCTTATAAGTAAACCACTTACAATGTGTTGTGATGTGTATGTGTATAATACATATATATTATATATATGTATATATAATATGTATATAATTTACATGGTTCTGACATAATTTCAATAAATTTAACTCTGTTTATAATACCTTAGAGTAATTTAAGTGCTACTTTTTCTAGATTTAACAACACTAATAAAGTAATGAGTACATTTTGGAACCATAAACATCATGCTGTTGACAAGAGAACTTAAAAGGTTAAAACAAAGGGGCACTGCATGTAAGAGAGAAAATTTGGGATACTTTTTAAAATCAAAAGCTTTGAAGTGAAGGTGATCTGTGTATCTGAGATGAAATCTGGATACTGAATCTTTTTAAGAAGCAACTGATAAGGTACAGTTAGACAATTTCAAAACAGATTGAACAGTAGGAGAAATACTAGCCAATTTAAAACGTGTATGTGACATTTCTGCACCATTATCAGGAGATAATGAACTAAAGTACAAAGTCCAAATAAATCCAAATGGAAAAATGGCTAAAAATCTCATTTATAACTTTAAATGTCAGTATGTGGCATGGGTATACTATGCTGGTCACTGCTGAATACTACTTCCTACCACCAATTTCTGTGAGTATGTGCACACATACAAAACCATAACACATCAGAAGCCAAAAATCCAGCACACATCATGATACAAAATACCTTTTATTTTAAAAAAAGTATTTAAGTTTTAATTTTATATACCTGAACTCAAATAATTCGTCACAAATAATGAGAGGCTTCAGGGAAGCTTTCTACTTAAACAAGGGACAATTTGCTTTAAAAAGATTATTCTTTTTTCTTTTCCAAGGGAGAATTTTAAATAACTGCAAATTCCAGTTTATATTTACCTGCCGTTTATATTTACCTGCCATGGCGGCATGCTGTGTACACAGAACCTTCTTCACTCCCAACAACAAAGTTATTGACATCTCCAACAGGGAAAGACATAGATGTCACAGCTACTGCCTTTGACTGTTTATGAACCAATTCCATGCTATCCTACATAGAAAACATGGAGGAAATAATTTCCAACTTGTAATTTTCAGTTTTATGGAAAAATTTTTAGTTTTAATGCTTTGTAAACAATTTTATTACTAACATAAATTTGCTTGGATTAAATGAAGTAGGTGTGAAACAATATATGTATATATAAAACAACAATTTCCATATGTTTAGATTTATAAACTGTCATTGTAATGCTATTATAAAACAGTTTATGAAAAAAAAGTTTTATAAAGACTTAAAAAATATTAACATTTGTCTCATATTTTTAGTTTTCCAAGTATAAATTACCTGTGGATGGGAAAGCATGTCCAGGCTCCATGAACATATTTTTCCGTCAGTAGAGATGCTAATCAGATTGTGAGCATTTTGTGTTCCAACAACATTTACACAATAAACAGGATGCTAAAGAAAAAGATATTAAAGAAAGTTGTCAGGGATTATTTTACCAAAAAAATGAAGCACTTTTTACTGTATGAGCACAGGTATTCTGTTTCATATCAAAATAGTTCTATATTTAGAGAGATTTTTTAATGTCGTTTGATGCTATTCTATAAATTAACAAAAGGTTATCTCAGAAGAGAGATACATTGCTAATAAAACATATTTCTAAAAGTACAGAAAAAGGCCTTTGTTTTTGGTTACCAAATGATGAGGTATTCATATATCAAAGGAAACATATTGTGAAACTACTCTGATGGACACAACTAAGTATTTAATGGTGAAGGAGAACAGAAGTCTAATGGAAATGTCTTTACTTACTGTGTGTGCAGCAGCTGATAATGGAGTTCTTTGCACTGGAGTTCTTTTATTGCTACGGTTATCCCATAACACAATCTGACCTGAATACGTACCACCGACAACCAGATTTGGATGAAATTTTGCAAATGTAGCAGACATCACGGCTGACTGCAAATAATTAAGATTTTTACACTTAAAGTTCAAATGGAAGAAGCCTGGCAAGTTATAAAAATATATCTAGTTTCCAAAACATTTTCTTTTTTTCATAAGGTACTAGAGATTTTAAAAAAGCAAATTCATTAAAATTTTTCATTTTGTTTAATGATATAAAATTATACTTATAGACTGGTTTTAATTAAAAGTCAAATGTAATGTTTGTTTACATAAATATGTAAGCAATTTATCAAAAAAGGCAAAAAAATCATTTTATTTGATTACAAAATTAAAAGATAACTTGCTTGCACTGGCACCTGGCAGTAATCTGACAGACTATATGCTAGCTTTGATTCAGTTGCATTTTCAAAATTATGATATTATTAAAAGAGCATAACTTTTACAATTAGAAAATGCTTGTAAATCCTAACCTTCCACTAAATCTGCTTCAAAAATCTGCATCTGTTTTCTACTTCAAACATATGTTTCTACTTAAAACTATCTAGTTCCAACTCCTCAGGCCATGTATAAGTAATTCAGTGGGCCAACCGTCTAATTGTATATTCAGCAAATAAGTTCCTGAGAAACTCCCTGTAGTAAAGACATTTTATAAAAGATTCCTTTTATACAATCAATCATAATAACAGAAAATCACAACTGCAAAGAACTTTAGGTGTGATTAAACATTATAAGAGATGTCAGAAAAGCTACAAAAGGCAGATCATATTGAACTGAAAAGTCTTCAGTTTTCTGTTAACATCTGTTTGCAAATATGGGGTAGTTTAGTAAATGCCAATCCAATGAAATCATTATGTTGACAAGAAAAGAAAAAAGGCACTTGTCTAAATTCATTAAATGAATTCTTAAACTTGAGGAAGACTGCTAAAAGGCCATCTCACCTGGCAGTGAAACACATACTCCGGGGTAGTTTTTTTATATTTCATATTCCATACCAGGGCCACCCCATCAGGCTCATGAGGAGCATCTTCATTGTTATTATAGGAAGCCACGAGTAACTCCGGATACTAAATACAAGAATCAAGGGGAAAAATGCTTTGCATAATAAGAACTGTTTTACATTTTTAGTTACTCAGTCATCTTTATCAAATTATTATGAAAATACAAATACCCAACACTTAGCAATATGCTCACTGGGACATTAGTACAACTTTAAATTAGTATAGCTATTTAAAATGTTTTTTAACGTTAAAAACATTTTTTAACACATGTTGAAATTTTATCTAAAAAATTTGGTGCAATTAAAATGAGTAAAACTGGGTTGTACCATAAATAACATCTTAAGCTTTAAATATAAATGTTTTCAGTTTTTGCTTCGAAAGTACATAAGACAAAACTAATATAACACTAGAACTAGCATCCATTTTTATTTTAAATGACATATATTGATTTAATTACACAAAGTTCCCATAATTAAAACTAAATGCTAATTATAATTAAAAAATGAGTTAATAGCAATGAATTGTTACAATTTACCTGAGATGACCAGTCCAAACAACTAACAACCCGATGCTTTGACCAACGTTCATCAAAAAATTGTCGATTTAATGATAGTTTAGCACCTGCTTGAATCTCTCTATAGAACAGACCAAACCCAAAAAAGATGGTGTTACAATTTATTACTCTTATTGTAATTTTACTGAATTAATAATTTTAGCAATTAAACATTACCCTTCTTTGTCTTCCAAATCTCTTCCACTGTAGTCAAAGAAGATGTTAATCTGCTCAGAAAGAGCTCTTTCTACAATTCTTGTAGAATGGTCAAAGAAACTTAAAAATTCTTCAGAGTGCAAGATTTGTTGTTTTTCTTCTTCAGTCAGCTCATGAGGGGGTGCTGGAAAACCAATGTTTTTCAGAAGTCTGATTTATGTCTATCAAATCATGTCAACTACTGTAGTTTTTGGATCAATGAATACCACACGTTCTTTTTAACCAGATTCACTTCCTTGATTTAAAGCATTTTATTCTACCTTAATACATGAATAATAAATCTTAATCATCAACACAATATCTAAAGTTAAATTCTTAACATACCTTTATCATCATTTTCTTCATCTTTCTTTAAAGTTTTCTCTTCTTCAGGTTCAATAGGTGGTTTAGGAGTTACTACATCATCTTCTTCCTCTTCATCTGACAAAAGAACAATAACATTTATTTTTATGAAAATAACTAACAACTTTTGAGGTAATATTTCAGAAGGTGCCAAAAGTCTTTAGATAAAAGCAAAAGTAAAACCACTGATAAAAAAAGAACAAGTATAAATAACATGAATTTTATCAACATAATTTTAAAGAAATAATTTGGTGGAAACTCTTGGCTTTTTTATACATGACTATGTGGTACTTCATCAGTAGTAATATCAAATTCTGTAGCTACATAAACTGAAATAAGATATATAAGCATCTAGGATGAATTCCTCCTGGAAATCTCTAAAAGCTTGCAAGCATTTATCATTCCAGACAGAAAAACATGCAACTCCTGCATAGTTTTATGTAGCATGCTGACACATTAATGCTGTAGAATGAAGAAAATCAAATGTCTAAAATAGCCTACAGAGCTGGCTGCTTACTTGTGATCTGAAACCATCAGTGTCTAATGGGTCTTCGTATGGCATAAAGACAGCTTACATTAACTCTCAGGTTGCTATTTGAGAGGCAGATTTTAAAGATAATAGCTATGAGACCACATTTTCTATTCTGTCATTTTAAATGCAAGTCTCATTATCTACCTTTATATGATGTTGCAATAAGTACTTAAAATAATGTTTTCTTACCTTAAATAAATATATATAATTGAAATAATATAGTGCTTATAAGACTTTAAAAATAATTAAATGTCTTCTTATAACACCATACTGGAAAATAACTTAAAATCACTTATTTTAAAATGCTACAGCATATACAACAATGTCTACCTTCTTCTTCACTACACAATGAAATGGATTTTTATGAAGAAAATACTTATTTTTATTGCCTAAACATGTGTTATTTGTCTACAAGGGAATGGCAGCAGACACCTGCAGCAGAGCACGCCATCAAGTAATGAGAGTCTATTCAATAAGGGGACTTTACTTGTTAGCTGTAGTCATTTCCTCGACCATGTTCAAAATCATCTGCAATGCACAAACACACATACAACGTACACAAAAGAATGGTCAAGGATGGGAACCAGCTGCCAAGTCATGGTCCCAGCAGCCAGGCCAGCTGACTAGATAGCAACAACCAGATGGCACTGCTGGGATTGTGTCTTTCTGCTACAAGGTGGCAATGGGATGGCATAACATTCTTCCGCCTGACTGCTTCCAATCCTGTCTCTCCCCAATGGTGAGCCTGTGCAATTACCCACACTCCGGGAGGCCTATAGATAAGCCTTTACCCTGCAAACAAAATGCAGCTTGTAGGCCACACCTGCTGCCAAACCACACACATAGTGTTAGGTTTGGAGAGCTATGAAAATCTTTCTAACTCTATAGTATAAGCAATAAAAATCTAACTGTACCTGTAGGAAAGAAATGACACTGTATAATGCATACAATGATACAACCTCCAACTTAATCAAAATGATAATGACGTATGCCAATCCTGCATTACTTGAAATTGAGCGATTTTTACGTTCTGACAAGTTTACAGAACTAGGATAAATGGCACGAATGATTTCAATATATGCTCATACTTTTGAACCAAATGGTGAAGGTTAAAATTTTTCCTTTCAAGGGCCTCAATCAGCCACAAAGGAAAACAGTAATCACTGTCTTTTCAGCCAGCCCAACTGCATTTGTCAGCCCTTTCTCTGTCAATGCAGCCAGAGCAATCAACCTGCCAAACATTCAGAATGGAAAAACAATCTGAAAATACAGGGTATAATGCACCTGCCAGTGAAAATGGCCATTTCAAGAAAAGCTAGTGATCTCAGTGACCCCGCTGAGGAGGCGGTAGTGCAAAGGGGAAAGAACACGTAAAAGAATTCTTAGTGATCGCCACTCTCTTGCACATTGACACTTCCTTACAAAGCATGCCAATTACAGCTTTTGTGCTACTTAAAAAAATGAAAGCTTTTTTTGGGCAAAATAATCACACAGAGAAACAGAAAGACAGTACTCCTTTCTAGATGAATTCTCATATACAACAGATTATTAATCTGAAAACAGTATAACTGGTAACGATTCCATATTGTACTATGCAAGAATTAGGATAAAATTCTACATTTAATTTAAAACTTGACTTTTAGATAGAAGAATTACTTCCATTAAAAATTAAGTCTGAGAATATATATTTTTCCACATTTCTGCTAATATGATTATAGTTAATCAATTTTGCTTACTTGTAGAATTCACACATGTAAACTCTAAAATTAAAGTGGTATGTGTCACCCTGGACAGGTCATTCTTGAGCACTGTGAATTATAAATTATAGCCTCCTACCCACATCATATTCTCCTTCCTCAACTTTGTTGTATTATACGGCTTCTAAGTACCATTTCCAATGACAGATGTCAAATTCCTGTCATAATGCATATGGTCAGTACTTTAGTGCTAAGTAACCTCATAATCTACATATTTAACAGACTAGATCTTGTTTATAGACACATTTTCCCTTTTCAAAATCTAAAATGTAGATGGAGTATGTTGGACAGTGATCTATATCTGCCTAATATATGGCAATTGCCATGTTCACTTGCCTGTAAAGGTTCTTTTAGTTGTAGATGAATGATGAGTACCAATTATTTAAACACACATTTCAGGATTCCATTTTAGAATAAATGTACATACCTCATATTAGGATAGAGGTGTGTTTTTAACATGGATCAAAACAGTTCAAAAAACTATGACAGGAATTAAATCCAAGCTTCTAAACATGATTAAGATAAATGAAATTTCAAGGAATATAAAAATGATCTTCTGTCCTTAAAAATGGCAAAAAATATTTTTATTATAAAGCTGGTCTTAAACAATTGTCTATTTAGCTACCTATCTATCTACAAAGTATGTGACAAAAATGCCTAATATCAGTATCAGAGAATGTTCCTCTGAAACAAACACTTGTCTTATTATAAACTAGTATCATAGCTACTAAAGGACTATTAACATGACCACAAATGTAGTATTACAATTCGACAGATTTTCTAGTTCCTATTATATGATAAGGTGCAATACATTAAAAACTGAAAAAAGACTGCAAGAGAGCAAGAAGACTGAAAAATGGAACTGCCATGTCACATCAAATTTTTGATGAATATTCATTGCAATATGCTAAGTGGTTAACTCCATGCTTTCTCTGACAGGGAATCTAAGGTTATAAACTGAGCAGTAAAGAATGCATAAAAGTAGCAGTTACTTTTAAAATGACAAATCTCTTGTCAATGAATGCTAAGACTAGGTTTAATGAACCATTGAATTTTTACTTTGAGTTAACATCAAAATTGTGATGTATTTTGGTGAGATGGAAAGGAAAGCTGTTCTGTAAATTAAGCTGTACCTAGCAATAACACCAAAGAATGAAATTCCAGTTGTCGGAATAATCTGTTACAATGGAGTAGGTTAATCAAAGTTAAATCATCTGTGAAATGGGTGGCTTTTGTTAAGTTGAAGGAAGGAGCTTTCAGACCAAGTTTTCTCATCTGTATGTCATATTATATTTAAGAGATATCTAAGCTAGGAATATGTCACAAAATATTCTTTGAATTATTATAAAATATTACAATGTATTTCAAAAGTAATATGCAAGATCTTAGAAAATCCTTCCTAAAGAAACCTTTGAATCTATCACTTACCATAATTCTCAATATGAAGTGAAAATCAAATCTCATCATTAGTTCATTAATGTTGTTTTAAAATACATTTTTTGTCTACAAATTTAATATATAATTTCATTATAAGGTGTAGTATAACATTCTATGAAGTTTAACATAAATTTAGCTTTCTAAGATAGTTTAACATTCTATGAAGAACTCCTGACTTAAAAAGTAGTCTAATTATTCCTGGTACAAAGGAAGTTTCCACTAAATTCTAAAGATCATGGACACTAAATATGATTTAGCCCCTTCTCTGTGGCTCAGACGGCTGAGGCACCGACTATGAAAGGCACAGACTATGGACCCAGGTTTGATATCTGGGGCAGGGGTATGGGAAAATAAATATATAAATAAAATAATTTTATTCAATATATAAATCACAAATATCTAAAATGAGAAAATTAGAGGGAAATGCTTTAATCATTAGTTTTCAAATACAGGTTACAAATGAATGTTTATGCTTTTATAAATGAATGTTTATGCTTTTATATTTTCAAAAATAATCCTTTCTTTTCTGGAGCAACACTTCCTTTCAATCCATCTGCCTATAAGTTTATCTTCTTATACCTTACTCTTTAAGAGAATCTTACATTGGGATAAAACTTCATGAATGTATCAATGTACACCATTTCCTTTATTTTTTTAAACATCTAAAATAAAAAATGGTCACTTTGACTTAGTTATTTTAGATCTTCCATAAGGGAAAATAAATAGATTTTTTAATGAGTATTTTGAATACAGATCTAATTTGGGGGCATTTACTTTAATACAGAATTTGTCTCTACAAGATGTCTCATATAAAATTCAGATTTTATTTAGGCAATAGTGGCATTATTTTCGCAGATTCTGTTGTCTGTGATATCACAAATATTATATTTTTCTAAGGCCATATTTTTAGATATGCTGATTAAAGACTTTCATTCAAAATTTAAAAAACACATGTTTCAATTTTCAATTATATTTATATTCTCAAAGACTTTCTGAGGGTTAAAATGTATTTATTAAATGTGTTATTGACCCCAGAATTTAAAAAAAATCCATTTTAGACAAGAGTACCAGAAAGTCTACAAATTTAGTCTACTTGAGAAGCATGGATCCTAGATGTTAAGATCATGCAATAAAAATCAAAATCCATTTACATATATAATACTTTTCTATACATTATAAATGTTAATCAACATATACTGAGTTTCCAACTCACTAAACCAATTACTAAGCAAATAACAAAAGTAATTATAAAGTCCCACACAGGTAAGAAAGTGGAATGGTACAAGGTAAATAGCACTGCACTAGAAATCAAAAGTCAGATTCTGGTTGTACCCCTAATATTCTCTCACAGCGTGATCATGAGTGAATTTCCCTGAGCCTCAGTTTCCTCAGTTGTAAACAAACTGATTAGATAACCTTCAAATTTTCTTCCTCTTTTAAAAATCCATTTCTGAGATAGTAACAATGACAACAAAATCCATACTGAAGACAAGAATAAGAAAAAGAACACATTTGCAGAGAAGTTTAAAACTTTTAAAAGGTAAAGAAAAGAAAGTAACTTTTCCAGTCCTATATCTGTGGGCACCATGCTCCTGCCATGAGATGCTTTTTACCTACAGAGAGTAAAATTGACTGAGAGCACATGGTTCTAGTCAATTTCATTCACAGTAGGTGCTTTAAGACAGTAAAGCACTTCAGTTGAAACAGTACTACCAACTTAAAAACTTGAAAGCAAGAAGATGGCTAGAATAGGGGAAAGGAATAAAATGAGGCAGAATAAAAGCTAATGCTTTTTAAAAGAATAGATTGTCATTAAGAAAAGGAAAGATAATAGTTAAATCTCAGAGCAATTTTTATCTTCAATTTGGTAACTCACATTACTTTTGCACTGATAACACTGCCTACCCAAGCTTAATTTACTGTCTGTTACATTCAAATTGTGATTTCTGCAATTCTATTTCATGATAAATTTTGGAATTTGTTACATAATTCTTAAGTGGGAACCAAGCAGCCTAAGTTTGAGAATCACCTTATTAAACCAACAAAGATCAGTATAGTTAAGTTCAAAGTTTTAAAATACAAAATCTTAATTTCAGAGTTTTCTTCCCCTATTTCTAAAACTTCCACAAATTAGGAAAACAAACAATGTAAGATCCCTAAACATGAAAGTAATTATAATGCTATGAAAAGGAAATAACCTCATTTTTATAAATAGTTCCAAAGGCTAAGGATAGTCTCATGGCATGGATACACTTTTTATTCTCTTTGTTAAATATCTTAACCTGAAACTAAAAAAACAAAACAGACAAGCAAACAAACAAACAAAAACACCAAAGAATAATTTAGTGGTTTCATATACAGCATATAGTCAATAAACTTACAGACAGTATATTTGCTAGGTTGCAAATGAACAAACATGGACTTCTATAAAATTAACATCTAAGTCTAGCCCCACAGGTAGTAAAAGGCATCAATGCTGATGCAGATATACCCAGAAGAAAATGGGTTCCATTCACCCATTTTGTTACTTTCACTTTCTATCAGTGAAAATGAGAAAATTTCTGTTTAGCATGGAAAATCAAAACTGTTTATTCATTACTCTTAGACATTCATTATAAAGCAATGTTATCCTGATGTAGATATACCAATAAATAATATAAACCATGTTATTCTTTAATGAAGTGATTTTTAAATGATAGGTATAAACCAATAAATTTAGTATGTCAGTATGCCCTGGTGGAGAAGTGATTAGGTCAGCCACCTCCAAGTAAGTGTAATCCACATACATCCCAAGGACTTGCGTTCACATCCCAGGTCCAGGGGGAACAACCAATGTGAACAACTAAATAATAAAATTAAAAAATATTTCTTTCTCCTTTCTCTTCCTGACAACCTGCTTGCCTTCATTCCTACCTGTACCTTTCCTTTGGGGGAAAAAATTTTTAGTATGTCATAGCCAAAAAAAAAAAAAAGAAATAAAGAAATATAGCAAAAAAGGGAAGGTGCTGTTTTATAAAACTTTCGTTTCAGTTCTATATCTGTATCTACGTTTGTACTGTACTGTACTAAAACTTAAGTGTTTTACCATAGGTTACTATGATAAAAGCAGAAAACTGCTGTTTCAGTGACAATATATGACAAAGTACACCTCACAATCAGTCAGACTAGGTTTAGAATCTCAGATACTAGCTAAGTGACCCTTGATAAACTCTTTCAGCTTCACATGTAAATAGAACTTAAGGATTTGGTGAGAAGATTAGCGATAATGTAAAGTACCTCATTATATCTGAGATGTATTAAGTATTCCTTGCTGCTAAAATTTTCAGTCATCAAATTAAACAACAAAGTTTGAAGAACTATTACAAACAAATAGCTAAATAACATTTGAAAGATGCTAACAGATTCAACTTTGTTCACAGCATTTGAAGAATATACAAAGGTCGCAAACCAACAATACATGTTTCTATCTACAAAGTATATCATCATGGAATTAAAAAAGTCAGAAGGAGAATCTATAAAGGTTTCATTTCTGAACCTAAAAGCAAATAATTATTTAAATATGATATAATCAGTAAAATCAAGAACTGAGACAATTATTTTTTTCTACCCAGCTTCATCAATAAGTATATTTTAGCATTAACACTTGAAAATAACCCATTTTCCCTGCAGTTACTTTAGAGTAAACACATGAAAATAAACATCCCAAGTAGGTAAAACCATTCTTCTGAGTAGGTAAAAACAATTAATTTCTTTACCAAAGATTTGTGGAGTACTTACTACCCACCAGGTACTATTCAGGGAAGAAATAATCCCTATACTCATGGAAAATTTGGCAAAGAGCTGAAGTATGATGCTAAAATCTTTGACCCAAATAATTTTAAAGCTGAAAGGAATAACTTATCTTGTGCTTCTGGGTCATTAGTTTATCTAACAAATCAAAAGCTTTATAATTTTTAATTACTAGCAAAATAAAAATAGGAGAAATCATCAGCTATCAGCTATCTATTATGCAGCTAATACATTCAAATTAGTTCAAATGTATTACATTACATAGTCACATGTTAAAATGTATATGCAGTTCAAAAATAAGCAACCAAAATGCAAAATATCAAGCAGGTGTAAAACTAATAAATATAATGTATATACATACGTATATGTATATATACATATATACACACATACATATACAGTATAAGTATATATAATATATAATATACATATAAATTTTTAACCAATTTCCTGTTTGTCCCAAGAATGTGCTCATACATATTTCTGTTACATTAGATTAGAAACAGTTGCTGTTTAGAAATAACTCTAGGAATAGTTTTTATATTTTATTTTCATATTGAAAACCAGTCAGATTTGCTTCAGCCTCAAAGAGCTTGTTTATGAAAAATTAAAACAAAAACTGGCAGCAAGTTGGATTTTTTTTTCTCAATGGGAAATGGGTGAAAATACAGAAATAGGACTGGAAATAAAATATTAACAAAATATGACTATTACATAGTAGTATAATAGACATTTCCTCTTTATATCCTTTCCGTATTTTTTAAATTTTTTATGCTATGCTACTACAGGAATTAGAAAAAATTATTTTAAGAAACAGATGTCCTAACAACTGAATCAAAGGTATAATAGGCATTACTCCAAATAGCTTCAGAATACTTACATTTCAGACAATCCAAAATGCATTTAATAAATACAATGGTAAAACTAAAAATAAATTTCCAAACAACTATATGAAGAAAAAGCCTAATTTATTTCTAAATCAGTTGTGCCCTCATTTTGACTATCTTGCTCACTTTTGCATCAACAAATCTAATAATGTAGCTCCAAGCAGAAAGACATAATACTTGAATGAATATACTGGTCAATATTTTCTAGAAACTTTAGAATCCTGCAATATTAGTGTTCTCCACACTGACAGCTCAACACTTTCTTTCTCTTTTTTTTCTTTTATCTAAGTTGTTTATGTCTTAAACAAACTTACCTTTAGAGACTTATTTTCCTGGTAAGATAAGGATTTTGCACCTGTGAAAGCTATCATGCCAATCAATGGAACAACAGAAATAAAAAGTGTTCCCACAAAAATGAACATTTACATGGTCAAGTAAAAAAACCTGATTAATAATGGTACCCGGATTTCCTCAATTTTTTGAAGCGTAATTATATACATAATAATGTCACCTCCTTTTGGGAACAGGATGGAAGTTAAAGGAACAGCTAAAGGTATTCATTTCTATTCACAGTGAACAGGGAAATGGAAGTTGTTAGAAGTGCATTCGATGACATTATTAAATCAAAAAGGGTAGTAAAATAGTTGTAATCCTAATTTTCTTTTGAGGTTTACATACATACATACATGAAAACTTAAAAGCTTTTCTTTGGTTAATAGCTATGAGTTCTAAGGATTTTCCCCTTCCGTTTACACCTGTATTTTTTGGGGTCTCCACAATAACTGCTACTTTTGTTTCTCATTAAAGGAAAGGGGTAACTTAACAGAAATGTTTTAAATAAATACTAAATATTTTATGTTTGATATTTTATAATTAAACAGGGATAAATGTTCCTAGTTAATGAGAAAAATGTTACTTATGAACAGATTGCTAAAGTAACTATTTACTATGGGCTCACAATTCCAAAATAAAATCTGTTTGATGGTAAACCCAGATATGACCAGAGGTAAAGAAAGCTATTTGTATCATTATTTAGCTCACTTAATTTTAATATTCATATCTTTTGCTGCCAAAACACTAACGCCCAAGATGCTCCTAGAGTATTTACATATGGTATGTAGGCTCTACAACTATTCCGAAATCTAAAAAATTCTAAAATCTAGTGTATATGTGGCTCCAAAGGTTTCAGACAAGAAACTGTGGCTCTGTATTAGGACTATCACATAAACCTCTTTTATGTGCGATGCACATTAGCCTCCCTGGGAAAAACAAGAACTATAGTATCTTTATTCTTGAATTACTAGCTATTGAGTGAGATTAAAAAAAAAGTCACTAATGTAAAAATGGCAACTCTTGGTTTAAGAATTAAAGGACTCCAGATTCAATGTAATGACTGCATATACTTCCCTACATTACACACAGATCAAAGACCGCTATATAATCAAAACAGTAGAACCCTTAGATCACAAAAGAAGTTTAAGAATTAAGTCTAGATTTGTTCATTAACAGGGATAACAATAACAGTATATCAGAATACAGTATACTCCACAAAATATAATTTACAGTAGTTCTCCCTTTTCTGTGAGGGATGTTTCAACAACAACAGAGAATGCCTAGAACTCTGCATAGTACTGAATCTTATATACATTGTTTTTTTCTATACATATCTACTTATGATAAAATTTAATTATAAATTAGGTACAATAAGAGATTAATAATTAAAAAACAGAACAATTACAATATAATGCAATAAAAATTATGTGAATGTGATGTCCCTTTTTCTCAAATATCTCATCATATGTATTAATTTTGGACCATGGCTGACCAAGGGTAAACTGAAACCATGAAAAGTAAAATCAAGGATAAGTCATCCTGTACATGACTTCATTTACTATGGGAATAAAACTCTCTTGGGGAAAAATTATGCTCAATGACACAGAAAGAAAAAAATGTTTACAAGCTTTTCTTCTTCCAAAGAAACACATATTAATAACAAAATAAAGATCAAAAGACTTAAATTTATGTCAAAATTTATATACACACAATTTATAATTTTATTAACTTCTAAAAGAAAAAATTTTAATACTCTATAGAAGTTCTAAGACATTAGTTTTGTTTCCTTAAAAATCCACCAAAAATAAAAAAACAAAAAAGGAAGAAATAGAAGAAAGAATTCACTTATTTAATATGAGAGATAGTCACCTTCTTTGGGTTGAGTCACAACTGGTGTCTGAGTTTCCTTTGTGTACGTGACGACTTCTCGAGGAGGAAAGTCAACTTGTGTAATTTTAGCCATTCCAAGTTTAATAGGGCCCCGTCTAAATAAAATGAACATAAATGTTTTTAAATTTAACAAATGATACATCTGAACTAATTCAACCATGTTATTTTGGAAAAGTAAGAATTAAACACTGTATATCCAACACTGTAATTTAAAATTCCTGTTTTATTCAAGAAATTTTAGATGAACAATAAATTAGTTTTATTTTAACAAAAACTTAGAAGGTAGCAAAAACAAAAGATATTTCCAGATTATTCAAGGTTTATTTTCACTTTAAAAAGGGAAATAATTTAGTCTTAGAGCAATATGTGGGTAATAATAAGAGAACTGTAAATTTAGAGTGAACTGTTGAATATGGTTGGTAGAGAACTACTTTTAGCAAGGATATGATTCTGGACTTCTTTAAGAATTAAAGATATGGATCTCTTCTGACAGCTTTAGTACTTTAACCATTAGGAAACTTCAGCATTAAAACTGAAAAATATGTTTCTGCTGAAAATCTTTTTTTTTTCTTCTCTTTATAGTGTGTAGAAATTGAGAATCACATAGTCAATCTAGATTTTAAAATAAAATTTTCAAACTTTTGTATCTCTAATCTCTGCACGGTCAATATTGCCCCTGATTCAGATACAGAAAAACTCAGTGTGATATTTTACCCCTAAAATATACATCTTTTGAATATGAAACTACTAAAGTAGTTTCTGTTTTAAACACAGGGAATATATTCTTTTTTGACAAACAGAAAGAGTTGTGACAAGAAAATGGATCAAAAGAAAAATATCTTCTATTAGTTATCTGGAATATCTTTTCTTGGTTATTATATTAGATGTTTTAATACTAAACTAAAATGAAGTATGCTTCCAAACTCCCAAAGAAATCTTCAATTATGAAACTGCCTTAAAAGGATATCTAATTTTAAAAACTGCTATATCTTTCAGACTATTAAATAGAATATCTGAAACATACATATATAATATTGATAATACCACTTTCCTTATATAAATATTATTCTCAAACTCCTGTACAAAAAAGTATAATAAAATTAATATATTAAAAAAATTAATTTTCTCTAAGATCCCAAAAGTAGACCATAAGAAATATCTGATATTTTCTACTGTAAGAGTATGTTAGTCTTTTATAAAAAAGCATAATCAAATATCAAATAGGAAAATCTAAGTACATTTGAATTAAAATGATCTTCTAGGAATAAAATTCCAAATAAACTTCATATTTTGATTTTTAAGATGTAAGTTATATGAAAAATAATCACTAACTTAAGTGTATATAAAGTCTAATAGATAAAATCACAATTAGAACAATCAATCAATATTGTTTGATGGGGTATGATGGGAGGGAGATAACTCACTTATCCAGCTAAAAACCACTTTTGCTGAGAATAAGGAAGCAATTGAGGGCGGGAGGAAACTCAGGGGAACCTTAGAGAGAGGACTTCTATTTCATATTTAAGAAACTCTTATACTTATCTTATATGCATTAATTCAAAGCTTATTTACTCTTACTTTAAAGACAAAATACCAAAAGATATTGGTCATGTTTTAGACGTTATAAATTATCATGGGAAAAGAGCTATTTGATTCAGGCACAATGGCAGCAACAGACAATTATAATTTGCATTGGACACTAGACTAGATGAGTAAATAAATTAACGAATGAAAAAAAGAATAAGACAATAGCAATCTAATGCCATAGTATAGAGACCACAGTTCTGTTCCTCTCAAAACCTTAGAAATTATTATTGAATTTTAATATAGGAAAATAAATCAATATTCATATCAGTAACCCACAAAAGATTAAATTACATGCAGATATTATATTAGTAAGTCTCAAAAGTTTATAATACATCTTAGAAAGATATACATCAAAAATATAGAAATAATAAAAGGAATTTGAACACGTCAATAGGTAGACTTAGAATACCTGGAAAATCAGATACATATTTTTCACTAGTGATAGAGGAGATAAATAAGGTATCACAGTAAAATGTATCTGTGTTTCTAACTATATATTGTATATTAAAATTTTAGGCAAAATAAAATTAGGACAGTTCCACAAAGAATCAAATTAATATAGAAGAGGGAAGGTAATAAATCTATTCAATACCCCAAATCAGAATCTGAGTGAAGCTGAAGAACTGATGGATCTGTATCCCAATGCAGCGTCCTAAATGGTTGTAGGACAACCATGAAGCATTAGCAAAAAAGGCCATAAGTTAGTCAAGCAAATATATTCTATAGTAGCTAAAGTACTGTTCACAATTTAAAACCACATATTCTGGCTATTATGAAAAACAGGTATCACTAAGTGCTCTAGTGCATGCAATAAGTAAGATACTGTTAAAGATGCAAACTTATAACCCAGAACAGTTAATAGATAGCATATTCAGATTATGAAAAACTAATGTATAATAATGGGATAAGAACAGCTAAAGCAGCTAACAACCCAAATAATATATTGGTTTTTCGAAGAGAATAAGTCAAGCTATAAAAAGTTAAAAATCTTACTTCCTAATGAAAAACAATCAGTAAAAATATCTTAGTTAACATATTATAATCTTGCCCTAAGCATTAAACATGTGCAGGAAACTGTCATATTGGTAAAGGAAATGAGTCAACACATAAGCCTTTTGGTATGAAAACCAAAGACTATTCCACTGGGATACAAAATAGCTAAAGTTTCCCAAATGTGACCCTTCTGTAATTTATGGGTTAAGCACTGCCTTGGGCTTACATGTCATCCGCTTTAGAAAGCAACTGAAGATTTCTGTCTTCAGAAAAACAAAACAAAACAGATTCTTCCCAGGAAAAATAGTTTGTTCAAAGTATTTACCTAAATGAACTAAACTTTTAGAGAATATCACTCCTTAGTAAGTACTCGGTTGTGTTTTAGCGTGCCTATTGAGGTAAATAACTTATGCAAGATCTTTTTAAAGTCAAATCTAGTCATTACTAGAACAAAACGCACTTTATCAAATTGGCATTTTTGAAGATTACCCATTTATAAGATAATTACGTACAATACTGCATGATGCCAATAGTCCCTATAAAGGTAAGCATAACACATTAACTGCAACTATTTTTGTCAAGTATATTTGCTTCTCATGGTAAGTTACAATACAAACTAAAACTGCTATAATATTTAAATATGAAAAATGATTTCTATATTTTACTTGCCTATATAATGTATTAATATGAACAATTAATGAAACTAGAGAAATCCTTCATCTTAAAAATAGAAAGATCTTGGAATTTAAACAGGATTGTGTGTATGCAAAGAAAGAAGAGGTCACAGCATAGATTTACTTTGTTCTAAGCAATGAACAGTAATAAATTAAGCTTTGTTAAACTTGGGGGAGAGGGGGTTCTAGGAGATGTTCTCTCAAGAATGTTCTGCCCACAGCCTTGAATTATATGAAATCTCTAGCTAGGAATGGCATAAAGCTACTTGTTGAGAATATCACTTCAGTCTAAAATGAAGTAAGACTTACCTGAAAATATGTAGCCAATACTGAAAATACATTTCAACAACATATGAAATAATACTTATTAAAAGTATTGGCAGATATACAAAGTAATAGTCTAATATAATCCAAAAACCCGAGAGAGAAACTGATCAAGAATGGAAAAAGAAAACAAGAGGCATGCATTACCCAATTAACTGTCACTTAATTTTAGAGATAACAGAAGTGATAGAAAGTGAACTAGAAGCTTAATGAAATATAACTTCTTAATCTGCAATGTTTGAGAAATAGGCAGTTTTCATCGCTTTTTATATTTATTCATAAATTGCCACCAGGTTCAATATAAATTTTTGGCATTACGAAAGTGACTGAGATATGTTTGATATCATATTTGGTAATGTCCTAAAATCATTTCCTACTCCCTGAGTATGCTATTTTTAGACTGTCTTAGCTACCTTAAGGGCATCAAGTATGTAGGTTCAAATATATCACACATCTTTATGCATTTTCCTGTGCTATTTCTTCTTATTTTCTTTATTCTTTTATCATAATATCTTCTCAATTCAAGTTTATTGTTTTATTCTCAGACTCTAGCACTCTTTTTAAGCTATATATTCTAACACATGATTATTTTATAGCTAATGGCACCAATTAACAATATTATATAATATATAAAAACGATATTCCCCTTCTATGGAATCTAGAGTTGATTTAGTAGAATTCATAGCTCTCTCTCTCTCGTCTATGTATGAACATACTCAGTCCTCTTAAAAATTAATGTTTAAAAACTAGTGTGCTCCCAAAGACACAATATATGTATTAAGATAAAAAAGATATTAAATCATTTGATTCAAAGCGAGGAATTTTTTCTCTCCTGTTAAACTTAGAAGACACTCATTTTGTATTCATTCTCAATAAGAGCAAACATTCTAGATATTAAATAGCTGTTTTCTTCCTTTACAACGTTAAAAAAATCTATACTTCAAAATGAAATTATAAACAAGTTAGAACATTATCTTTAATTATTCGATACAATGAATATTGTTAAATTAATGATGTAATCACTAGAATGCAAGTGCCATTAAGGTAATTTATTCTTTAATCTATAATTTTATAAGGTAATTTTTTAAAGTTTTGATTTTTCTTAAATGATAGTTATGTCATTTACCTGTATAACAATATTGCATAGATATGCAATTTTGGTTTTTGCATACAGAACAGTTTTGTCAAGTACATCTCAAATTCAAATTAGTAAATGTCTTATGCCTTCTAATTGTTAATGATAATCTAATTATTCAGTAACTGATCAAAATATTAGTTTATGGATTACCTCCCTTGCTTCTTTTTAGATACTCATTACTTGTTCATAACTTCAGTTAGGGGGCTCAGGCACAAAAACGTAAAACTTCTTACTTTACTTCTTATTAAAAGGTATGTTAAGAGATTTTCTTTTCTTTCTTGTTTTTGTTTTTCACTTGGTAAACTTAAGTGCCTGAGCCGAAATAAGGAATCTGAATAAAGTTATTGCTTTTTTTCCCCAGGTAGAGGGGGGAGGGAAGGAAAGTAGGGAAGGAGAGGGAGAGAGGGAGGGAGGGAGGAAGGGAAGGAGGAAGGAAGGGAGAAAGAAGAGTAAGAAGTATTTTCATTTAAGTTGTTTATTTTGGAACCCTCCTCATCCTAGCCCCAGGTCTTACATGGTCAACAACCTGGGTCAATATCTGGCCATCTCAGCTACCTGAGCCATAAGAAAGTAACTGAATAAAGATTTTGACTATGTTTAATTTCATTTCACCTGTCACAGTAAGTTAAAAAGTATGATGCTGCTAATGACTCGCTGTGTTTGTGTGTGTGTGTGTGTGTGTGTGTGTGTGTGTGTGTGTGTGTGAGAGAGAGAGAGAGAGAGAGAGAGAGAGAGAAAGAGAAGAGAAAGAATAGAGAAAAAAGAGGAATAACAATACTTTTCTCAATATGATCTTTGGAAGAGAGGTTCTAATTTTTGAAAAACAAGTACCAATATTTGTGCAGGATCCTAAA
This sequence comes from Solenodon paradoxus, assembly GCA_004363575.1. NCBI lineage: Eukaryota > Metazoa > Chordata > Mammalia > Eulipotyphla > Solenodontidae > Solenodon > Solenodon paradoxus. Next base: position 299,175 of record RJWH01001479.1, read on the forward strand.
ACAAACATGAATTACTGTTTTACAAGAAGACAAGAGTTCTGGAAAACTTGACAGTAAACACTACTATTGTTTCATTAGTTATTTCTTATTCTTGATATTTTATGCAGTATTATCTTCTATCTTAATCAGAACTAGTGACAACAGAACTGGACAGTTTGAATTATTTAGACTGTTGATTATTCAGTGGGGAATTAAGCAAAACAGAGAGCTTACACACTATATCCAAAGCAGTCACACAATAACCAATATAAAGGTTGCTTAAACAGAAAAAATTTAAATGCATTAACACGCTTATTTTTATATAAATTAATTAGCATAAAATCTGTTAACTATTCAGAACCAAGTTAATCAAGTATGACAGTTAAAATATTAAAAATAATCTCTCCTCAATTTACAACAAATAATTTCTATGCCACTTTGGTTTCAAAATGTTAGGACAAACTCAACATGACTATTTAGAGTCCCTCTAGAGCACTGACAGTATCTGGGCACTAAAAGCATTCTGTCAGCAATACTGTGAAAAAAAATTGCGTACCTGGATCCCACTGCGCCATCTCCAGAGTCTTGGCTTCCAGCTTCACTTGGTGTGCTCACAGATTTGGAGGATGGAGACATAGGAGGAGGGACTAAATAGTGAAACAGACAGGTATCCGCTGTTACTACATGGAGAGGTTGCTCAGCTTATGGCGTATCAAATAATTTAATAGGAAATAATTAACAAAAAAGAAAAAATAATGGCAAACCAAAAACCAAAGTACATGAATGAAAAGGAACAGCAGAAAGAAAAGGAGAAAAGACAAAGTTAACATGCTGAAGATTCATGCAATTTTGTTGGCAAAATGCATTTGGGCTATATATTAATATTTTAAAAAAGCAAGATTATGGAAGAATGCATCTTCATCACAACCAACACCAATCGTGGGCACTAATTTTCAAAGGAGAACATTCCTTCTCCCCTTTGTTACTTCCATTTTTAAGATGACCAAATTATATTGCAACTGCTGTCAAAAATCAAAACTCTTGAAATATGTTTGAAATATGCTTCAAAAGTCAGGTACTCTCTAACGATTTTAAAATCTAACTTTTATCCAGCAATTTTTTTTGAAAAAATTGATCTGTATATTATTTCATTTTCTCCCATTAAAAAAAAATTTAGAGAAATGAATACAAAGGAATGGCTCCTTTAAAATATCCATTAGTTTCCAGCAATTAGGGTGAAAAAGTGCAAACAGGCCATAAACAGCATGCCTTCTAGACATGATGCATAACATAAAGTGATACATGCAACTTAAACAAGGCAAGACTTATGGTAACTTCCTTACCCCAGTATTCAGAAAAAACTGAGTGTACAGACAAAGATACAGACACCCAAAATATTCTTAATCCCTTCTTATAGAAAAATACACATTTTTCATAGTATATAAAACAAATAGCAAATGCTTTCCCCTACATTGTCACCTTTAACATCATATAACAATTGAACGTGCATATTTCATGCTATTTACATTTGTAAAACTTTTGATTACCATTGCAAGGAGTATAGGAGAATCATCACTGCCATCTTCTGGTTAAATTTACCATAAAAGTCCCAATCCCAAGTATCTTTTTAAAATAATTTTTCAATGTACAATATTAAATGACTAATACATTTTATACTGAATTGTAAGCCCTTCCTTTAATAGTTTAAAAGTCTATAAAATTACGTTCAAATACGTTAATGATTACTGTTTAGCAGTAAAAACAGTGGATTTGTTAAATAAAATACACTGGTATGGTGAATACAGGTACAAACTGATCATCCTTGTTTTCTCAATGGCAAATTCTATTTGCAATTAATAATATTAGAAGAAAATAATCATCAATAGAATGTATGATTATTAAGGTACACTGGCTAACTCCTGCTTAAAGTCCAAAATATTTAACATAATCAAATATTTCTAATTTTGTGATTCTCTCACAATACTAAAACCAGATTATTGTCATATAATTCACATGTGGATAGAACTGTGCTAGGTGCTGCAAGTTTTACTCAAAGTAGCTAAAAATAATTTGCATATGATATAAAATAATATTGTTAGCTCACTTCTTTTAGATTGCATTCCCGCATCTTTCTGTCCATTTCTCACTGTGAAGCCTCCCCTAAGTCCCAACTATTAGAGGAATAAAAAATAATATCTAACAGTAGTTTGCCTACTGTGACAGAAGCACAAATAAGTATTACTAAATTATAGTAAAGCACTATAATGTTTTCATACTAATGACTTTGAAAGAAGTAATTATGCATTCTTTAAATAACATACTTAGTTCTAAGAAAAATACTTTTTCTAAGTATATCTATTAGAAAGAGAAAAATAGTAGTATTTCTATTAATCTAATTATTTGTGATGAAAAACAATTATTTTCTGGTATGATACAATTTTTCCCACTTTCTCGTGATTTCAGTGATCCCATTCAATAAGTTTAACAGTATCTTCCTTCATTTAAGGCTACATTAAAAAAAAAATTTCCTCAAATTCTTTATGGAAACAAGTTAAATAGTACCTATACACATATAAATAAGTATAATAACCAAGCCAATTTTGAAGTAAAACCTTGAGAAATAAATAAGTCAAAATGGCATTGCTACCAAATTATCATATTTTAGCCAGAGGTAAAATAAATCATCATGACTTAAAATTTGCAATTAGATAAAAATCTCCATCCCAGAACTATATTCTTTCTGCCAAAAGATAGTTTTCAGTCAGATAATGGAGAGGACTCATTCAGGACTTACAGTTATTATCTGGGCCACCAACTTCGTCTTGCACTAATAAATTATAATACCACAAAAGGGAAACCCAGAAAAAGAAAATTACTCTCCTTGAAAAAGGAGTATTATTAATAGGAAAAAAGGGAATGATAGTATTATTTGGCAACTAACATATTTTAACCCAATGTGTCTAGAAAAATCAATGAATATGGTAATTGTACAATAAGGCAATCTTCCCAGATTCCAACAAACAATCCTCAAGAACAAATAAAAGCATGCATTCAAGGAAGTTAAAAAGAACTGAATTCAGAGTCTCTGAAATCTCACAGAAGATTCAATTCTAGAATTCATTTTTAAAAATGCCTAGAGACAATCAGCTTTGACACTAACATAAGCCATTAATTAGCTTTTGCCAAGGAACTGAGATGATTTGCTTAGTAAGAACAGTGATTCAAATTATCTTTATTCCACAGTAATGTATATAAAGCAGCCTTAAAAAGGCTTTACATGGTACAAAATAAAAATGTAGTATTAACATACGTGAGAATGTGAATGAATTTAAGCGTACCTAGAAGTTTAGAGCAAAGATATCTATTTCCTTGCTTGAGAACAAAGGGAGAAATATGAAGTAAACTGAAAACAAAACTATACCACATGGCATTCACTGATCATGTGTAATGTCCAAAGGCTGTGACTCTAACCCTCAGGGTCAAAAAGCCAATCAAAAAGGTCTTTCCTACCATCTTAGTGTGTTAGTCTTCCAAGAATATAAAATTAACATTGTTGCTTTTTGGTTTGTGAAGAAACAACTAGAGTATTTTTAAACTACAAAGGACCTGGGAATGCATCTAGATTTAGAATTAGAATTAAGTTTAAGTTAACCACTCAGAACTATAAGAAAGTCTCAAGTGATGAATGATGGCCATGGCCCATTTGTTTTTCAAGTAGAAGAAAGCCCCTGGGGCAAGAAGGGACCTTGTCAAGAAGGACATAAAAAAAGGTGGGCAGCCAAGGATAGTGATTGTAGAAAGTGGGATTGTTGCTAGAAGACAGTGAAATGGGAAGAACAAGTTTACAGATAATCCAAAATTATGAAATATCTTCTGGCTCATCAACTATACTTAGTCCTCCAATACAGCCTGTGTTGCAATAATGCCCCCTTGTGGATACAAGTGCTCCATGCCTGGAACATTAATAGGTTTTCATATTTTTATTTGTTTTGCCCTCAAAGATATTGCTTTAAACCTTAACTCCCTCAAACGTTAATTTATTCATTTTCCTGTGCCCGCTTCTTCCTGATAATGAAGTTTGAATATCCTCCACCAATCTTCCCTAAATCTTTAATTTCTTTTATTCTTTTCTATGTAATCAGAGCATCAGATGAAATGTCTAAAAATAAATAAATAAAAATAATTGTTATGGTATTATAATACTAAAGGAAACATTTTTTAAAACTAGGCTAAAGTTGAAAAAATGATTTGGTACATGAGAAGCATTATCTAAAAATGAAATTTAAAATATTCAAAAGTTACAAAGAAAGGGAGAAGGAAAAAAGCAGAAATACTTATTCTGACTAGCAAACTTTTGTTTCTTCCTAATATAAGAAAACCCAGACAATAAACTATCACACTAATCAATGTACTATCCCCTACCGATGCAGGTTCAGGCTACAAAGTTATTGATAACATCTGTGTTATCTCATTTACAGGATGGCTTTCCTCGGTGTTTAAGAACTCCAAATTTGATAAAACAGGTATTGAAAGCCGTACCTAAAATTAACTTTCTAGTCACTTAAAACTTAGTACAATAAAAACAATAAGGGAATTTTCAAATTTCTATTTCCACCATGAACTTTCCTGAAATGTGAACAGTTAAGACTTTGTGGTAGGTTGCTTTAAAAGCAAGATGACTTTTATCTGGCCTTACACCTGGAAAGACATAATCAAATAATGACTGAACAAATATTCAAGTGTCTAACCTGTGCTAGGTACCAGGGATAAAAATATAATATTGTCCCTCTTTTCATGCCTCTAATAGTCAAATGATCAACTAAATAAGATTCTACCAGTGAAGTGAAGCTAAAAGAGGTTTTATGAGATATACCTTTTTTTTTCTTTTTAAAAAAAGAAAGGTACAGGCAGGAATAAAAGCAAGCAGGCAAGCAGGCAGGAAGAGAGAGGAGGAAGAAATACTTCATTTTATTTAGGTGTTCTTCCTAGTTGTTGTCCCCAACTCAGGTGATGAACCTGAGTCTTTGAGATGTATGTGGACTACACCTAGGAGGAACTATACCCACTAGGCCACCAGGGCATGCCCACCTATATACTTTGAAAACAAATTTTGCAATAGAATTTTTTAAAGTTCTTTTTAGAAAAACAACACACCACCTATACCGTGAGATTGGCTATTATCCAAAAGTCTGAAAACAATCAATGTTGGTGAGGATGTGAAGAAAAGGAATTTTATGCAATTAATAGGAGTGTAAATTGGTGCAACATTTATGGAAAATACGGAGATTCCTCAAAAAATGGAGAATGGAAATTCCATAAGATCCAGCCATTCCACTTGTGGGTATAGACCCCCCCAGAACACAAAACCAACCACAAATATATAGAGATTTACGTACCTCCATGTTTATGAAACATTATTTATAATAGCCAAGAACTAGAAATTACCTAAGTGCCCATCGTCAGATGAACAGATAAATGAAATACGGTATCTATACACAATAGAATTCTTTTACTATACAGTTGTGAAAAAAAAGATGATATGCGACAACATAGGTGGAACTAGAGGGGATTATACTAAATGAAACAAGTCAGAAGGAGAAAGACAAATACTGGATGATCTCACTCATATGTGTACTATAAAGAAACAAAGCAAACAAACAAAACAAAAACCAACCCTTGGACACTGACAATAAAACTGAGGTTACCAGTGGGGAAGAGGATAGGGGCAGGAGCAAAAGGTGGTAAGGACCAATGGACACTGGCAGAAGACTTGATAATTTGGTGGTGTGTTGTCATATATTTGATGAATGGTGAACCTGCACATAGAGGCTTGTATTAGTTTGTAAATCAAAGTTACTTCAATAAATTTCAATTAAAAAAACACACACAATGAGATATCACCTCACACCTGTGAAAATGGCCTATATCAAAAAGAGTAGAAACAACAAATGCTGGTAAAGGTACGAAGAAAAGGAACTCTCTCACAACGTTGGTGGGAATGAAAATTAGATGCAACTTCTATAGACAACAGTAATGGAGAGTCCTAAAAATGGAAAGACCATTTGGTACAGCAATTCCTCTTCTACAGGAAGAATACTAAAACACTAATCAGAAGTATTTTGGCACCCCTATGTTCATAGCAGCACAATTCAAAATAGCCAAAAAATGGAATCAACTCAAGGGCCTATCAATAAATGCTGGCTAAAAGAAGATGTGGTCTCTATACTCAATGGAATTCTACTCATTCATGTTTTAAAAAGATGAAATCATGTCCTTTGCAACAATATGGATGGAACTTGGGATGATTATGCAGAGTGAAATAAGTCAGAAAGAAAAAGAAAAATACAGGATGGTTTCGGTCATACGTACAATATTAACAAAACTAACAAAACACAACAAAACTATCAGGACTAGAATTTAAAACTGTGATTATCAGAGGGGAGAGCAAAGAGAAGGGAAGAGGACCTGAGGTTGAAAGAGTAAAAATGATAGTGGTGATAGGCACTAAACATGGTTGGCTGGTGCAATTTTAGGCCTGATTCTCTTATAAATATAGACAAAGAATTTCTAAATAAAATATCAACAAGCAAGTCAAGCAATCTATAAAAAAAAACTTCATAACTAAATTGCATTTATTCTAGATAAAAGCATGCTTTTACATTAGAAAATTTTCCAATAAAAATCATATTAGTACATAAGAGAGGAATACCACATTTTCATCTAAAAATATTAAGAGGCCGAGTGTTGGCTCTCATTATTTTGGTGGTTTTAAAGACTGTCCACAGACTTAATGAACGTGGGCTGGGCTTACTGTCTCTTCCAAATCGACAGAAAATGGCAGAAATGATGCCTTGTGACCTCCAAGGGTAAGTCATAAAAAGGATTGCTTCCACCTGTCTCTCTTGGATTGGAACAATCAGTTAACATGCAGCAAGCAGTTCCGTGTAGCAGCCCACAAAGACAGACTCTCAGCCCTCCCACTAGCAACCAATACCAATGTGCCAGCCATGTAAATGAGCCATCTCGAAAGAAAATCCTCTAGTCACAGTCAAGCCTACAGATGACTACAACTCTTCTTGAAATAGTGGCTTTAACCCCATGAGAGACCCTAAGCTGTCATTCAGCTAAGTCACTACCACATTCCTGACTGGCAGAAACTGTGGAACATAATGTTTATTATCATTTTCACAAAAACAAACTGATAAAAGAAATAGAAAACTTAAGATTGTAACCATTAAAAGAAATTAAACGTTTGAAATGGCAAATAACCTGTTTCCACTATGCCCTAGGAAAAATACAGTGGAATTCTACCAAGTTTGTTTTTTAAGAGGAAGGAAGGCAGGAATGAAGGCAGGTATGCAGCAGGCAGGAAGAAAGTGACAGAAGGAAGAAGAATTTAATTTCTTTAATTGTTCACTTTAGTTGTTTCCCCCAGTCCCAGGCCATGAACCCAGGTCCTTCAGCTATATGTGGACTGCTTCCCAGGCACAGACTTAACACCTGAGCCATCCAGGCACACCTCTACTAAGTTGTTAAGGAAAAGCTAGCACCTATCTTTTATAAATTATTCTATAAAATAACAAAAAAATAGCCAGTTTATTTTAAAATCATAAACATGATGCTACTGAACAAAAGACAGTACAAGAATTATAAGCAAATTTTACTTAGTGTATAATACAAAAATCCTAAAAAATGTTAACTAACCTATTTTTAATATACACACAAAAACTCATTTGCCACCTTTGCAGGTGACTATTACTAATCAAAGTGGAAAAAAAAATCAAGTATGTCCCTTGCTTTTCTAACAGAAAATGCATTTAAGGATAGCCAAATAGACATAGTTACTGAAAGTTCACCTTTGCAGAAGAATTTCAGTCAATAAAGGTAGAATGACAGGATTACAAAAACAGTTTTGTAACTCCTAAATAAATACTGATTTATATAGTCGGTATTAAAAACTTTTATAAAAAGTTGGAGAAATAAATATTCACATGGTACCAAGAGAATCACCTCCAGATACTACTTGCTAGTTATAATAAAGGAAAAAATAGAACCTATCACAATCATTACCCTCTAATGAATTTTTGCATTACTAATAGCCCAATACCATATACAATATGTGCTACTGAATACAATATGAAGTATATAGCATCATCTATGAGATATTCTTGCCAAGGATGCTAAACTTGGAGCTAATCAGGTTTTTTAATCTAATTTCCAGTTTAGAGGAAATACAAGTGGTAGAGAAGCAAAAGTCAACTGTGAGCACGCATCCAACAAGCCCAGGAAGTGGTACATTCGAGAGACCAGTTGATCTACTCTCTTCAACAAGTAATGACAAGGGACAAGAATGTGTGTGGAGGGTTTTCTAGATTTAGAAGGAATGAAAACAGGTAACTAATGCAATATATGGCATAGAAGATTTTGAGGAGAAACTTATCTAATTTTTTGAAGGGAAGAAAAATGTGAAGCTAGGACTTTTTTTTAATAAAAAGGGGAATAAAAGGAGAGGTGATTTTCTACATAAAAAGCTAGGATATCATACAAAATCACAGTATTTAAAACTATGGCTTAATTGTACAGAATCAGACAAATAGATCAAAAGTGAAAATACAGAGCCTGTAATACATGGGAACTGACTGTATGACAAAGTTGGCATCAGATATCAGTGAGGAAAAAATATGGACTATTTCATAAATGATACTGAGAAAACTAGCTAACTACACAGAGAAAAAATAATGTTGTAATCCTATCACATACTAGATTCAAAACTACAATCCAGGGCATGTCCTTGTGGCTCAGGCAGCTGAGATGTTTGGGATGCTAACCCTGGTAGAGCCCAAGGCCTGGGTTTGTGATCTCCTCCCTCCATCTTTCCCTTCTTTCCTTCCTTCGAGAAGAACAAAAAACAATAAACAAAAAAAAAAACCCTCACAAACAGATAAAGTAATGTAGGAGACTATATTTGTGTCCTCAAAGTAGGAAATGTTATCTTTTAAAAGACCAAAAAGCATTCCCAAAAGGGTGTTCATTAGAGGATAAGACCATACCAAACAAAGGATTTGAACATATTAAAAAGAAGGCTTCTGTCCAGTGAAGAACACAAATGAGCATGATAAAGAACCCCACTAGTAAATGGGCAAAGGGTATGTAAATACAATTCACAGAAGGAAAATCTGAATAGTTGATAGATACATGAAGAAATGGTCAATCTCACTGTAATCAGGTAAATGTATATTAAAACATTTTGGCATACCACTTTATACACAAGTTGGCAAAAGTTAGGAAGTTGAATATCAAGTGATGATGTGGAAAAGGTGAAATAGTTAGTTTCTCACGCATTGGTAGTGGAATGGTAAGCTTTTGTGGCCATTCGTGAAAAGCAGTATTTAAAACCTAATAAATTTACGTAAGCAAGTACAGACAATAACATTACAAATCAATTATTGGGCATAACACTGCCAAGAGATTCTTCCACATTGCTCAGAGGGAAAGAATATATTCTGTACAGCTTGTGATAGAAAAGCAAAGAGACAGAAGCAATCTAAGGGCCATCCTAGGGAAGAGATAAGTAAAATAACGTATACAATAGAATATTAAGCATGTGTCAGAAATAACTAGAGCTGTTTGTAATACTATGGGTAGATCTCAAATATAATGTTCCCTTACAATAAGGAGCAAGCAGAATAAGACATATATTACAAAGTCATCTATGTATGTAAATCATACACATACACAGATATATGAAAACTTAAAAAATGCATACTCATGTAGGACAGGTCAAAAGGGTGTGTATTAAAAATGTAAGAGTTGGCACTTAATGCAAGACTGAAAAGAACGTAATTGGAGAATGGGAACAAGGGAGAAATACAAAACTAAACAATGTTCTTTTAAGTATCGATGATGGATGTGGGCCACGAATTGAAAAACGAGAACAAGCAAAGTCAGTGAAATTTAAATTCTAAAAAAATTATTTTTAAAGAATTCTATAGGAGAAAACAAAAGCCGATGGCTCAGAAAAAAATGATCAGAATATAGAACTAAGAGGGAATTTGGTTTAGTCACTTTTTAAAAATAAAAGTGTTCTGATTAGTTTACTTTTAAAATTGCAATATGCAACATAAGCTTTTTAAAAGAAGACATGAAACATTTTTTCAATCTTCAAATTCTACCGAAAGGAAAAGGCAAATGAGGTGAAAGAAATAACAGTGAAGCCATCATAAAAGTAACCAGCTTTTTCACCTTGAAACCTTTTTAAAATATCAAATAAAAAGACAGTTTAGTTGCAGTTTCACAACAACAGGCATTTAGCAGTTACTATCTTGATATTTGTGCCTTGGACTACATGGAATTAGCTTACAATCTAACTCTGAAATATTAGATCCCTAAAGGACAAAGGTCATGCCAAGCAAAAATACTGTGTAACGGCACCTAGTTAAGGATTATTTTAAGTATTACCATTTAATGCTTTCTGATATATAACCAGATTATCCTCAATATTTCTACTATTTCAACTTTTTTGTCTGGAATGGTTATCAATATAAATAATCCGAAAAAGAACAAGATTAAGTCCAATTACTGTCAAAATGAGCTCCAATCTTATTTCCTTAACTAACATTGAAAGTAGAAGGCTTTCACTTCTCCTTCTACTCCTACGCCTTTGAATATACTAATGTATTTTTAGAACTTTGATTCATTATACCTCTCTACTTTACAAAAAAGAATACTGAGTTGAGATCAGGAATTACAGTCACCTTTGAGCTTAATAAGGTATGGCCCAGAAAACGTGCTCAACAAATGTTTGTTGAATAAATGACTGATTTAACAAGAAAAGTCAATTGGTGGTTTGGTATATGTTAATAAATAAAATTAATCTTGCAGTTCTTCTGAACAAACAAAATAACCGTATATTAGCACTTCTAAAAAATTTCCCTCCAAAATGATAAGATTAATAATGTTTTAAGAGACATAAGAAAAATACGAAAAATATATTGTTAACTCACTCATTTCAGGTATGTCTGAGCTAAATAGAATTTATGCCTTATCTCTTAAAAATAGAAATACTCTTATCCTTACCAATGGGGGATTCAGGAGTCAGCCCCATGCTTTGAAGCAATGCTTCAGCTTCTCTTCTTTTTTTTTCAAGATCTGATTCTTCTTGCACAGGAACTACTGCCTCCTTCTTCTGATCAGTCTAAAGTTTTCAAGTTAAAATGTTGTTTATATATGGCAGAAAACATTTCTTTGACCAAAAGAAAGTATATTAAACAATATGCTAGCACTGTATACTTCTGGCCAAGGACTTCATTTTGAATACTGATTATAGTTATTAAATGAAAATCATTCTCAATAGAATTCTACTAAGTCATCTCCAAATAATGTGCTAAATCAACACATTTGTATATGTAATCGATGAGCTCTCAGAAAAATTTCCTAATAATTTCAAAAAGTACAGCCAATTTCTAATTATCAATAGTAAAAATTGGTATCCAAGCTCAGGAACTGTAGAACTCGTCTTCAGTGGCACAAGAGCTTAGACATAAATATCACAACACTATGAGGGGGGAAAAAGATGGAATTATTTGAGGCAACAAATTTTAAGTAAATGCATAATTCGATTTGTTCAAAAAGTATGAGTACCTCAACCCTTAAACTATGAAGTCTTCATCTCATTTACACAACTTCATATAAAAATTATTTATGTGAAAAATTTGTCAAAAATTTATCTGGAGAAATTTTTTTAGTTTTTTTAACTGCAGGTTTTATTTTTATAATAAAAACATTGTTTGGATTGGTAAAATTGAAATTCATTTTTACATAGCAAAAACATTGTCTTCAAAATTTTGCCAGTCTTTATTTCAGTCATTTTTGTTTTAGCAAAATCTTCCAGTTAAACTAGAGAAGTCTCAATACTCTCAGATGATTCAAAATATTTCAAATGAAATATAAGCCCTTAAGAGAAAAGCTTTCTTTATATGTAAATGTATATGCATATATATAATGCCTCATCTAACTAGATTATTCTATTACTCGTACAATTGTCTGTAGTGAATTTTGTTAGACATGAAATGTTCTATAAACTTTAAACTAGATAAAAAGCATGTAACAGATAACCCTCGGAGGTCACTTAGCCACTTACAGCCAGCCTTCATACAACTGAAAATCAAATATGCTCTCAGTACTGAAAAGTTTAAGACTATATACTATTTTGAAATGGTCTATTAGCTTGAATCATGCTTTTACCAGTTAGTTTCTAATTAAGTAAAACTAACTTAAAGCACCAATCCTCTTATAATAATTTATCACAAAAACGTTCAGAATAAACTAGAAAATTATTAAATTACAGGTCTTTATTATCATAGCAATGCCGCACATATATTGTACCTTCAATTTTTCTGCTACTAATTTTCCTTTTTCTCTAAGAGATTTCTGGAAGTCTTGGCTACTGGTTAGGCTACACATAGAAAAACTTGGCACTATTGTCACACTAAGGATGAACTACCTTACCACTTAAAAATCTGTGGAAAAATTATACAAATCTCTCTAAAGAAATGCACATTTATATACAGGAACAAGTAAAATCTCTCTCAGGGTCACTATATATTTGCCATACAAGGTGAAACGGTGACACTAAAAATCAAAAGACAGAGTACCTGGATCTACCTTTTTAGTAGTATTAAACCTACTATTTGCTAAAAATATTTCAATAACTAACTAATGATTAAGGACATAAGAACAAATAACCTAATTAATTAATGTATTATGTATTTTTCTTTGCCATTAATGACATAGTTGGACAAATTATCTGTAATTCAGATTAGTAAAACATTCAATAAATTCAAAATCCAAACTAAGTTATGATATATATGCAGCAGTCCCTTAGCTAGAAAACATGTTTATGAACATACTCCTAAAACACTAACCTCCTATCTTTAAAGTGAGAATCATCTATAGTGCTATATTTGTAGCTACAACTATTTGTACTATAACTGCAACTAGTCTGAAAGTGTTATATAAATGTACAAGTACTTGAAATAAAAATCCAATTATTTTACATCAGGTTTATTTTTAAAAATCAATCATACTTCTTTTTTCTTCCTTTCTTCTTCTTTTCTCTTCTTTTCTTCTCGGATTTGGGCCAACCGCTGCTTCTTACGTTCCAACTCTGCCTTTAATTCATTTTTGTCCGACATGTTTGTGACCTAAAGAAGCATATCATCCTTTACAATCATTACAATGGTAAAAGGAGTACTCTTCAGAACTGTCTCAAGAGGTCATGTAGGTCAGTAATATCTAAACAGAATATACACTCTACTTTTAAAACAATGGAAAATAGAAATGATAAGACTTGAAACACATTATGAACAAATTTTAAGAAATAGTTACTCAGTCGAACACAGCTTGCACACAGTGAGCTCTTCAATGTGCACAGGACCAAATCTGATAACCTTCTCAATGTTTTGAATGGCAGTAGATAAAGGTTAAAACTGACTTATAACAGGACATGGATTACCATTAAGAAGCTCTTAGGCTGTAGGACAACGATTAAATCTATAACCAAAGTCTAGTACACACTGCCAGAAATACGATAAAATACAATAAGGTGAGACGGAAAATTCCTGTAAATTCTCTAAGTACCATGTAATAGTGCTATTAAGGGAAAGTATGCACAAAAATTACTATCATTAACTATCAAAGGCACTCAAAGTCAGTATATTTTTAGTCAAAGTCCAAGAACAAAGTCTGACCGCTGAACTCCATGCACCTGACCGGCCTGCTCATCCTCAAGAGGCCGGAGTCTCCATAATTGACATATTCACTTTCTTAAAACTCCTGAGAAAGTCTCTGGCATTTTGTGCCACAACCTCCGCAGTCGGGGATTTTCAAATACAAACACAAACACACGCGCGCACACACACACACACACACACACACGCTCGCGCGCGCGGTGAGCAAAAAGGCTGTCAATGCAAATCGTAATGACTTTTGTTAAATGGAGCGAAGTGAAAAGGAGTCATTTCTCCCCGGGATCACCGCCAAGAGGGCGCGGTCCAGAACAGGGCGACGGGGAAGGGGGCCAGAGAAGTTTCGAGGTTTCTCGGGGCGTCTCTGGAGGGTCAAGAAGGGAAGGTAGCGAACCTGACTCCCCCAGTCTTCCCGCGTCACCGCACCTGGTTCTCCCCGCCGCTCAATTCGGAGCCCAGCAGGGCCGGGTGGTGCTGACAGCAGACACTGCTAAGCCGCCCTTTAAGTCCGGATGAGAGATACAGCAGAGAGGAGAGTCTTGAGGGAAGGACAGTCAACCCACCTGTCAGGTGGCGGGATTGGGAAGAGTCCGCCTGCCAGCAACTTCCCAGTAACGCTCCTCTCCTTCAACCCCAACACCAACAGTCGCCACCACTAGATCGGCGGCTTCCCGAAGCACACAAAGAGGGATGGGCGGTGGCTGCTACGGCAAGAGCGTAGGGACAAGCGACTTCACTGTAACGAGCCCGCGCCCAGGAAAAAGGGGTTAGGCCCTGCTGCAAGGAGTCGTAGCCCTTCCGCTATTTACCTGTGTAAAGCAAAAGCCAAGAGATGAGACAAAGAATTCAGCCAACACAGAGGCCCCAAGTGTCTTCGCTTTGCCAAAAACTAGAAGCTGTACCTAATGTCCTCGGCAGGTTAAGCAACCACCTCCCTTGCCGTGCAGAGCGACAAGACACAAGAGAACTACAACCCCCAGAGCCAAGGGCGTTCTGCGTACGCGAGCAATGCATTCTGGGAGTTGTGGTCAATGGTAATCGCAAAGAATGTTGGGACATGTAGTTTTTCCTGGCGTTGAGGTTTCCCACTTGGAGGTTTTTCAGGTTTCTATTCCAAAGCTCCAGCACTGTAGTCTCTCAGTTTGGTCGGTGCTTTCACGATGTATTTGTTATATATTAATATCTTTGAGTCAGCATTAGTCAAATTTTTAAAAAAGAGTTGTTTTCTCTTGGTGAACCTATGTATTACCCCATATATTTGGTGAAGATCTTTTAGGGTATATATCCCAGTTTTAGAAAAAAATATTAGATTTCATATAACATCTTAAGAAAAACCTAAATAAGACTGTGCTAATTAGCATAGCAAGTAATTCTCTGGTATCTTGTTGCCATGACGTAGGTAGCATTTTTATTTTCTCTCAAGGAATTTTTGAAAAGAAAGCATTTTATACCATTGAAATCTAAACTTCGCAAGAATGGTTGACATTTAGATTTTTTAAGTAAAATTTTTATTGAAATAATATTGCATTACAGGACTATATATGTATTAGGTATGCATCATTATAAATCAACATCTGTGTATACCACATTAAGTTTACCATTAAAAGTCCTGTTCTATCCTTCACCATTTAATTGACCCCTTCTATCCCATTGGCCTCACTCTTCTCCTTTTCCTTCTCATAAACACCAATTAGATCTTATAGTCCAACAGTTTATTTTTGTTTTATTTAGTTCAATGGTTTGTTTTGTTTCTTGACGTACCACTTATGAGTGAAGTCATACAGTGTTTATCTTTCTCCATCTATTTATTTCACTAAACATACCTTCTAGGTTAATCTACTTTGTTGTAAATGACAGGTTTTAATCTTTAAAAAAAAAAAATTGCTTGACTAGTATTCCACTGAGTATATATACTAATCTCTATTCAAAGATTTTTTTAGAAGTGTTTTATTTATTTTTTATTCAGTTGTTCATCTTTGTTGTCCCCTCCCCTTCCCAGGATGCGAACTTGGGTCCCTGAGATGTATGTGGACTGTGCTCAGCCAAAAGCAACTGACTCAACCACTACTTCACCAGTGTACACTTATCCAAAGACTTTTAATAAACAAAGAAAACAAGAGTTATTGGGATATATTTACCAGAAATGTATAGGCTGACACACATTTAAAAATTTTATATAAATTACTTGAAACATAATTTAGCAAGGTTTAAAGCTAATACCAAAGCAACACTTTTTTATATTCTATAAGAATATTGACCTACTCTAGAATTAGTCTTTAGGATTGAAATTCTGTCCTTGGACCTGTGTCTAGTCTTTTCTTTATCTTGCTCTGACTATATACAAGATATAGCTATATATAGCTACATACATACATACATGCATGTACCTATACGTATATATATATATATATATATATATATATATACATAATAAAGTGAGAAAGAAAGTCCTTCATATTCCAAGAGTTTCTCATACCTGCAATTTCAAAGAGCTTTATAACTACTAAATTTTTGGTTTCTTTCTTCTTTTCTAACATTTAGCTTTTATCTTATTTTTTTAAGGAAAGGTGCAGGCAGGAATGACAATACGCAGGCAGGCCAGGAAAAGAGAGGCAGAAGAAGCACTTCACTTATTTTTCACTTTACTTGTTCACACTTGTTCCCCTTGGGCCCAGAACTTGACCCCAGGGGTGTGTGGCTTGTGTCCTTTAGAAGCGGTGGAAGTAACTGCTACTCCACTAGGGCACGCCTTTAATTTTTATTTGTTAATTCAAAAAAGTAGTATTGATTACTCTAGGCCAGGAATGGTACTGAGTACTGTATGTAAAAACTAAAATGCTTATCTACATTCTGAAGGAAGGGAAAACAGAACATTTCCTTCCTCTAAAGATTATGATGGGATTAAGTAGAGAGGTAATGAAACACTCTGGAAAAGGAAATCTTCAGGAGTAGATGATCTCAGAACTGTTTTATTCTGGAAGGCTCAATAGAAGTTAACCAATCAAAGAAGATGTTGAAGGGCACCTTAGGAAGAGGGAAGAATATGGTCAGTGTACAGATCTGTGAGAGCATGTAGTACTGGAGGATCTGGAGATGAATGAGAGATTTGGTGTTGGCAGAAGTCAGTTCTCTCTATGCCACTACATTATAGCGCAGCCAAGAATTTGAAATTCAAATTCAGTTTTTGTTAAGATTGGGGGATGGAATGTATTTCATTTAATTTTTTGTTTGCTTGCATTCTAATTTTTAAATGTATTTCCATAGCCTGTGGCCTTCAATTTGCACTCTTTCCCAGCATCCTAAAAATATTAAGGGCAGATCTAGAAGAGAAAAATTTGTGTGTTGAAAGATAGTCTTAAGGGAATTATTCAGAATGCAGTACAACAAAACAAGAAAATAATATATAAGAAAGATTTAGAAACATGGATAGAAGAAGGTCTAACAAGCATCTAATGAAGTTCTAGAAGTGAATAATAGAGAGGAAAAGACAATTGTCCATAAGTGGTGAAAATCAATCCACAGATGCAAGAATTCCACATCATGAAAAGAAAACAGAACTTGACACCTCAGAATAAAACCAACAAAATAATAATTTAAAAAAGCCAACCCTGGAAATACTCCAACAGTTCATCAACTAGTGAATGAATAAAATTGTAACATCCATCCAGAGTATTACTCAGCAACAGAGAGTAATGAATTACTCCTATATGCAACAAATGAAGGGATCTTTGAAACTGTATGCCAAGTGGAAAAAAAAAAAGCCAGACATAAAGGATTCTGTGTTACATGATTGCATTTGTATGAAATCCTAGACAAGACAGAACTACAACCACAAAAAACAAATTGGTTATTGCCTGGGTCTGGGTGAAGAGACTGACTGCCAGGGGACACAAGGGAAACTTGGAGTGGTGGAAAGTGTTTTGATTAGTAATATGGCTTTACAATAAGTCTTGAAATCAGGAAGTATGAGATCCTCATTTTTGTTCTTTGTTTCGCTGTTTAGAGTCCCTTGAAATTCAATTTTAGCATAGAGTTTTCTATTTCTGGGAAAAAAAGTAAAATTGTTGGGGTTTTGGTGAGATTGTATTGAATCTGTAAAGCACTTTGGAGACTATTGCCATCTTAACATTGTCTTCCAATCTATGATCACAGACAGAATGTTTTTTCATTTATTTAGTCCCTCTTTTTTTTAATTCTTTCTGTTGGCAGTATTCTTTTTGTTATTCCTGTTTTCTGTGTGCCTTCCTTGGTTAAATTTATACATAAATATTTCATTGATTTTTATGCTTCTGTAAATGTAATTGTTTTCTTAATTTCCTTTTTGCATTATTCATTGCTAGAGTATAGAAATGCAACTGAGTTTTATGTATTAATCTCTTTCCTGCAATTTGAGTGGATTCATTTATGTGCTCTAACAACTTTTTAAAAGATTCTTTAGCATTTTCTCTATATAAGATTATGTCGTCTGCAAATAGAGATACTATTATTCTTTTCTGATTTGGATACCTTTTATTTCCTTTTCTTTCCTAATTTCCCTGGCTAGAACTTCCAGTACAATGTTGCATAAAAGTGATAAAAGCAGACACCCTTGTCATGCTCCTGATCTTAGAAGGGAATGCTTTCAGTCATGAAACTACTGCTCTTTAAAAGGGTCACAATACCTCACCCTTCACTGGAAGAGTAACCAGAAGTATTTTATAACCTTTCTAAGAAGATGGACAATCCCTCTGCTATTTTTTGGCACTACTGACCCAGGGAGCTATGTCAGCTCTGGATTCCAGAGACTGAATACCCTTGATGTCAGGCAGTTAAATGAATATAATATGGGAACTATCTAGATATTGTTTGAAATTTTCATCCACACTTTTAACTAATTTCTGTCTCTCTATATCTTGAAATATCTATCTCATTATAATTAGAACCACTGGCCAAATAGGGATGCACAACTGTTTTTTAAATTTTAAAATCTAATAGAGATGCAGCCACAGAATGCAGTGTCATGAAGTCATTAAAATTAGCATGGTAGTTCCCTATGTCTAACAGTAAGTGACCTCCAATATCATCTATAATTGAAAAAAGTATGGTACAGAATAATTTTTATAAGATTTCACTTGTGTGAAAAAGAAAAAACATATACATGTGTGTACTATTTTTGCAGTGATACACAGAAGAGACTCATACTGAGTGCCTCTAGAGAAGGTTATCTGTCTTGGGATCTAGAGTAAAACAAAGTGACTGAATTTTTTAGAACTATGTAAATATTTTCTCCAAAGCCCCACATGTTTTTGTTTAATTTTAACACATTTTAAAAACCTATTAGCTTTAAGTAGAAACACTGTAATGTTTGAAGAAAGGTAATACTCCACATATTACTTAGTTCAACTGTTATAATACTCCTACTTCTTAAGTTGGCAGGGCTAAGAGGTGTAATAAGCATTAGTACTGAAAAGATTTTTGCTTTGAGGGGTGGTATTGCGAGATTTGCGTTGTAAAACTCCTCAGAATTGCTTGTATGAAAAGGAGAGATGAATATAGATAAAAATGGCATTTGTTGAAAAATTCATGTCTCAAATTACACTTGAATTCAATATGTCAACTTAGGAAAATGTTATAAAAGTAACATTGAACATAATGCTAGATTTTCTTTATATGAAATTTTAAATCAGGAAACATTAGTCTAATGATGTGCAAGATTAGTAACTACTGAGACACAGGAATATCAATTCTAAAGGGACTTGGGGAGGTTTTTGAGGTACTGGTAAGAGTCCATATCTTGATCTGGGTGGCAGTTACACTGAAAAACTAATTGTATAATTGTACACTGTAAAAATAACAAATTATATATGTAATCTGTTTTTAAAATTCTACCCTTAAAAAGTCCTTGTTACTATACATGTTATATTTAATAAAGAAATTAAGAAAAAAGTAGCATATTAAACTATGTCACTTGAACAAAATAAGTCAATATCCAAACCATCGGAAATATGTAGTACACACTATATTGGAAGAGGAAGGACTATGAAAGTTGAGAAATATGTTTTGTTACCCAGTCATTTTGTGGTAGAAGACCTTTTCCCTGATCCCAATGTAAAAGTTAGTCAGCTGGGAATTTTCCACAGTACAGACTAGTTATGTCCTGTTTTATGGAGGCTGCAGCTATGTCCTGTTATTGTGACCAAGGACAAGCAAGCACAGCCTCCCTATGCAGCTGTACATAACTGATAAGTGTTGCCAGTAGAAACCACACATAACCAAGGAGATGAATTTTTGCCTCAGAGTATAAAAGGAGCTCCCCTAAACCCCCTGTTGCTCAACTCTGGGTAACAATACCCCTGGGCCAGCACCAGTGCTTGCAATAAAGTGCCATTTTCTCTACCTTTGAGTGCCTGGCTGTCAGTCTCCTCACCATCTGGAGGACCTGCCATAACAATCTGGACATCTCGCAATATTCAAGGGACTCCAATACATCTTTCCCAAGTAGTCAACCACAGCATTTATAACTATTTGTTGACAGTCTTGTGATAGGTACCCTCGTCATACAAAATGCATGATGCAATTATGTTGAAAAAGAAAGTTGTAACCGCATCAGGGATGTGCTTTCTAACAATTATACTTTCAATATTCTTTTGTAACTGTCATTTGTTTGGTTATAACTTTGCTAAAATGAAACGTCAAAATTTAAGATACATTGCTGTGACTTTTTTTACCAGGCAAATAACAAGCATATTTCCCAGGACCTTTTTCATAAGTATTCTATCTCTTACTTTTTCCATATGTTAGTTAGAGGTTCTCCGAGATTTCACTTTGGTTATGTGAATTCATGAGGCTCCTACTACCCTGACTCTGGGATTCTGAGACTATTTTTTTGCATGTGAACTGCTGTTTCTAAGTCACTTTTAATATTTTTAATGTTTTCTCAATACTTCCACTTCGCCTTCAGGAAATGTATTTGATACTGTCTTCTAGAAACATTGCCACATCTAACTTTTTTTCTTTCAACTTTGGGAGCTCTCTGAACTTTTCCATTTCCTCTCATGCCTGAAGGAAGCTCTTTATGAAACTATGTTCACTTGGGGGAGTGTTCATGTGCTGACCAGCAAAAATCTCTCCTCATAATTTAACAGTATTACTTTTATATTATCCTTATTATTGTTGTAGTAGTCTGTATTTTTCCCTTTGGAGTATTTGCTGCATTGTTAACTTAATACAGGGTTTTTTTTTTCCTCTCTTGTTATTTCCCCTACTTGTCTTGATGCACATATTTTCTCTCTTAGTGTCAAAATAAGGTGATGGTGAATTATGAGTCCCTTCTGAGCTGAGAATACCTTTGTAATCTGGTAACCTTTGGCAGGAAGTACATATCCTAGTGAATGATGGAGCACTTAAGAGTGATTCACCACTGAGTATTACAGAAAATAGGCTGAGGACTCAAAAATTTAAGGCAAGTTCCTTCTCCTCAGCATGGTGTATATATTGTACTCTCCCTTTTCTACCCGCTATTATGTGGTTAAGAGAGAGGAGATAATGAACGGCTTCTTAAAGTTATCTATAATGCACTCAAAACTCTGTTAGATGCAATGGTTTTAAAAGGGAGAATGAAAACACAGCTAGAAGATCAACACAAAAGGAATCATTTTCTGATAGAGACAGTGAGGCTTCTGCACCTCTTGATACACACATGACATTCCCATTAACTGTAATGGGAATTATGAGTGCTCCATTAAAGGAGATATACCACACACACCCTCAAGTGTGGTAAGGAGAGAGTCTTTCTTTCCTCCCTGTGAAAAGTCAAGACTAATTATTTTTCAAGTTAGGAATCTTGACCTGTGGTATTTGTCTTTGAATAAATATTTAATCAACATTTGACCTTACTGACTTAGGCAAATTTCAGGGTTGTTAAGATTTTCCATAGTAACATGGAAATTAGTTTCTAATTATACAGAACTGTTGATTAACAACATGTACAGATTTACATAACGGGAAAAGAACTTTGTTTTGCTCAGTGATTTTTCCAGCTATACATGAATATAGAAAACTTGATCACTGGCAGATGCCTAGTTTTTAAAATGTTGTCTGTGTGTATGTATAAAAATATATGTATGCATATGTTTATGAACAAATATTTCATTACTAACAATGTATATAGATGCATATACATATACATACATACATATATATATATATATATACATTGAGAACTAATTATATAATGTAACACTATCTCTGGAATTCCCAAGTCACACATCCCATTCTCCATAGGAGATATCCTGGAGATCCTATAGCTACCTCAAGTCAGTGTACCAAAAACTGAACTATTATCTTTCCCAGGAAGCCTGCTCCACCCTTACTCCCAGTCTTACTGAACAAAACCATAGTTTCTTCAGTCATCCAAGCCACAGTCCTATAAAATCATCTTACTCGAGAGTTTATATGCCCCACATCTGTTACCATTGATTCCAGCTCCCATTTCTGGAAGCAACTGAAAAACATCTGTGGCGCTAAGTGGACAGGTTGCAGCAGGCATGACTTGCAAAAGACCCTAGGAGATGATATTCATGATAGAAGTGTGCCATCAGGAAATGAGACTGTAGCCACAGGAACTAATGGTGCTAAAGTTCAACCAAAATAGCTCCAGACTCAGAAAACCAATAGTTGAGGGGTGGGGGACTGGGAGAGCAGACTAGGTACTGGTGAAAGGAAACAAAAGGAATATATTCTTGTAATTGAGATGATAGACAGAAACTTGGTCACATGGCCTAAAAAAGTTGAGAAGTGAATTAATGTTAAAGGTAACTTGAAGGAGAGCCACAGAGCTGAGGATGCCATCATCCTTATATTTGCTTGGCAGAGAGGTCATCACATGAGCTGTCATTGAGTACCAACTATATAACTCATCATTTTACAATTACTGCCTAAGATGCTTTTCTCTGGATAATTGCACAATTTCAAAAGAACAGAATTTGTGCCATTGATTTAGTTGTTTTCAGGTGTATTCTAGGCTATCAAAGTACTGGAGTGAAGATAACACATCTTAGCAGTGCAGGCTCCCATCTTGCTTGGCCACTACAACAGTGTCTAACCCACAGTGGACAATCAAACAACAGTCATTGAATTTTGGATGAATTATGATATAATAATCATGATACTATTACTTTGGACCTTACAGATTTACAGTTCTAAGAGTTCAGATATCACAAACTAGAATCTCAATTTTCACATTGTAACAAAGTAAATAAGGAAAACTAGGAGCAATACACAATACATTGCTTCAAGCAGCGCTGTGGTGAAAGATTTGGATTAAAGTAATGAACTTACTACTTATAAATTATTTTTATATCCAGAGAATACATAGAAATCATAGGACATCTCTAATATTCTGGAAAAGAAAAGGAAAAGGAAAAGGCAGTTTGCAATAGAATAAATGCAATGGCTAATGTGTTCATTCCTAGCAGTAAAGATAAGCAAATTTAAACAAGAAAATGCCATTGTGTAACTATCAAGTTAGAAACTATTTCAAGCTTCTTAGTTGCAATAGGTAGAGAGACATTCTTAGATGGTAAATGTGAACATTTTTGCAGTTTTTAGGAAAATAATTTTTAGTTCTTAAAAAATGTTTCCATCATTAAACAGTTTGTTCAAAACCAGAAAGTCCATATTAAAAAGTAACTTTAAAAAGGTGGGGGAGAGAAGATGAAAGGAAAAGGTGGCATTAAGAAACACTGGAACATATGAGTATAGATAGGTGGGTGTGAAGTATAGACTGAGATGCAGTTTCAACATCCTGAGTGGAATCTAGCATTTTGAACTAAAGATATAATAAATATTACTATAAAATATGTAAACCTTCCCCCTAAAAGACAATATTTGAAAGATTTATCATGACATGTTTATGTAATTGTGAAAAATTAGAAGTAATATGGATGTCCAACAATGGAGGAAACTTGAGTCAAGAAATATAGAAGGAACTTTACCACCACTAAATAAGTAGTTATGAAGAGTCTAATGATGTGAGAAAACTCTTTGTTACAATGACAATTTCAAAAATATAGGAGTACAAATTTTCATGTAGTATTTGATTTCAAGTAACAGAAACAATTATGCAGAGAAAAAAACAAAGTGAGAACAGGACTGAGAAGAAGAGACGTTGGCAAGGAATTAGAAGGCCCTACAGAGTTTCATCAAGTGAGTGGGTTATAAAAACTCCTCAGGGAGATCCAAACTTACTCAGAAAGCCTATTTCCTGTACAACAGACATAGGGAATGTGGTATCAGAGAGTGTGGCATCTTTAGCCACCTTTGGATGGTTAAGGCTGAGAAAGGACGGCTTGTGGGAAGAGCTTGATGATGAAATATTTTGTCAAACTGTATTTCATAGAACCCTACAATTCTGTGAAGTAACTTAGACAGTCCATAGCCTCTGATTCAAATTCTTCAAAGTTTACTTGACTGTTAAGACTGTAATTGCGGTCCATTAACGCCAATTTCAAATGTTTGTGTTTATCAAAAGTGTGCTCTTTGATGAATTGTATAATAAATTACTGTTAAATGATATAAAACTAAATGTATAAAATAAATCCATGCTGATAAAATGTTGGCTTTACCTGTCTTCCACACTGGAATTTCACTAACAATTTTATTATTTGGAAAAAAATATTCTGTAATTTATAAAACAAAAATGAAAACTGCTGCTGGTTCCCAGGAGATCTGGTCCACAGTTCACATTTTGGAACTAGTGTGCAAAAGTAGTGAAAGTTGAATCACGGCCCATGTTATAAATGCTAGTGAGCTTGGATTTTATCTTGATTACCATAGAGAACCACTGATACTTTTTAAACAGAAGGGTTACATGTTCAGATTTTTATTTTAAAGCATATTTTTGGTAGCTGTATTGTAGATGGATGGGTGAGCAAATCAAAAATAGGTAGAGAAATCAGTTAGCAATTTGGGTGAGAAATGATTAATTGAAAGCAGAGAGCTGAGAATAGAATTGAGATGTATTTAATGGTAGAATCAGTAAGATTCCAGGACTTGGGATGCATGAGAGTTTGGAGCAGCCTAATAACTTGGTTCAACATTTTTTGAATGAAGTTAAGAACAAAATGATTTTCTACGACAACAAATTAAATACAGAAAATCATATACTAATTTCCTTTCATTGACTAAAGCAGTCAGTAAGCTAAAAGGAATGATAAACTTAAATGAAGATAATTCACAGAGGTTTGTTTACCAAAGGGATTATAACTTCCTCAGAGAAGGATATTTATGAAAGGACTATTAGTGATGCAGGAACCAGTTTGGACCTCATAGCTGCAGAACTGTTACCATCCCAGAGACTTGAAAAATGAGGGAGAGTAGAAGAGCAGAATCCTGAGAGAAGATGAAAGAAGATCCTTGGTATGAGTTACTTTGAGAAAACAGTGACTTTCTACCAGGAACTCAAGCAACTCAGGTGTCTCACAGGTAGACAATCTGAAAAAGCACCCTGAAGTCACCCTCCTTCTGAACTCCTCCTGGGGTTGATCATTGCCAGAGGACAAAAAAGACTATCCATGCAGGTCAGCCTCCTGTGGCAGAAAGTGCGGTGAAAAAAGGTAGAAAGTGCATCGGGAGGGGCAAACAGAAAATATCAGATGCCATGTTAAAGGAGTTTTGGATAGTAGAATAAAGCACTTGTTTCTGGTAGACAATCTTACATTACTGATTGGGATTTCAAGTAACTACAACTACTGGCTTCAAGTAAATAATAGCTCATTTCAAGGTCGTACACATCACAAAATACTCAACAGAAATTAGAACAATGCCTGCAAGAAGTGTATGTCTCTCTGTGTGTGTGTGTGCGCTCACGTGTGTGTATATGTGTGTTTTTTTCCTAGTCAAGGTCAATATTTTCCAGGAATGAGAAAAATTATAAAATTATAAAAAATTTTGACACTTTCATGGGAAATTGCATATAAAGACCTGAATTAATCGGACCCATATTTCTAATTAATTTTAATAATAGTCATGATCCATATTGGGCAATGGCCCAGTGCTACCCTTTAGTTTGAACTGCTTAGATTTAGTTCGATGAAGTAGGTGGAGGACTTTAGGATTCCTGAGCACTCCTTTTTCTCCACCAAAGTGTGAACCATTTTAGATTTAGGGTGAGAGAGGCAGAGACAGGCAGATGGAGATCAAAACGTCACCTTATTATTGGTAAAGCTGTTAGATAAAGAGGCATGCTGATATTAGTCTTTGATCTAGGCAGCCTTACCCACTCAGTTATTGGTGGCTCTGAACTACACCAGATCTCCTGTGGGGAGACTTTTTATTAAACTCACAGTGAAGAACATAGAGGAAGGCATGTGTGCTTTCTTCAGGCACATAGATACCAAATGAAAAAAGAAAGCAGAGAGAAAGGAAGAATCTGAATATACCCAGGTTGTTTCTTCCAAACTCACCAATCAGATCATTTGCTCCTCCTACTACAGGGAGCAAGAAGGAGGAATAAGAGAGAGGGTGAAAAGGGGTGGTACTCTGGAAGAGACCCCACCACAAGGAAACATAAGTTAAGGAGAAAAGAGGCTTTTCTCAGCAGAAGCCAGTATCTTGGCTAGCTGGATGCTATTAGGGAATATAGAAGAAAAATGGTGACTCTGTTTGGGAAATGTTTGACTTGAGGATCAGAGAGCATCAGGTGGGCATGTACTGTAAGCAATTGCATATATGGATCTGGAGTTCAAGAGATATATTGGGCTAGAGATACCAATTTAGGTGGTCCTAGTAACCTAGAGAATAAGACCACTACATGCAGTCCACATGCATCCCAAGGACTCATGTTCAAGACTTGAGATAGGGAACAAGCAAGCTGAACAACTAAATAAAATAAATAAAATACTTCCTTCTCCCCACTCTGTCTGCCTGCCTCTACTTACCTTCATTCCTGCCTGTACCTTTCCTTCAAAAAAAAAAGAAGAAGAAGAAGAAGAAAGATTTAGGAGTAATTCATATAAATGATAGTTGAAGACAGAGATGGATAAAGAATACTTAGACTATACCATTTGTAGCTAACTCGATCAAGGTTAACTTAGTGAATTAGTATTTTTTAAATAAAATTTTATTGATGTGATATTGGTTTATAATATTATCTAAGTTTCAGGTGTTTAACATTATAATTCAACATCTGTATATGCTCCATTGTGATTACCACCAAAAGTCTACTTTTCTGTCACCACTGTACAATGAGCTCCCTTTATCCATTGTGCCCACTCCCTTACCCCATTCTCCCTTGGTAACCATCAGACTAGTCTCTGTAGCCAAGAGTTTCTTTTTGTTTTATTTTGTTTGTTCATTTGCTTTCTTTCATTATATTCCACATATACGTGAGATCATACAGTATTTCTCTTTCTCTTTCGACTTATTACTTAGTAAACTAGCATTAAGAAGGAACTAACGACCCGTTTGTTGAGTTAACACAAGTTAAGAAATTCAGGTAGAAGAGTTTCTAAGTTCAATTCAAATCAGTGGATTTTTAAAAAAATATTTCTTTTATTTCCCAGACCCTGGATCATAAACCTGAGTCCTTGGGATTTATATAACCTGCATCTTAGCTGCCTTAATGGCTTGAGCCACAAGGGTGCGCCTCAATGGATTTTTATCATGTACATTTATAAAGTGGTTGAAGGGGTAGGAGAATAAAGAATGCAGAAATTAGGAAGACATAAGGATTTGCCCCAAATTGAAATATACTGTATTTTGATTTTCTAGTCTCATCTCAGATTCCAGAGCCTCTGCCTGCGTCTGAATAGGGTTGTTCATTTTGGTGGTTTCTTCCAGTCCTAGAACTTGTACTCAGGTCCTTGGAATGTATGTGGACTGTGTTTGGTGGGAGGCAGGGCAACTAATCACTGCTCAACCAGGGTATGCCTATTCATGGATGCTTTTTATTTAGATAGGTTTAAAGCATTAATTGGTAAACCATGAATTACTTAAAAGATATTCATTGTATCTAATTTCTCCACAAGACCAGTGACTAAGATGTATTGTTTCAAATAATTTTGATACTATGTTGGATTCTATTTAAAGAAAAATCAGGATAGGAAAGAATTGGTTTATTGGTGATAAACTTAATGTATTAAATGCAGATGTTGATTTATAAGGACATATATGTATATGATATATAGGTTACATATATAGAGATAGATAGACAGATTGACTTACATATCTTATGGGATTTCAGGGTGAAATAAGAAATACATGAAAACTAGAAAAGTGACCATCACATGGTAAGTATCCAATGAATTTTGTTTATTTCTGTTACTATTATTACTATTATTACTGCTACTTTTACTACTACTACTTTTCCAGAGATTGCAGGGGTAGAGTACTTGTGTATATAGATAGAATCTTTCTCCAACTATATTTCAAATAGACAATTTAGGATTTAGAAGCCTCTGTTGCAGTAATTCTTAAGATTTTCTAACTTATTAAGAAGGCTAATGAAAAACACACTCTCTCCTGGATGAATTCATCTAAATGTAAAAAATTATATTCAATTTTGTGAATGGGATAAGGGTCCTATAAAGTACCTAGCATAAGCCTTAAACTTCCTAGGGTGTGGGACAAAGAGCCAGCTACAGTTATTGTAGGTAGTGTCTGCAGAGCACTACCTGAAATGTGGAGAAAGAGCACTTGTATATTTAGAAGAGACTGTAAGACAGCCACTACTCATATGCAGCCAGCATTCAGGGAGTGATAACGTGTGACCTATTTTGGATACTATGCAACATGAAAGGTCTGTAAGATGAGGCCCTGCAGTCAGGTTGTCGGACTTGTGGAGAAGCACTACTAGAGTAATTTTCGAAGTCCAAGGCACAGGATCAAGAGCCAGCTTGCTAGGATGGTGACTGATGGCTACACGCATTTCTGTAAAGCTGATGGTGAATTCAAAACAGATATTGAGCTGCCAGCAGTCAATAAAAGTACCAGATAAGGTATCATGAGGGATTTAATAATGTGGTGTTGGGAAAGACATTCCCCAAAAGATTCAGTGATCTCAGATCCTGACAGATGGAAAGTAGTCACGAATGCTACTTCTGGATCTCACTAATGAAGCAGATAATAGCACACAAGATTATAGTTGACTTATTGCCAGGAGCAAAGTAGGCTATTTCAGAATTGTTCTTTCATGCCTCTGTTTCAGGATAGAGAACTGACTGTGAGCCAAAAAAACTACTGAGTAAAAATCCATAGCATGCTAGCATGCCAATTTGGTAAATATTACCCGCTAAGTAAAAAAAGTAATGGAAATGTGAAATTGTACAGAGTATTGAGCTGATTAATAAGACAGTGGTTGTGACTATATGTAATGTGATTAATTCTCAGTAATTTGTGGATCTTAATCTTCAAAGAAAAGTAAGGAGGTAGAGTCTCTTCATGAATGAATCTCATGCATTCACTCATTCATTTACCAGCAATTTACTGAGAGTATTCTGTGCAAAGCAATGTAAACAACAGTCAAGTTCCCTGTACTTGTGAGCCACACAGCCCAAGTAAATAATGATCAACTGTAATTAAGTGCTGTGAAGGAACAAACCCCATTCGGAGAATTATAGACCGAAGCTCTTTTAAGAGAAGCTCTTTTAAGATCAGACGGTCAAGGGAAGGCTTCAGAGAAGTTAGCTGACAAAGACCTGAATGAGAAAGACACCAATTTTGAAACAAGCAAACAGGAAAGAAGGGAGGGTTGGAACCTTCTGGCTACTTAGCATCTGAATTCCTTTTTTATGCGAGGCCTTCTCACTATGCATCTTGGTAGGAGGCAGGCTTCTCCACAGACTTCCACTCACTTTCCTGCCTTCCTTGCAGTTATGTTAGGGTATAGCCCCCAAGCTCGAACAATCAGAGTTGTCTGCCCAAGGCAGTGAATCAGGAGCTAGTAACACCAAGAAGCAGAGCAGGGGCCTGTTTTGGTGGCAGTGATCAGAATAGCAGTGCTCAGCTTCCAGAGCAGTAACTCCAGGTCTAACAGAATTTTGCAACCCTCAAAGGCAACTGGATCTCTTTAGACTGATTCTGGGGGTGATTTTTGCCTGTAGTTCTGTTTACCTGGCTTTGCTTTGTTTCTTCCTGAACACCAAACCTGGCATTCCAGCCTTCCCAATATACCCCAATACATTTCTCTTAGACTTAAATTAGCTGGAGTCATTTTCTGATATTCCCTCTAAGAATCCTGATGGATCTGGAGGAGACACGCTTTCATGGCAGTTCTAGAGAACTTTGCAGGTTTGGGCATGTGCAAAAGGCCTGTGGTGGAAGGGGGTCAGAGAAAGTTCGGAGTGTTTGCAGAACTGAGAGGAAAAGCAAAGAGGCTGGGGTTGGTGAGAAAGGTGGCAAACGGGTAAGATGTGTGTCGTCAGTGAACCAGGCAAAAGCCAGATCAAGGAGGTATCTGTGGTAGAAACTAGAAATGTGCTGGGCTCACCTTTTTCTCAGCAAGACTTGACTAGCTCATGTGTCTCTGCTGGTCAGCAGGAATCCAAGGCTGGGTTGCTGCATTCTGGTGGGCTGGTAGCCACTCTGATGTGCCGAGGAATTTCAAACCGTGCTCTATGCAGAAAGTTAGGACTGCGCTTGCCATTTCCAACCCAAGAGTTCTCTCTCTCTCTGCTCCCTTTACCCCCTAAACTTTGAAGTTCCAAGATATGTGTCTCTAAAAGCACTTAAAACATCAATTTGTTCAATGTTTTCGAGTGTTTTGTTATATCCCCCACTAGACAGCTAACTCCCCAGGGCAAAGAAGGGAAGTGGAATGATTAAATGCTTTGAATTAAAACCTTTTCAAATAAAATAAAATATGTATATATATATATATGTATATGTATATATGGAGAGAGAAATTAAAATTTTGATATCAGCTACACAAGCTAAACTTGTAATAAATTACATAATCTTATTTGATAAAACTGCTACTTGTGCATATTTTCATCTTATCTCCTTGTGTTAGTTTCTTATAGCTGCTATAACAAATTGTCACAAACTTTCTGACTTGTAACAACATAAATTTATCATCTTAGTTTTATAAGAGTTCTAAAATGAGTCTTACTGAGCTAAAATTAAGGTTTTGACAGGACTTTGTTCTTTTCTAGAGGCTATAGAGGGGATCTGTTTTCTTCCCCCTGCCCTGATTCCAGAGGCTACCCACATTCCTTGGTTCATGGCACTTTCCACTTTAAAGATTAGCAATGGCCAGCCAGGTCTTTCTCACATTGAATCACTCTGAGACTCTGACTTGCTGTCTGACACTTCCACATATAAGGACCCTTGTGATTTCATTGAGCCCACTCATTATCATCTCCTTTTCTTAAGGTCAGTTGATAAGCAACCTTAATTTCCTTTTCAACCTTGATTCCCTTTTGACAAATAATATCTTCACAGGTTCTTTGCAGACTATTAGTCTGCCTACCACACTTCTCAACCAGATTACAAACGCCAGTGTCATATTTTCTTTTCTTTTTCCCATAATAAGAAGAATGGGTCTAACTATGTTTGTATTTGGTTGAGTTTTGAACTAAAATAGTAGAGTCTGAAAGGTTGATTTAAGGAGATTTTCTGGCCTTTGACTTTCAAGCACTATTCAAGTTGCATTAAAATTCAAGTTTGAAAAATAAGTAGTTAAATGAAAAAACCCCAACTAGTTTCCATTGCCTGTTGAAGTTTATAATATTAAAAAGAAAAAATTAGTGACATTACTCTACAAAAACAAGACAGTACCAGCCCACTTCTGGGTATTTACCCAAAAGATACAAAGACACTCATTCACAGAGATTTATGCACCCGCATGTTTATTGCAGTCCTAGTCACAATAGCTAAAAACTGGAAACTACCTAAGTGCCCAATATCCCATGAATGGATAAGGATGTGGTACATATGCACAATGGAATACTACACAGCCCTTAGAAGAGATGAAGTCCTGTCATTTGAATCAACATGGATGGATCTAGAGGGGATTCTGCTAAGAGAAATAAGTCAAAAGAAGAAAGATAGATACCAGATGACCTCACTCATAGGTGGAACATGAATAGACAAAACAAAAGAACACATGAAACAAAATCAACCCTTGGACACTTGCAATAGATCTGAGGTGACCAGTAGAGAATGGGACAGGAGGCGGGGGCAGGGGCAGTTGCAGCGGGGCGCAAGTGGTGCTGGAGCCCACTTGGACAATGGTGAGGAGCACTTGGTGATGTGGAGGAAGGCAGAGTGTGTTGACATATATCTGAGGAATGGGAAGCCTATACATATGAGTTTATTTTAATGTTTAGAATAAGGAACTACAATAAAATAATGAAAAAACAAACAACAATAACAAAAAGCATAATCTACAAACACCAAAGTAAAAGATTCCTCTGGACATTTCAATAAGGGTTTATGCTATGTTACAGAAGTCCTTTGGGGGTTTTGCTGTAAATACATAAATTAGAGACTAAGTTGTCACTTAAACTTATAAAGATATCTGAAAATGTCAATACAAAAAAGTCAGGGAAAATTATTTTATTTATTAAAAAAGAATCCTCTAGAACTCTGACTTACCATTTTAAAAGTCCTTAAGGGAAGTAAGAAAATGTTTTATTTTACTTATGGCTTCTTTATTATAGATTCACAAAATATTTGCCATTATTATTGTCATGTAGGACTTCATTTCCAACACATTAAAAAAACACTAATTCCTAAAACAAACCCCCCCAAAACACAAAAAACCACCAACAACAACAAAAACAAACAAGGGCTGAAGCCAAGAAAGAAGACAGAGTGTCTGGCGAACAGGAGAATCAATATAGAAAAGCAGAGAAGAGAGTTCTCAGCATTATAGTAAATATGGACACAACCAAACCAAACCAGACCAAACCAGGGAAGACGGAATTCCAGTCAGATGTATATGGGATGATTTAAATGGAGCTGCTAGTGTACATGGTATGTCTGAATGTACTGAAAGGATGTTTAAACTTCTCTCAGAGTGTTTGGCTATGAATCACTGAAAATTAAGCAAAGAAAACATGAGGACATCATTATCATAGAAAATAAAACATTGCACCATAACAAAAATGAACACAGTATACTATGTAGGTTAACTATGAATAATATTAATAACATTAAAATAATTTAAACATTGAATACTGATTAAATGAGAATTATATTTTAACTACACAGCAAGATGAAGAGGAGATAGTGGACTGGGGAAGAATGTGTAGGTAAAATCAAATTCTTATCTTCCATTGTAGAAAGTCAAATCTAAAACTGAAAGAAATCAAGAAAAAGTGGACAAAGAATATTTAGAAATTAGGTCAATACTATAAAGAACAGTTAAAAAAGAGTATACATCATTGGTAGGGAAATTTGGGGCAGAGCCTTTGCATTACTATTTGACTATTATAACTATGTAGGACACTAATTGATAAGTTAAAAATTAAAATTTAGACAAAAAGTAGCCATATCCATTTTGAAAAGTAAAAAAAAAATATATGTAGGGATTATTCACAAAGGCAACGTCCCATACATGTTGCCTTCATCTTCTCTTTTCTCTTCTCTTCTCTTCCTTTGTTATGGCAAGTAGTAGTTACATGTATTTTTATTCTAACTAAAATGATATTTGTTTTGTACTTTGATCCTAAAAGTGGAAAGACATTCGTATGATTTAGCCAATTAACAAACCAATGAGACAGACCTGGTAAAAATCCTCTGGTGGGGGCCTACACAGGCTGATCAGGAAGAATTACATTCTTCTTCTAATATATTATTGCATTGTATTGTATTATATTGTTATATGATCATATAATATACAAAAGCAACAGGGTGTTTCAGGAAGAGTTTTCGTAAGAGATGGAGATGGGAACATTGAAAAGGAAGCAATTGTGTTTATCATCTGTCAAACTAAACTATTCCCAGTTCCCCAGGAGTGTCATGTTTTCTTACTCATGGGTTCTTTGGTTCTTTGTGTTCATTTTAATGAACCAGCCAGTAACTAGTCTCACCACTCCTGCCATTACCTTGGATATCAGAACATGCTAAACTACCTAGGCTTAGATTGCTAACCCTTTCACCTATTTTTTTTTTTTTTGTGGGGGTGGCGCTGCCCATACTTATTTCATAGGATTTTAAATAATTCTCAGAATGACATATTCAGAGGAGACAATTTAGTTATATTAAGGTTTTACAAAATCTCTTCTTTCCTTTGATGGCACTAAAACAGGAAACCCCAAGTTTCTTAAAATTGTTCTCTTGTACATGCCTCACTCTGACATGAACAACCAAGAACAGTGGAGGACAAATCCAAAAGCAAAGGAGAAGCTCCTGTTCTTCCAAGCCTGTAGCCCTTCCCTTCATCAAAGAAGCCATCTGCCACTCCAGGGGCCTCCAGCCTTCTCCTAAAGCAGAAATGATCTTTTGTCCCTATTCTCTAGGACAATGAGGAAAGGGAAATTATTTATCTTCACTTACAGAGTAAGGATGAGTCATTCCTCCTTGCCATGTGGCCACCCCTTCCTCTCTCTCCTGAGACCTCCATACCTCAGCTAAGGATATAAATGTGGGTCTGCCCCAGACCTCGGAGTTTACCACCATGTAAGTTCTCCATACATATGTTCATTAAATTTCTGATTTTCCCTCATTGTGCCTAATGTTAATTTGTTCACTCTTCTAGCCTATGAAGACCTTACCTATACCTTTCTGATCTTATTTTTGCCCTCTTCCTACTTTCTAGTAGAATTATGATGAGCATTTAGTTAGGCAATGACATAAGGGGCAGTGAGACAAGATTAAAATTAAATTAGCCCTGGCGTACCCTGCTGGCTCAGGTGGTCAGCCAAACACTGAAGCAAGGACCCTGTAAAGCCCAAGATATTGTAAGACCTGGGGCTGGGGCTAATGAATAAACTAACAAAAGTGCTTGCTTCTCTTCTTTCCTTCCCTAAAAACACTTGTTTAGAAAAAATGAGAACTGTCTGAGGAATTCCAGTGACTATGGTTAACCCAATTTCTCAATTACGTAGTGTTTTTTTTAAGCACAGTGGTTATTGGGCAAGATTGTAAATTCAAAGTTTAGCTTTCTCTACTTGTCTTCTAGGTTACGAGACCCTAAACTTCATTACACATTTTAGTTGTGCAGTTTGATTAGTTGATCGAGGTGAGAGCTGGAGCAACCCATCCCAAAAAAACTAGTCAAAATATGGCAGGATTTTGATACAACTTGATGCCAAATGACAGTGTTTCTCTTAGACAGAACAATGACAGTGACTCCGTCCTATTAACGTTCATTTATTCAGTCAGTATTTAGTGAACACTTCAGTGCCTGACACTGTTCTAGATACTAAGGATACAGCTGTGGGGTACAGTAATATAATTCTACTGGATTGTGTGCTTTTTACATGCAGCTATGCAAATTGAGAAGATGAATTTTCCAGCCTCTCATAAAAATCCAGTCCTTTGTTCTTACCTGGCTGCATTGAACTAACAGTTTCACAGAAAAGGGACTTTTCCATGAAATTTTTAGTGTTCCTATATTCTGGTATTCCAGGAGAAACAAGCTTTATTTCTTTGGTAGTTTGTCTTCAAAAGTGTTCTCTCACCCCACTTTCTCTCCCATGAAGAACTAAATTCCAAGAAAAGCCTCAGCTACTGCATAGTAGAAATCAGTCCCTAATGATATTATATTTGCACAAATTGAAATGGGGTTAAAAGCTCAGATTGTGGATTCTTAGAGTTCTTGCTAAGCTGGAAGCTTTTATGGGCTCACTTTAAATTGAGAGGCAGAGTTTAGACTCTTTTGTTACTTAAGAGACTGAGCAAATTAGCAAGTCCAAGGCAAATCTTTTTTGATTACTGAACTATTACAAATGTCTCCCGGCCAAAGAATAACCTCTCTCCAGAGGGAAATGTTCAGCGGGACCTTTTGCTTAAATTCATAAAATCTGTTAAAGCAAATCTCTCACATTTCCATTAAGTCAGTAAATTACTTCTAGGGGAAGAGGATAAAATGCCAACGATAAAATGGCTGGACTATATTAATGATGGGAGGTGGGGCTGCAAAGGTGGAAGAATTGATGCTACATTTACTGTGCAGAGAATTTCAGCCTTTTTCACGTGTTGGACTAAATGTAAATGATGTCACCTTCTCCTCCCCTAGTGAGAGGCAAAGTTATCAGCCCTCAGAGGCTTCACTGAACGCACATTGTGTGGCTGACATTAAAATGACTACAAGGTTATTTCTTCCCGTGTCTATTCCCTTGGAAATTTTTTCAAGATTTTATTGTAGATGGGAAAAATGCATAATGCTATGGGAAACAAAGCCCTAGACACATTCTTGCTACTGGATTATTGCCATTCTATCTCAATTCTGATTGAAATCCAAGACTTGGTATCCAAGACTTAATGAGATGCTGGCAAATATCTTTCTGCCCCAATGGAAATGTAATCTTTCTATTGTACATTTGTCCCAGTGAATTTCATCTTCGAAAGCATTTTGCATTTGAATCAGAAAGGTCAGTGCTTGATAGTAGACTAGGTGGTGCTGACCCCATTCACTTTTGGGTGACATTGATCCCCAAAGGTGTAGAAAGTATAGCAGTGAGTCATATGTAATTAGCTCATTGTTTCATTGAGAGTCTTAGTTATAATAATACTGCTCAATTTGTTTTGGAGTCAAAAATCAGGTTTTACTATAAAAGTCACCTGCCAATTACCATATCTACAAGGCTCCCCAAATATATAGAATTAGTATATTGTCTCTTAATGCATCTTGTGTAATCAAATCACAGTTACTTAAGGGAACTCAACCATGTCATATAAGCTGTCCCTAAATGGACCGTATTTTCATGCATTTTCCTCACTTTTGTGTGAATGAAGCAGTAGTTCACATACTAAAATTTAAAGTTAAAATGCTCCATCCCTTGTCTATCCATTAGCAGTCTCTGAGCTTTTGAACAGAGTTAATCAACAAGCAAAGTGCTTAATTATACTCTTGTTTGCTAAGGTTGAGATAGTAGAGCATGGAGAATCTAGCTAGTGGTTTTTTTATGCAGATTAGAGGCAATAACAAACTTGTAACAAATAGGTTACAAACATATCTGTAAATATTTGACTTGAGTTACATAAATCATTTCATATCTGTAAACAATAAAGCAAATCCTAGAAAGCATGTATATACATATATGATAAAACAAATCCTAGAAAGCATATATATACCTATATGCATATTTTTAAAGTAAATGCATGCTACCAACATATAAAAACTGTTGCTTTTCATGCTGTGTTAATATCAAAAGATTTCACTGGTATATGGACATGGCTTTTACAAGTAAATTTGCAAATCAAAAAGGTCTAGCATATTCTGCTTTAAATTCACTTGATTTAAATAGTGACAGCTTTCTATTCTATGCAATATGATCAATTTAATCAAAAAATGAATAGAACTGCTAGAGAGATTTGCTTATATCAAGAGACCAAATGATTGTCTTACAATAGCTGGCTTTAAATTCAGTTAATGAGATTCCAAGTGTGGAAGACATTTAAGAAAGCGAGTAGCTAGCAAAAAAAGAATTTAAAATCTGAGTGAAAACAAAAACTATTACAATTTCAGAGTAGTAAATTCACTGCCATCATTGCGTAACATTATGAAATTGGTTAAAAACAGAGAAAGTGAAAAGTTTGATATGATGATTTCTTTGGCAAAAAGAATTTTCTCCAAGTAGAGAATGAAATTCACAAAATATTTAAATGTGCTTATTGAATTTTTGCAATAAAATTGGGCATGCCCTGGTGGCTCAGGTGTTAAGCTGAGGATAGTGCCTGGGGATAGTCTGCATACAACCCTGGGTTCACAGTCCAGGGCCAGGGAAATCAACTAAAATGAACAAATAAGTAAATAAAACGTTTCTTTCTCCTCTTCCTTCCTGCCTTCTCAAAGTCTGCCTGCTTTCATTGCTCTTTCAAAAACAAAAACAAATAAAAAATTTAGCATTATGCAAATTCTTGGAAACCATAATTCTGATTTTCAGGAATTATACTAAAGGAAATTAGGGGTTTAATAAGAAGGTTTAAAGGAATTTAGTTGCATAACATAGTGCTATTAATTATGACAACAAAAACATTGGAAAGCTTAGGAATCCTGCACAAATAGTATGGTGCATATATTATTTATAATATAAAGTATAGATTCTATACAATGGAACACTATGTAGCTATTAAATTTATGTTGCAGAAATATAATTGCAGGAACACATTTGTTGATATGGAAATATATTTGACATGTTTACACTGTGTAAAAAAAAAAGTCCCGTTTATAGACGGTAAGTATGACCTTGCCTATAAGGATATATATAGTATGTTTTCTGGAAAAGTAGTCACCCAAATATTAAGAGTTGTTATCTCTGAGTGACTTTTATTTTCATTTTGCTTCTTTATTTTGATCTGCATAATTTTAAAAATCACAGATACGACAGGAATAAAAGACTCCAGAGTGCCAGAAATGTTAAATATTATTCTAGCTAGAATAAATCTATCTTGGCTGTTAGTCTCTTAAAATTAAGGGAATCTGATCTCAGTAATTTTTTTAAAGGAAGCAAGAAAATAAAGAAAGAAGGGGAGAAAGAGGCATTTTTACTTAGTTGGGTTTTTTTTTTTTGTTTCTGCCCCCACTCCTCCCACCCTCACCCCTCTGGGAACTCAGGTCCTTGGGCTTTTTACATAGTTCACACCTCCGCTAGCTCAGTCACCCGAGTCATCAAGGGCACACCTGGTCTCCGTGATGCTTCTGACACTGAGACTCTGCCATTATTTCCGGTTTCCTTGTATGCATGCTGAGACTGTTTGCTTTTGTTTTATTGAGGTAACATTGATGTGCAACACAATATAAGTATTAGGTGTACAGGTGTGTGCTGAGTTTAATAATGTCAGTAGATGGACCTGCAGCAACACAGGGAGCTAAGAGCCCTGGCAAAGCCCAGTCGATTAGACACACAGCTGATGGATTTCGTGGTGCCTTTGTTAAGGGAGAAACCAAGAATCACAGTAAAAGTATCTTATGTCAAGTTGGGACTTACTCAAACCAAAATAGAATTTCCGAGGCAAATTGTGAGGTTTCCTCTTAAATCCCAAGTATTTACAACAAACAAATGAGGCCCAGGATGGTCAGCTTTAGGCACTGAGAGAGCCTAATCAAAGAAAGACGCAAATATGTGCCATACTTAGGAAAGGAAGAACCTGTCACACAATAAGTGATCAATTAACAGTTGTTGACTAATTAAATGAATTGAGTGAATAAATACATGAATAATTTTTTTTTTTTAACAAAATGTTTTAGGCTAGGTCTCCTGCTAAGCAGATTGAGGAGACAGAGCAAAGAGGGATGAGGAAGAGGAGGAGGAGGCAAAGAAATCAAACGTGAAAATTGAGTTCTGGTACAGTCTGAAGGAGGCTTCAATTAACTGCAGGAGGTGCTCCTGAACTAGAGTGATCTTAGAGTGTTGTTCCAAGTTGAGCCAAGGACTAGCCTTTAAATCCACTACGATCAGTGTTGGATGCCGGCTGCCTTGGACAGAGCTGTTTCGTTCTGCAGACTC
The DNA here is from genome assembly GCA_004363575.1 of Solenodon paradoxus. NCBI lineage: Eukaryota > Metazoa > Chordata > Mammalia > Eulipotyphla > Solenodontidae > Solenodon > Solenodon paradoxus. Next base: position 338,494 of record RJWH01001479.1, read on the forward strand.
CATCCCCCAAAGGACTAACAATGGACACTGCCTTCTGGAAGCCCTATTAGCGGTTGGGTGAATAAGTCTACAGAGGATTAAAAGATATGTCACCCTCTAAAGGTATGTCCATATCTCAATCCCCAGCACCTATGAATGTGTCCTTATTTGGAAAAAGGGCCTTTGCAGATGTAATTAAGTAAATGATCTCAAGAAGAGATCATCCTGGATTCCTGGGTGGCCGCTTAATCCAACGACAAGTGTCTTTAAAAGAGACAGAAGAAGAGAAGTCATGAAGAGACAGGGAACAAGGCTGAGTGAGACAGGCAGAGATTAGAGTTATGCTAAGGATTGCTCAGAAACAGAAGTTAGAAGAAGCAAGAAAGGATTCTACCCTAGATAGAACCTTTGGAGAGAGTGAGATTTTGCTGCTATCTTGATTTTGGACTTCTGGTCCCAAGTACTTTGAGAAAATAAATGTCTATTGTTTTACACTGAATTTTTGACTCTTTTTTTTTTTAAAGCATCTCTAGGAAATGAATATGAAGCCCTTCTTTCTGAATTGGGATCTAGGTAACATCACAGGACTCACCAACACCAATATTAAAAAAAAATCTATAAAAACTCAGAAATATATTTTAGTATATTCCAATTCATTTCAGTTTTGTGGAGAAAGGGCCTGCTCAGAAAAAGTGATGTAAAATGAACATTAATAATTCTAATGGTGTATGTGACCACAGAATTAATCCAGATTTAGAGGGTGCCTGTTCTCGGTGTAAAATGACCTAATTAACTGGCAAGATCCCAGTAGAATTCCCACAGAGGCAGGCTTAATTCATATTTTTTCAGGAAGACCTCTCTGTTTACTTTATATTCAACCTTGAAATAATCTTTTTGCTACTGTATATCTTATTTCCAAAAGGAACTATACTATTTCTTGTTCTAATGTAGTAGTAGTATATTTATAGACTTTCTATAATTTTTAAAAATCATGCACACTATGTGGCTATAATTGCTTAGAAAAATGTATGCTGTAATTTAATTATATTTTGAATAAGAGATTTGTACTTTATAAGAGCATTTGCTATTTACCCACCAAGTCACTAGAAGAAAAGAAATCAAATTGATATGGAAGGCTTTAAATATTTACATTTCAACTAAAGCAAAGTGGGGGAAGTCTTAAGCTTTTCTTAGAATTAAAGTAATCTTTATCATTCAGAAATTACACTCCATCAAGAAAATTGCTATTTGTACTTTTTGAAAGGAGAGGCTATGTATCTATGAAATATAAAGCATAGAACTGAATGTGCATAGAGAAACCTGGAAAGTCAGCATAGCTTATTTGTGAAATGGCTCTTGGCCCCATGGAATTCTGATGTGTTCTTTACATAGATTAATTGTTTCCCTTCATTGTTGACTGTCACAAAGTGGAGAGGTCTAGAATTACCATGTTATGAATGTGACTGAATTGATTTCAAGAATATTTCAAAATAGGTAGTTATGAACAATGGATTGAAATTCTCATTTAGCAATCAGTATTATTTTAAATGACTGCCAGGATGTTTTTCCCTCCACATTGAGGCTGTACTAATTGGTCACATTGAACACAAAGAAATATTATATTCGGAAATGTCAAAAATACCAGTTAAAATATCCTGATACTTGGATTTAGCCCTTTCCCTTAGTGCTTTAAAGAGCTTAAAGAACACTTAAAGGGGAAAAAGTAAATATAGCAGGAGGGAATGAAGAAAGAGAAAGAAGAGTACGAGAATGGAAACAGGGAGTTGAGATGGGAGGACTCAGATTAAAAAACACAGATGCATATAGGACAAGCATTCAAGGAAGAGATTTCTAGTCTTAAACAAACTCTTCTTGAGAATAGATAACCAGAGAATACTAATTCATGTCATAAAGCTAGTATATAGCCTAGATACCAAAATGAGACAAGGGCAGTAAAAGAAAGAAAATTTACAGGGCAATTTTTCTCACTGTGATTTGGATGTGCAAATCACAGATAAAACATTGGCAGCTTGAATCTAGCAATGTATAAAAAAAGATAATAAACCATGATGAGGCTAGGTTTATTTTAGGAAAGCAGAGTTAGTTTAACATCAGAAAATCTTTTTTATTGTTACCATCTTAATAAAATAAAGGAGAAAAAGCACATGAATGTTTCAATCAATGTAGAAAAAAAGTGATATACAGCAAGAAGAATTCATGATTTTAAACAGTGCTTAGCAAACCAAGAATAGAGAAGAACTTTCACCACAATAAAAGATAACTACCAATTATATAGAGAACATGCTAGCCATTCTCTTTAAGATCATAAATAAGACTAGGATGACTATTATTGTTATTACTATGTTCAGTTCAATATTGTACTGAAGGAACAGTGAAAGAAGGAAGGGAGAAAAAGAAATGACTTTCAATATTTTCAGGTTATAATGTTTTCTATATAGAAAATATAAAAGACCAAAAAGATAAATTATTATAAATCCAGACTCCCAAAGTCAACACAACTCAAGAAACCATGGACAAATGGAAAATGTCATTCTAAAAATATTTATCATTCAAAATATAGTAAAACATAAATAAAGGTATCTGAAAATATATAAGCCCTTGTAGGGAAAATTACAAAAGTAAATGCAAGATATTAAAGATGATGTAAAGGGAAGAAAAATATTGTTTGTCAATCAGAAGATTCAAATTTGTAAAATATTTGCAAAAGTTAGATTAATATATTAAAGAAGAAACACCATGTTATCATATTGATAGATGTATATATTCAATAAAATTCACCAGTCCTTTATATATTAAATAATAAGATTTAGCAAACTAGAATAGATGGAAACTTCTTTAATACATAGCAAACTATACATTTAATAGTGAAATAATAGCATTCCCTTCAAACTAAGAACAAGCCAATGATTATACTCCTTGTGTTCCACATTGTACTGAAGAATACAGGTTAAGATAAAAGTGATAGCAGTTACAAATTATTAGAATGAATAAGAGCTTATCGAGTTTGTCTTATATAAGATGAATATAAAAAATGAACTTTATTTCTACATGCCAGTGGTAAAGAGCAAGAAAATGTAGCTTAATAAGAACAAAAATTAAAAAATAAGGTATCTAAAACTAACTTAATAATACAAATTTTAGGTTATAATAGGCATATTAAACTCAATACAATGATATCAAAAGATTATTTAAATAAAGAGGATGATCTTTCTTCCTATGACCATAGGAAGAAAGATCCAGTATCTAAGGTGTAAATTTCTCTAGATTGAGCTAAAATTCAATGCAATTCCAACTAAAATCTCAACAGTTTGCCATAGAACTTGACAAACTGATTGATTCTAAAATCATATATGGCATAGGAAAGTTTAATAAATGGCCAAGAAACAGTGTGGTAGAAGAGATTGAAAACTTTTTAAAAAACTATCCCATTTACAATAGAAACGATAAAAGAATTAAATACTTTAGAATATACTAAAATAAGGAGGTGAAAGACCTGTACAATGAAAACAATAAAGCATTATTAAAAGAAATGGAGGAAGATACAAAAAGATGTAGAAGTATTTTATGTTCCAGGTGGGAAGAATTGTTAAAATGGCCAACTTACCTAAAGCAATATACAGGTTTCATGAAATTCCCATGAAATTTCCCACTGGCATTTTTTGGGAAATAGAATAAAATTTTTAAAAAAATTTTTATGGAATCACAAAAGGCCCTGACTAGCCAAAACGACCATGAGAAAAAAGAACAAAAGTGGAAGTATCACACTCCCAGATCTTGAGCTATCCTACAAAGGATTGTGTTGTTGGTACTCTGATAAAAACATATATACAGTTCAGTAGAATAGAACTGAAAGGAAAGTCTTAACAAATTGCCTTGGGAAAGTTAGACAGTCATATGCAAAAGAATGAATCTAGACCATTCGCTCACACCACACACAAAAATCAATTCAAAATAGGTTGGGGACTTGGATATAGACTGAACGACATAAAAAACTTAGAAGAAGATATAGGCAGTATGTTCCATGACATTGACCTTAGAGAAGTCTTGGGTACTCAACTCCAGCAACAAAGAGAAAAAAATTAAAAAATAAACATTGACAGAAGAATTGACTAGACATTTCTCCAAAGAAGACCTACAGGTGACCAACAGGTATATGAAAATGTTCTTTCTCACTTGTTATTAGGGAAATGCAAATTAAAACCACAATGAGATATCACCTTCTACCTGTGAGAATGGTTATTTCCAAAAGACTGGAAGCAACGAATGTTGGTGAGGATGTAGAGAAAAGGGAAAAATTTTTACACTGTTATTGGGAGTAATATTCATGCAATATTTATGGAAAATAGTATGGAAATATGAGAATGGAAATTTCTTATGATTCTGAATATTTGCCCCAAAACACAAAAACACTAATTTTTCAGAGATATATGCATCCTGATGTTTATTGCAGCATTATTTGCAATAACCAAGAATTGGAAACTACTTAAGTGCTCATCATCAGATGAACTGATAAAAAAAGATGTAGAATATATACACAATGGACTATCACACAGCTCTAAAAACAGATAAAATCCTGTTGTTTGCAATAACGTGGATGGAGCTAGAGGATATTATACTATGTGAAATACGTCTGAAGAATGACCACACTCATATGTGGAATATAAAGAAACAAAGCAAATGAACAGACAAAACAAGAGCCATCCTTTGAATATTGACAACAGAACTGAGTTGGAGGGGGTTGAGGGTGGGAGCAAGTGGTAGTGAGGGGGCCAGTGGACAGTGGTGGAGGATTTTAGTGGTGAACGTGGTGTGTTGTCATATATTTGATGAATGGGAAGCCTACACACATGGACTTGTATTATTTTGTGGATCAAAGTCACCTCAATACAAATTAAAAGAAAAGCATAGCTAAAACAGGGCACACTTTATTGGCTCAAGTGCGTGAGCTGGCTAGGGTGTGGAAAACACAAGGACCTAGGTTTGCAGCCCAGGGCCAGGCAAAAGAACTAAAATAAACAACTAAATAAAAACGTTTTTTCCTCCTCTCTATTTCTTCCTGCCTTCTTTTCTTGAAAAAGAAAGAAAGAAAGAAAAAGAATAGGTAAGATACTCTTGAAGAATAATACAGTGAGGGTCCCTGCTCCCTCAAATATCAAACTTTGTATAAAGCTACAGTAATTGCGTCACTATGGCACTGTTGTGGGAGTGGACCAAATGATGGGCCCAGAAACATACCCACACTTATTTGGAAACCAGCTAACTTAGATCTGGTCTTGCAGATCACTTAGGGAAGGAGAGTGAGTCAATTAATAGGAGTGGAAAATTGTATGTATATCCATATCTACTTATGAAAAAAAAAGAAAACATTTGTATGCCATATTCCACAATGTACCACAAATATCAATTCCAGTTTGGATCAAAGATACAAATGTGAAAAAGAAAAATTAAGCTGTTTTAGGAAATTAAGAGAGAATATTTTTGTGACTCAGTTATTTCAAACAAGATAAACAAAGTTTCAGTAGAGGAAGTCTGATGAAATTTATTACATCAAAATTAAGAACTCTTGGTGCACCCTGGTGGAGCAGCGGTTATGTCAACTGCCTCCAAAGGAGCGAGTCATATACTCCTGGGTTCCAGTAAGTGGCGTGGAAGGGGAGGGGTGACAACCAGTATGAACAACAAAGTAAAAATAAAACAAAGATGCTTCCTCATCTTTCTCTTTCTGCCTTCCTGCCTACTTGCCTTCATTTGTGCCTGTACTTTTTCTTAAAAACATTTAAAATTAAGAACTCAAAAGACTATATAAAGAAAGTGAAAACACAAGTTATAATCTGTAAGATTTGGCAACACACATAATGAACATATTATTGGAAACCAGAACTTACAAAAGGCTTACAAATCGATATAAAAAGAAATAACAATCCAACAGAAAAATGAGCAGAATGTGTGAACAAATATTTCACGGATAATATGAATGCCCAATTAATGTATGAAAAGATATTTAACCTTATCATTAATCAGGAAAACACAAATTAAGATCATAAGGCACTACCATTTTATGTCCACATATTGGTAAATGTTTAATAGTTAAAATATACCAGATGCTGGTGAGGATATGAAGCAACAGGAACTCTCATATACTACTGATGAGAATATTAATTGACGTAGCTACTTTGGAAAACAGTCATTATCTAATAGAGGTAGAGATGAGTATACTCTGTAATTCTACTTCTTCCTCCTACCAGAAATGCATTCATCTGTTCATCAAAAACTTAGAAATTCATAACAACCAAAAACTAGAAATAACTCAAATGTTCCCCTCAAAAAGGATGGACTAAATGGTCATATATTCATATTGTAGACTGCCATGGAACAGTGCAAATGAACTCTGACTCCTCAGATCAAGAGTTGAATCTTATAAAAATGATATTGAGAGAAAAATCAAGTTTTTCCGATGTCTAAAAATTTTACATGAAGTCCAAATTCTTGCACAACTAAAGACCTATTATCTAAAACTATACCCTAGGTGACAGAACAACAAAATAAAAATAAGGGAATCACAAACACAATTTCAGGGTAAATTATCTGAGATTAGGGGGTGGAACTAGGGAAAAGCAAACAAAAGACAAATGTGGATACCTACAAGTTCATTTTCTTTTTCTTTAATTTGCTTATATAAAATATACATATATTTTTAGTCTACAATGCATTCCAGATAGATGTCAATACCACTTCAGCTATATTTCTAAAGCTAAAATAATTTCTGATTTTACAAAATGGGACAACTGAGGCCCTTACTTGGGCTTATCAGATTAATTTAATTCTGTGATGTATTTTTGTTAAATCTAATAACTGGAGGAAAAAAAGCCAGAATAGAAGATATTAGAAAGAGAATGATGGGCAGAAACAAAAAGAAAAAGAAATTCTGGTTAGGATTACTTTAGGAATATTTTTGTGTTTTTAAAATTTGGTTATCACCTCTCTTGGTTAAAAAATAATGTGCTTAGAAATGTCACCAATCCACATTCTCTAACGTAGAAAGTAAAATGCTTGATGCCTTGCCTCAAGAAGACTCTTGATATACAACTTTATCTGGGGAAGTTCACAGTCTTCTTCTATTAACACGTTTTTGAAAAATTATGTCTGTTAATTACAATATCTTGCAGAGTATTTTCACAACTCTACACATCATCTGTGCTGTTTATTCACCCACCTCCTCCAATACTTGGAAAACAATGATCTTTTTATTACTTCTCTAGTTTTATCCTTTTCAGAAATTCCAGAATGTCATTTTGTTGGAATCACAGAGTATGGAGCCCGTTCAAAAAATTGACTTCTTTCACTTAGTAATATAAATTATTGGTCCTCATGGCTTTTCATGACTTGAGCACTCACTTTATTTTGCTCTGAATAATATTCCATTATCTGGATGTACTTAGTTCATTTATCCATTCCCATTCACCTGCTGTGGAGTATTTTGGTTGCTTCTAAGTTTGGCAGCTACAAATGAAGTCCCTATAAAGATAGACATGCAGGTTTTGTGCAGTTATGCATCTTCAACTCCTTTGGATAAATACCAAGGAGAACAATTGTTGGCTTGTATGGTAAGAGTATGTTTAGTTTTTTAAGAAATCAACAAAATTTCTTCCAACGCTGCTTTATCATTATGCATTCCTGTCAGCATTACTGTTTCCCAATCTTACCAGTGTTTGTTGTTACTGGTATTCTGGATTTGGCCATTCTAGTAAGTGTTACCTTATTTGATGTTCTTTTTCTTATTGACTTATAATATGGAATATGCTTATCTGCCATTTATATATCTCCTTTGGTAAGATATCTATTAAGATCTTTGGCCCACTTTTTATTTATTTATTTATTTCATTTAGTGTTAAAATTTTATTGAAGAAATATTGTATTCTAAAATTATATGGGTTTAAGATGTACATCATATAAGTCAACATCTGTATGTAATATACTAAATATACTACCTACAGTCTAAATCTATCCTTCATCATGTAATTAACTCTTAATTTGTCCAACACTTCCCCCTTGCCTCTGATAACCTGTAGACTAAAAATCTATTTTTGTTTGATTGGGTTCATTTGTTGGTTTTTCTATATAAGACATATAAGTGTCACTTTTTAATAGGATCATTTCTTTTCTTGCTGTTAAATTTTAAGATTTCTTTCTGTATTTTGAATAACAGTTCTTTGTCAGATTGGCTTTAGCAGATGTTGATACAAAGAGATGTTGATCAACACAAAGATGTTGATACAATGACAGAAAAATGCTAAGAGAGGGTCACCAAAAGGACTAGCTGAGAGGACCTGAAGACAGTCATATGCCATTGTGCATTTAGTACATTTTTTTTAGTCCCAGGGATATAAGAATCTGTGTGGTGTCTTGAATCTTTTTAAATAACTTAATATTTATCTGTGTATATATGGCAAAGAAATATAGGGGAATGCACAAAAATGCACAAAGTATTGACATTGGTATACATTGGTTATGTCCTGGGAATTTTCAGGTTCTCCGTTGCTTATTTCTGTCAGAGTTTAATTTCTACACTGAGTAGGGTCATCATTTTTTAGGAGGCTACTTGAGTCTACCAAGTTCTTCCTTGTCTAAGAATAGCTCCAATATAGAGAGGTAAGTCCCAAGGGATTTCAGTTCTGACCCTGTCTCCCTTACACTACTGATGGATTCAGGGGTAAAAATTTAAATCAAACTGGTTCGATCAAATTCTCTCTTGTCAATTAGAATGCTCTGGGCTACAAATAACAGAAAATCCCAAGTCCACTGCTCTAAACACTAAGGGCAAAAATGTTTCAGATAACAAGATACTCAAAGGATTTCTAATTACACAATGACATCAAGGAGGTAGGGATAGTTCACAATGACACCAATGACCCAGGTTCCTTCCCATTTTCAGTTTGGACATGGCTTTGTTAGCTTTGCTGTTGGCTAGAATTTCTCATAGCTGCAAAATGGCTACTGTGGCGCCTGGTATCACATGCAGACATGACAACATTCACTCTAGAATAAGAAAATAAATTATTTAACATTCATTCCAGTATACAAAAGTAAATTATTTCTTCTGTTTCTTCTTCCCAAAGCCACTCAGCTCGCCTCCTGTCCCGTACCATTGGCTAGAACTGTGCCACATGCCCACCCATTAACCAGTCCCAGGCAAAGGACATGAGACTGTCATGACTACTGTGGGCTACTCAAGATTTACTCTTGAGTCAGACTGGAAAGAAGACTCTACCATTATAGAAGAATTACTTTGTTGCCAGTGCTCTAAATATTTAGTCTACAAGCATTTGCTATTGAAGAACCAGGAGTACACCTGCTTCCTACATTTGCCAGGTTTTTATTATAAACTATTCCTTAAAAATCTAGAAATTTGCTCAGAATATCTCTAAGAGATTCACTCTCTCTGCTGCTGAAATTAATCTATATTGGTTTCTGCTCTTTTCAATAGAGACTACTTTATCTTATTCACTAAACATTTTACAAATTAGGTATCTAATACAACAAGTAATATTTTTAAATAGATAAATCAAATAAAGAAACAGAAACCTTTTAGTTGTGGAGTATCAGGTAGCACAGATTTGGAAAGGACCATTTATTATTCTGATGGATGACTATTGTCTAAACCTAAAGTTGGGCCCATAATTGAAAGATGTTACATGCATTTATAAAATGAAATATTTGAAATAACGGTAGGCTTGGAAAGGGATATGATTAATCTCTTGACAGAGATTGACTGTATACTTCCTAAAACTGCTTCTCAAAATTTAATGTAATAAGAAGCATGATGAATAGTTAGAAAATGCAGGTTCTAGGCTCAGTCTCTAGAGATTCTAATTCAATAGGTATGAAAGGAAAGCCTAGGAATTTAGGAATGTTAAATTAGTACCAACTGGAAATATCTGTAGAACATGGGTATATGTGTTAATATTATGTAGGTTCAGACAAAAGGGTACAGAGAATTGTATATGTGAGTCTAACTTGCAACTCAAATCCAAAATGTTCTTTAAACAAACTCTTTTGAGCACTTTTAAGTACTATGCAATACAGGACAATCCTAAAATTGGTCTGGAATATTTTCCCTCTGAACCGCTTTCATTAAATTACCAACAACTGACCCAATAATTGAGAAGATATTCTTATTTTATATTGGCAAAGCATAACAATCTACTTGGATGAGAGGGGAAAATTGATGTGGTATTTGCATTTGATTGCTCTCAATGTTAATTTACTTATATACATAACTGCAAAGACTGCAAGAAAAAAAGGAAATACTACTTTCAATGAGTTATTTTAGGATAAATTTTACAAAGTCTTATTTAAGTATTCTACCAATGTTTCCAGAGACTGATCGCTAGACTAGGTGAAAAAAATCTCTGGAAATTTAGATAAGCAACCCATGTGAAAAAAAATGAGCCCATCTATAACTGGAAAAAGAGAATTGGAACCTAAAACAAGTCTTTTTCTTTTTTTTTAAGCCAGGCCCAATAAAGCTGACTAACACTTAAATGTATTCAGCAAGAATAAACATCAACCCAATACTTAGAATTCTGTGAGGTGCTATTGTTTTGGTAACATCCTGCCTCACTAACTTATCCTGAAGGCAGAAAATGTCTGTTCTGTTAGCAAAAGCCTGGGCTGTTATTGAACAGTTGACAAATAATTGCTGGAGGTATCATTAAGTTAGTGACATGGCCCTCAGTCATGCTAGTCATGCTAGTCAACATTCATTTCCTGTGGTCCTCAGCAAGATGCAGTGTGGTTTCATCTCACTGTACAATGGCAGGAGCAAATGGAGGGGAGCCAGGCACAGACCTAAGAAGGAGCACAGTTGATATACAGCAGCTGTGTTCCTCAGTGCCAACATCTACAATCCAGGTGAATATAACATTACCAGCCATACTCTAGGTGAGTATAGTACTAAAATCTATAATCCAAACATCCCAGCACTGCCATCTATAATCCAGTTGAGTGTAACATAATACTCCAACAGATCCTGGTGCAAATGGCCATTACCACCTACAATTCAACAAACCAACAACCAGAACCACTTGGGCTAGTGCACTACTTTCTGAGTCTATTGTCAGGAGTTTTTCCTAACACCAACTCAGACAGCTCAAGAACTGTAATTTTGGCTAAGAAGGGAGGTTTCTTGTTGGATTCCCCAGTTCCTTATTAGTCTACCTAATAATACTCAGTTTGAGTTCCATGCCAACATTTTCTAAATTGACCTATAATCTGTGATTTTTTTTTTTCCTTGAAGGAAGGAAGGAAGGAGGAAAGGAGACAGGGAGGAAAGGTAGGAAGAAGCATTTTTGTATCTCTCTCTCTCTCTTTTTTTTTTTGGTCCCTACCCCAGCCCAAATCCAGGTCCTTGGATTTTACATGGTTCACAACCCAGCCGTCTCAGCCATCTAAATCACAAGGGTGCACCCTAATATTTTATACTGTGTTGCTAATCATTCAAAAATCACCGATGATATCAATTTTGTATTATAAATAATCACCATTTCTTCTTTTTCAAACAATGTCTCTCTACTTATGAGAGCAAATATCATTAAAGCACTATTAAACAAATAAACACATACTAAATTGACATTAAAATAAACTAATCTGTTTGGGCTGAGATTAGCAGTCAGAATTTATCAATGTCAGTAATAAATCTTCCCTGTCCACCCCATTCTCCCTTGTGCCCATCTCCCCTCCCTACCCTCACAAAGGCAGCAAAATCAGCTCTCAGATCATTTGACCTGGTGAGAGGTGTCCTCATGTGTCTCTGCCTTGCAATGTCATTTTAAGACCTTCAAAGAAAGAGTATTTTTCATTCATAGTGTCATATAATTAGCAATGGCATTTTTAAACAGTAGAAAGCAAGTCCAAAAAATTTTAAATATACTTACAATGTTAGACAAGTTTTGAAGTGCTCTCAGTAGCTCAAACAAGCAGCCCCTTGACTCCTTTAGGTGAGATTTTAACATAACGACAGAAAGTCAGCAAAGATTTGACATCAAAGAAACAAATATTTCTAAGGAGCAGATGTTAAAAAATATGACTTGTCCCTTAAAAATCAAACTAAAGCCAACTTGAACCTTGAATTTTTCTGGGTTTTGAAACCGGAATGACTTTACCTTCTCTGCTCAGAATCTGAAGAATTCTAATTGTACATTTTGTGAGAAAATACATGTTTGACAGTAGCTGCCTCTTCCACTCCCCAGCAACAAAGTCAGAAATGTTTATTTCAGAAAGTTAATTTCAAGTCAAGCTTCCTTTTATGTTTTAAAATAGGTCTTAAGAGAGAATATTTAAGCATAGCCTCAATTTAATTGGTTTAGCACCCTGAAAACTCATGTTAAAAATAAGGACATTTATAACAAAGGGAAACTGCCATGGCAGATAAATTATTACATTCTCTGCTCCCTTTGGATGTTAATTCATTGTTTTACAAGTCTACCTTAGTTTAATTGCTTTTAATTTTTTTGCCTTTTCTCCCCCATAAGCCTTTAGAGTAGTCTCAGCCCAGGAAAGTATTGTCATTTGCAGAAACTGGCAAATAGGTCATCTTAGTCGGTAACAGCAACCAAGAGTAAGTATCAAAAGATGCAATTTCAAAATCCTGGCTTTTAAAAGAACACATGTAATGCTTTTTCTCCATGTTGAAAGAACTGGTAAATGTTAGAAATACCATTTAAATTGATAATCTCTGTGGATGCCATCCCAAATCTTCATCCAACATTTTTTGGCAGAGTTAAGTCCCAGATCATGTGAACAGAATCAACTTTGGGAAAAAGGAAGATTTATCTCAGATTTTACTTTTTAAGTGACAAGTTCTCAAGGTTTAGGAAATCCCTGTTCTCGCTCTTGGTTTCAGATTTTATTTCATTCTTTATGTCACTCTCCAGATGACATGGGGAGGACAAAGAGTAAAGTCATAGATGCTAAGACTTTGAGCCACTTACAGCCTAGAGAAGGGTTTAACCTGTCATCCGAGGAATAGGGAGGAAAAGTGGAAAGGAAGAGTAGCCTCAAATGTTTATGAAAAAAGATACAGAATTACAGTGTCAGAACCTGAAACATATAATGTTATAAACCAATGTTGCCTCAATAAAAACTTACCTGAAAAAACAATTCATGAAGAGACTCCAAAGACATAGCAAGAAGATAACAAAGTCATAATCTAATCGTCTTCTGTGGCTCAGTGGGAAATTTATAAAATTCTGCTGCATGGCAGTGAACTTGTGAGAACTGTAGAAACTCTTGGCAGAAACGACACCATTCAAACTCCAGCACTCGAGACTTGACCAAATTCTACCATGGCTTCTAGTGGTCTAAGGCCTAATGAAACACGACGACAACTGAGATACCAAAAACAGACAAACCAAAACCCAGAGCAAACAGTTGAATCCCATAATTCATTGGAAGTGCTCAAAGAAGAACTGAGTCTCAAGGTTTGCTTTGAAGTCTCAAGGTTGGTTTTTTTTTTTTTTTTTTTTTTTTTATTACAGGTGAATTAAAAGACTGATAAATGTTAAATAAGTCATGAAGATGGATAAATGCCTTTTGGGGGAAACCCACTGAAATTCCTCATGCATTTTAGTTACCAATTATTTGCAAATGATTATAGTGCTGATTTGAATGAGAAATATATTTGTTATCATTATGTTAAGAAATTTACTTTCAATTAATTGAGATTCAGGGTTTTGACACAAAACTAGGCAAAATTATCTAAAAGATAATGACATTTTTTTCTGACACTTTCCAGGAAAATTTATCAGGAAATTTGCCTCAACACCAAAAACTAGATGTTATTGGGAAGAAGATTTAGAACCACCAATTGGTAAAATGATTCAGAATTTAATTTACAGCAATGAATCTATTTGATGTGGGGCGAAAGAATGTCATGTTTGAACATGTGACCAGAAGACTGTCCTGAGGCATAGATGTGAGTCCATTTGCAATCTAGATATAAATATTCACATGAAACTAGATATAAACTGTCTTGTAGCTTGACTCTCAAAGGTTTGAGCAGTAAGCTATAGAAGGCCTGTTGCCTAAACCAGCGGTAGAGTCTGCATTCAGAAATAATGTTAGTGCTGCTGCACCTTGATGGAGCAGCGGTTTGGTCAGTCTCCTTCCCACCCCCACCAGCCCTCCTGCAGTCCACATACATCCCAAGGACCCAGGTTCAAGTCACAGGGCCAGGGGGAACAACTAAGATGAACAACTAAATACAAAAATAAAATTAAAGTGTTTTTTTCCTCCTTTCACTTCCTGAAATTATAAAATTCTTACCAGAAACCTAGCTACTTTATTGTCCAAGTTATCCTCAGAAAGTGGTTAAAATATACAATTTGACCGTTAGTTTCATTATTTTAGTGTTTACATTTAATAATGTATTTAGGTAATGGTTTGTGTTCAGAAAAAGAAATTCACATTTTCTTTACAAAACACGTACATTATGAATAAGGAAAATGTTTAAATGGTAATGTGAAAATGATCATCTAAACCAAGACTATAGTCCATCTCATACAAGTTTGTTGAACTTCCGTGAATGATGCTGTGATGAGTAGCCCAACAACTTATAGTATTAGTGAGGACTCTCAGGGTTAAAGAGGATAGAAGTACTATTCAAACCAGTTCAGGTTATAAAGGGAATTTATGGAGTCAGTTACTGAAAAGCTTTATGCACTACTGGATCTTGGATCTTAGTGTAGTATCTTTCTCTTTATTTCTTCCTCTACCTTCCTCTGATGAATCAGATGAACTAGAGAGGAAAACCATAATTCAAATACTTTAAGGTCACACTTAAAATTACCAAGTGAGGAGAATCTCCCTTGAGACTCAAGTCTCTTGGTCTTACTTTCACTGTTTTTAAAATGAAAGACTTGAGCTATCATTTCCAAAATTCCTTCTAGCCTTAACATCTAGATTTAGCAAATAAAAATATAATGAATTTTAGTTTCAGATAAATAATGAGTAATATTTTTAGTGTACGTATGTAACAAATATCCTGCATTTTAACTGACCACCTTAACCCTGAGACTTATGTTTAATTCACTCATCTATTAATGCCATCTAAAGATTTATTCAAACAAATAGTAATTGGGCACCTGTCATGTAGCTAGATACTCTGCTAGGTCCTGGGGATACAGTGATGAGCAAAACAGACAAGATTCCTGCTTTCATGGGACTTCCACTTCTCCCACTGGGAATAGTGACATTAATTATATAATCACAAAGGTGAATATATAATTGTCACGTGTACCAAAGGAAAGAAGAGTGCATTACAAATTATTTGGGTTCAGGTATGCCTTCCCTAAGGAAGTGTTGCTTGGATTGTGACCTGAAGGCTGAGTTGGAATTAAAAGAGTTGGGGAAGAGTATTCAATATGGAAACACTAGCCAATGTCTCTAGTCTATGTTGAGATTAGTGACTCCAGAGTTGAATCGAAAGATTTTTAGCATCTTCTTGGGCAGGATTGGAGAACAACATGAGTAGAGGCATTCTTTCACCTCCTCATTCATTCTGGCTCTTGTTTTATGCCCAGCCTTGTCTTATGACTAAAATAGGACTCTTTCACGAGAAACAATACAGTTACTATAGGCCGACCCCATTTTAAATGTTAATATGAGGAAATGTGGGTATTAGCAGATACAACTTAGGTTGCCAGTCCTAAAGACACATTACTATTTCACTTTGATTATCCAAGATGATACTTCTACTTATTAGCAAAGATTAACACATGAAATTGTACTTTAAATTAGGAGATTGGAATTCTCACATTCATTCTGCTTCTAGATAGCTAAGCAAGTGTGGGCATGCCATTTAACTTCCGTGCCTCAGTTTTCTCAGTCACCAAATGGGATTCATGTTATGAATCCAGTATATCTCACTGAATTGTTGTGAAGACTAAAGTAATATGGAGGTGTACTCTTGTGGCTTAATGACTGAACTTCAGACCATGTAATCCCAAGGTCCTAGGTTTGAAACCTGGAGTCAGGGAAAAGAAAAAATAATAGTATAAAACTTCATATTAAAAAATGAGTTTTATTGTTCCTATATTTATTAGCCACAAAGGAATGGTTACTACCATTGGTTTTGGTGTGGAAAACTTGGATACAATATTCTCTAAAATATGCCCCTGAAGTTACCCTAGGTATATTGAAACTTGGACCCACATATAAGTGACATGATAGTGCTTTTTCAATTTTTTTTTAATGAGAACAGTATTTGTTGGTATTTCTCCAATGTGGGATTAAGAGGTTAATGTGCTTAAAACCCCTTGAAAGTAGGTTGCTACCTAAACACAAATATAAATCTCAGTTATTATTACTATCATTATAGCTGATTTTTTTTTTTAACACATTAAGTTCCCTCTATTGAGTAAACTGCTCAATTGTTGGAAGGATTCATGTCGTCATTCCTCTCTTCTCAATGTATCTTGCTGCTTGTTGAGCTAAAACAATTCTTTAGTTCCCAGGGTGCTTATTTAACAAATGATGCTGTGAAGTTCCCAAAGAAAGACTTTCAATTTTCCTCCTGTGTGATGGCTGTGATCCAGCTTCCACACCCGTGGTCTGGTTCAGTGGGATGTATGCTTGGAATTCGTCCACTAACATGCTGGCTGTATTTAATCTGGGCAGTTCTGTAAACTATAGGAGCACCTGAGCTTTTCTTCTTCTCTTGACAATTTTGTTCTCCTCTTTTCCCCTAACTTGGGAAAAAAAGTGAATTGCTCTGTATTTTTGAGTTAATTTTCTCTGACTTTTAGAAAAACCTGTGAAATAAGCTTATCTGCATTTTATGTATCTCTTAAATGGTACACATGCACATGCAGAATATTTTCTGGAAATGATAGTTGATAGACTCAGTTTGTAAGATCATGTAGCCAAGGTCACATTACAAAGGCAATACTAAAACACGGGCCTGCTTAGTACTAAAACCACAACCCTACTGCCTGTTTGTGGAAATAAAGCTGTTTTGTAACACGTGACAGCCATTCAGAGTATTGTCTATAACTGTATTTGAGCTGCAATGACAGAGTTGAGTACTTTCTACAGAGATTTTATGACTAACAAAATCTGAATTTCTTAGCTGGTCTTTCACATAAAAGATTGCCTACTTTGAGCTAGAACTTCAGAATCCTCTGCCTTTAGCTAACAGAAGGTGAACGGGCATGAAGTATTATGAAGTAGGGACTTGTGGGGTAGGTGGGGGCACCCAAAACTAAAGGGTATGTATCATTTCTACCCAGACTCTGTTGGTGAGTATTAGTTATATAGCTCCACTTGGATGCAAGGAGGTTAGGAACTGTAGTCCTGAGCAGTTCATTATCTGTGCAAACTGTACGCTATGCAGGTGGAATAATGACCTTTGATAGATCTGTTATCTATCAACTGTTATCTCCTGGAGGCTAGTAGGCACATTTGGCATGTATCTGCTCAGCATGACCCCCATCTTTGAAAACTGTAGCCTCCCAGAGGGTAGGCTTCTGTGGCTATGTCTTACTATCTCACTCTATTACTTGTTATGGATTATTCTGCATTAAAAGATGACGCTTGACCCAAAAGATCCTTCCAAAGTTTTGATCAGATACTAAGAGATGATAGTTCTTGATTTTCAGAAAATATTCTTTGTTTACTAAATAGTTTAACTAAAATGATATATGTCTACTCTCATGAGAGATCATGTTTCATTCTAAATGTTTTCCAAATTTTACATATTGCCAGACATCTTAAAATAATACACAAGGTTTATTAGACTAGTAGTAAATATCACACGTGCAAAAATTACCTCTTATTAGAAAGAAAAAAATCATAAAATAGAAAGACAAAAGATTACTACAAAAGAACATTGTGAGTATTCTTTAAAAAATGCATAAAATAGGACCATTGTACAAAATACTGATAAGTATTTTAATTGGGAATGCATATGAACATAAAAACTGTGGGTCAACCACATTTTCGCCCCCACTGGAAAGCAGAGAAAGTCACAAGCAGGAGTAGAGGATAAAGTTGACACACAGAAAAGAGTAGAGACAGGAGACCATGTGTTTCCACAGGAGTGAAGTTTCTTTAGCTCCTAGTCATTCGGGGGTTCCTGGTTATCATTCTGCTTAAGGTCCTCTGTACTTCCAAACTTTGAATCTTCTAAGATACATATTGTAGTGGACCTATCTGAATTTGTCTACCCTGTACCTTTTCTTTATTTGGTGGAACAACTCCTCTTCTACCTCATATGGGTTCTTGCATGTGACCACATGACCTTGCTTTTTGACCCGTAGTGATTGATAGGAGAGAGGCATATAACTTGAGCTAGGGCAGTTAAAGATGGAAATGGGAGAAAGAAGCTTTTTTCTCCAAAGAGGGAGTATCGTAGACCAATTCAGCCCAATGTCCACATTATTGTTACATTTTGAAGTAATTGTATACTCAAAGGAAATTGAAAAAATAATGGGAAAACCCCAATACCCCCTATCCAGCTTCCCCCAATGACAGTATCTTATATAACTATAGTACATTATTAATACAATGAAATTGACACTGGTACAATACAATTAACTAGACTACAAACCCTACTCAGATTTTATCATTTTTTACTTTCTCAGAATGTCTTTGTATATAGTTCTATGGTTTTATCATATTTACAGAATCCTATAACCACTATCACAATCTGACTCAGAATGCTTCCATCACTCCAAAGGAATAGTCTGCTACTCCTTGAGTTACTCCTCCCTAATGCCTAGAAGTCACTACTCTGTTCTCCATCTCTATTATTTTGTCATTTGAAGAATGTTATATAAATGGCATCGTCCTGCACATAATCTTTCAAAATTGACTCTTTTCAATCAGTATAATGCCCTTTGAGCCATTTAAGTTGTTGTGTATATCAGGCTTTTTATAGGCTTCCATGGTATGTGATGAGGGTACCTGGCACTAGTGAGTTTGATTAGTCCCGGAAAGAATTCGAGGGGAGACGTCTAGTCCCGACATCATGTGGCAAATTTATTAGAAAACAACTAAGCAGAAGAGACACGTGCAGCTTGGGGTTACAGGAGCAAGAGAGAGTAGTTAAGATGGAGTCTCATATATGAGAGGAAGGGATCTCCTTTTGGGAGTACCCAGGGGTCACAGCTTTCACTAGAGTCAGAGTTCAAAGGTAGAGGGTAACAAGGGGGTGTGTCCCCAGTTCAGATTGCTAGGAAAGGATTACAGATTATCCAGCCAGTCCCTTCTCTCCTATCCCTCGTCAGTATGGACGTACCACAGTTGTTTTAACCATCCACCTTTTGAGAACTTTTCATTTCTTTTTCCTAGTTTTTGTTTATTACAAATGAACATTTGTATACAATTTTTTGTGTGAACATAAGCTTTCATTTTCTAGGACAAATGCCCAGGAGTGCAATTGCTGGATCATCTGTCAAGTGTACATTGAACCTTTTAACAATTAATCAGATTGATTTCCAGAATGGTTATATCATCTTACGTTTCCAACAGCAATGTATGAAAGATTTCAATTTCTTTTCATCCTTGCTAGCATTTTATACTATCAGTATTTTTATTTTAATCACTTTTTTTGGTTTATAATAGTATCTCATTGTCATTTAATTTGCATTTCCTACATGGCTTGCAATTTTGAACATCTTTTCATGCACTTAGCAACCATCTGTACATCTTCTTTGGTAAAGTGTTCAAACCTTTTGCCCATTTTCAAATTAAATTGTTTTCTTACTGTTGGGTTTAGAATGTTCTTTATTTATTTTAGATATGTTTTGCAAGAATATTTTATTCTGTGATATTGTGATTTATAAGAAATGTTATTTGGGTCATCCAGACGACCAAAATGTATTTCTCTCTACCCATCTAGTTTTCTTCTACTTCTAAGTCTTAGCTTCCCCAAATCTTAGAATTTCTAAGTGTTGAAAGTGATAATTTGTCTTTTGTTATGTTAATCAGGTGACTTGTGGAAACACCAAAGGAGGGGGGTGGTTGCCAGGGGAAGCAGCCTTGTCAATGGAGGGTTGGAATTTTCAGCCCCACCCCTGACCTCCAGGGAGGGGAAGGAGACTAGGGGTTGAGTTCAATTGCCAATGGTCACTGATTTAATCTACCATAGTAATCTATGTAAATGTTGGGGGGAAGTGATGTTCGGCATTTAACTTCCCCAATCTAGGTGAGACCAGATGGACAAAGAGGATGAAGAGTAGCTGACAAATGCAACTACAAAAGGGCATGGAATTCCTTTTGGTGCCAGAGGCTTTTAGTTTTCTTCCTATCTTACATGGAACCCCCTGCAGCATGGCTTGAACTTTGAAGCTTAAAAACACTCCCTTCTTATCAATAGCCCTTCCTCAGGCTAATGAAGGGGTATAAATATAGGAATATCATAGCTATTCAGCCAGCCTTTCCTGCCCAGAAGACTATCTCCTCCTTTTACTTCCTTTCTCCATTTTCTCTAATACTTAGAAAATTACACGCTAACGCTCAAGAATTCTTTCTTGAACCATTTGCCACTGGACCCCAGAGCCCCAGTGTAAGGTTTTTCTGGGCTCTGCGAGGAGAAAATTTCAATCAGACAGAAAGCAGAATAGTCAGGGCTTTATTGGACTTTGCGCTCCCAGGCGAAACTCCCAAGTCTGCAAAAACGGGCCTGGGGAAGTCGCGCGCAGAACAAAGGGGTACCGGCTCTTTAAGCAGAGGAATTTCACGGGCTTCCCATATCGCGATTGGGGATTGGCCCTGTGAATCTAGGTGTGGGGGTCGCATCCCTTATTCTGATGTCATCCACCTTTTTCCCGGGCTTGGCCGCCTGGCATGCCCACCGGGCATGCCCGCTGTCCCTGCCCGCTGTCCCGTCTTTCTGAGCCAGCCTAACACCCAGCATCACTACCAAGTCTCCATAAAAATCCCAAAAGGGTGGGTTTCTGAGAACTTTCTGGGTGAACGTTCGAGAAAAGTGGCAGGTTTGGAAAAAATATGGAATTTCTGCCCTCTCCCCCATACCTCACGCTATGTATCCCTTCCATCTGGCTGTTCCTGTTAACAGGTTTCCTGAGTCCTATGTGTCATTCTAGCAAATTAAACGAACCTGAGAAGAGTATCCTGGGCACTTTTAAGGTATAGACAAGCAAACAAACTCAGGTAATGACCTGGACTTGCCACTGTCACCTGAAGTCTGAGGAGGGAGTCATGGGAACTTCTAATTCTAACTGACTGAGAAAGCAGGTAACAAGTGGCCTGGACTTGCTGCAAGTGTCTGAGGTAGAGGGAAGTCTTGGGAATCTGATCCCTTTACTGTAGAATCTGATGCTATCTCTGGGTAGATAGTATCAGCATTGAGCTGAATTCTTGGAACTCCTACAGCTGTCTAGGAATTGCTTTTTGGTGCAAACTCACCAAAACCACCAAAAGGTGGATGACGTCAGAATAAGGGATGCATCCCCCACACCTGGATTCACAGGGCCAATCCCAATCGCCATATGGGAAGCCCGCGAAATTCCTCTGCTTAAAGAGCCGGTACCCCTTTGTTCTGGGCGCGACTTCCCGGCCCTCTGCGGACTTGGGAGTTTCGCCCGGGTGTGCAAACCCCAGTAAAGCCCTGGCTATTCGACATTTTTTGTCTGATTGAGCTTGTCTCCTCGCGGAGCCCAGAAAAACCTTACAGGAAGCACCTGACACCTACTGCCTGTCTAATTGGGTTTCTCCCATGTATGCAAGGGTTGTACTGAGACAGGAGACAAAGAAAACAAAAAACTGAAAGTTGTCACCCTTCCAGTCAAGCATGAAAAACAGAATGTTTTGCAGTCTGAAGCTAGACCAGATGTTGTTCAACCCCTCCCATTTACCGAAGTCAAGGATTCCATCCCCACCCCTCCCAGCATGCCTAACATTCCAGCCCATATTGATAAGACGTCCTAACTCCCTACACCTAATCAACAGCACACCAGGTGGCCTTTTCAGGCCACCCCAACTCCGCCCGACCCCCACCCCACAGTGCTTGCCAGAGACTTCCCCTTAAAAACCACTCTCTCACAGCTTCTGTCCGATTGCTCCTTCTGTCTCTTCTCAGAAAGGGGTTTTCCCAGCCTGCACTTGAGACAAGAAGTCTCACTTAGAGCTGGTCTGGCTCCCTTGTCTCCAGCTCTTATTGTTGAACCGGTTTACATATACAAGTTATATTAAATATCTTTCTGTTTGGGGTTTCTTTTTCCTATGATCAATCTAAGATTTATTTGGCTTTGTGCCAGCCTAGAACCCTGAGGGGCCTGGGAAGATTGTCCCTTATTCCTTGACACAGGTGATTTTTGCCTTTATAATTTTCTACATGTATTACTTACAAATAAAAAAGTAAACTGTTATAACTTAAAAATTATTGGGCCCATATAAGTACTTTCTTTTATTCCTCCAGCCTTGGGTCCATGATTTTCATAACCTGCACCTTAGTGTTTTTCTTTCTTTCTTTCTTTCTTTTTTTTTTGGAAAAGTACAAGCAGGAATGAAGGCAAGTAGGCAGGCAGGAAAAGAGAGGAAGAAGCATCTATTAACTTTATTTTGATGTTCATATTTTGAGTTTAGAGAGGGGCTTGCTGAGATTTTTATCTACTTATCAAGTATGGATTAACAAAGAGGACAATATTAAAAACAAATTTTTGATATGCCCCGGTAGAGTAGCATTTGTCAGTTTGGCACAGTCCACATACATCCCAAGGACCTGGGTTCAAGTAGGTTGGGTCTGGAGGTAGGGGGAACAACCAAGCTATACAACTGAAAAAAACAAAACAAACAAACAAAAAAATGTGTTCTTCCTTTCTCTTCTTGCCTGACTGCCTCCAAACAAAATATACATTGACTATTGGTATTAAGTTTGGGGTCCCACCTACCCTGTAAGGCTAATGTCATATTTTATTAGAACCTCATGCCCTATCAGATAATTCCACTTAACAGGGCAGTAAGGGTAATTTTTCTTTAGGCATTATCCCAACTCTTAAACAATATTTTCTAGAGTATTTCTAGCTAAAAAGGGAATTTAGAGTTTAAAGTTTTGTAGTGTAAGCTTACAGAATTAACATTATCTATGTATTTTCTGACCAGTAAAAAAATAACTTTGAAGTACACTCAGACACACACACACACACACACACACACACACAGCAATATATACCCATAATCCACACTCTCAACCACAATGTGATTTTTACTAGAATTATCTTGAAAACTCTTAACTAGAGATTTTCTTCAAAACTCTTCCCTATCAAAAAGACTCTTTGTAATTTAGAGCTCATATGTGACAATATTGAGAGAAGTGTTTTAGACTCATAGAAAGGAGTAGACTTAGTTTAAGATTAAAAGAAATAGGAAGTTAAACTGGTTAAAACTGGAAGTAAAGGGCAGAACATTTGGGAAAGCAATAGCGACAAAGAGGAGTAATTTCAGAGCATCACAAAAATACTAGTGAGGTGAAGAAGAGGGAGCGAGGCTTTGCCAGTACAGAGGCTGGGTCAGAGCTGGAACCTATGCTTGGAACCCTGATCAGCAGGTTTCATTCCTCCAGTGTCCTAGTACCTCAGAGGACAATGACTGGCCAAAACAGATCAGGAAAAAGAGAGTCTGAAGATCAGGCACGGAGAAAAAGCAGAACTTTCTATGGAGGTTTGGCAAAACCTTCGGGGTGTCCTTGAGTCAAAATCAACCCTGAGATAAACCCGCATATCCTAGGAATGAGCTGCCTTAGTGTCCCTTAATGTCCTTAGCACCCCTGAAAATTGTTCTAAAAATTGTTTGTGCAACAATGTGAATGTACTTAACATTGCTGAGCTGTACATAGAAAATGGTGAGACAAACAAGTACTTGTGAGGATGTGGAGAAAAGATAACTCTTGTGCACTTAGTGGGAGTTTAAATTGATGCAGTCATTATGGAAAGCAGTATGAAGTGTCCTCAAAAATTTGAAAACAGAAATTCCGTATGATTACATTATTCCACTTCTGGTTATTTACCTGAAAAACAAAACAAAAAAATTTGTAGAAATGTATGCACCCCCTGTATATATTGCAGTATTATTTATAATAGCCAAGAGCTAGTAACCTAAGTGTCCATTAATAGATGATTGGATAAAGAAGATGTTTTACACACACACACACACACACACACACACACACACATACTGGAATACTACTCAGCTATAAAAAAAGGTGAAACCCTGTCATTTGCAACAACATGCATAGACATAGAGGAAATTGTGCTTAATGAAATAAGTCAGAAGGAGAAAGACAAACATAGTGATTTCACTCATATGTGGTATATAGAAAAATCAAGCAAATAAATGAACTGAGTGAAACAAAAATAAACTTTTAGTGTACAGGTCAAAATTAGTGACTACCAGAGGGAATGGGGGCAAATCTAGAGAAAGGAGTCAATTATATAATAAAGGATAGAGATGAATGGTTGTTGGTGAACTTAATATACTACATACATATTGATTTATGATGATGTACACCTTAAATATATATAATATTCCTTCAATAAAATACATTTTAATAAGAAACGTATAAAATATCATATAATTGTTATGTGTATTTTGCCACAATTGAAAAAAAGAGAAAAAACAATTAAAAGGAATAAAGTACTGATGTATATCATGACAAGAATGAACCTTGAAAATTAGGAACCCAGGTAAGCCAGACACATTTATATGAAATCTTTAGAACAGTTAAACGCATGGAGACAAAAAGTAGGCTAGTGTTGCCATGGCTGGAGGGGCAATTGCTGATGGACACAGACCTCCCTTTTAGAGTGATTAAAATGTTACAGAATTAGTTAATGGTGATAGTTGCATAACTTTGTGTATGTAGTACAAATTGCTGAATTGTATACTTGTGAGTTTTATAGTATTGAATTATATCACAAAGATATTTTTAATACTGCAATGGATTTCAGAACACATTAATCTCTGGGGTTCCCATTCAATTACATTTCCTGTAATTGTAGGTCTGTGAGGTATATTTTCTTGGCTACAACATATGAAGCTCTATTTCAAATATATTCGTGGTGTTGATGATGATAAGATCATGATAAGAGTTACCTAAAATGCATTAAGTGCAGACCCAGCAGGGTAATAGGCTAAATTATTTCCCCAGTGATTTTTTTCCAGGATTCAATAAATGCATGGTTCTGAGTTTCCCACTGAGGGTATATGAGTTTTGATGCTGCTATTTCATTGCTACAACCATTTTGATTCTAAGAGAGAAAAGGATGTATCAGCAGAAAGTAGGAGGCTGTTTCAGATCTCTTTGTGATCCTAATAAACATAAAATGGAGAACGAAATAGTTTCATTATTTTTCAACTATTGACCAGAAGCCCACTATGCAAACTGTCACTGGTATGGTTACTGCCATCATCCTCACTTGGGTAAACCAAATGGAAAGAGGGAAGGAAGGAATGAGTTCTAGGAAATAAGATGGTAATGCTTGTGGTTCAAAGTGTGTGGTAATTTAATTTCCAGACTCACTAGTTTAAGTGGAAGATAAAGCAAATTTAATTTTAAAAATTTCCCAGAGAGGTGGACAGGACAAAAAGAGGGACTAGTGATATAAGAAAACATTTTTGAAATCATTTACTTAGAAATTTGACTTTGAATTACATAAATGTTTCACATGATTAAAATAACTATGAAAATAAATAATAAGATTAATGAACCTAATGTGGATTGTGTAGGTGGTTTAACCACACAGAGAACTATTTTCAAGGTATTTTAAAATACGATAACTTAATTGGGATCTACCTTAAGACAAAAAGAACTGCAAAAATAAACTGGTAGTCATATTCTTCGTAATAATATAGGTATTATGTATGTAATTATGTTAATTCATTAGGAGCCAAGGTTTTCAAAATAAAAGTTACAAATATAAAATCAGAGAAGTAAAAACCATGTAGTATTAAATTTGAATTTAAATATAAATGCATGCATCATTTTCTATTAAATCACTTCCTAGTTCTATTTATTGGAAGTACCTAGGAGCAATGATAAACTCCTTATTACTGATATATCTTAATACCCAGACTGTAGACTCTGAATACAACTTTCTTCCTAAAGGAACCAGGGCTTCTTGAGGAAATGGCTGATTAACGATGACAGAAAGGACTATGACAAGTGTAGAATATCTTGTCATATTAGAAAACAAGGACACCATGAAAAAAATTAGATTCATAATAAAAGGATTCAGAAGCCAATTTGAAAAAGCTCCCATGAGGCAAACATGGGATAGATCAAGCATCAAAATGAATAATAGCTACAGTTGAATACAATACATAAAAACTGATGAATTTATAATATAGTAAATAAACACAAATGTTTATTATCTTTGGAGAATGCTAAGCAAGCAAATCATTTTTCAAAACAATGCAAAAAGAATCAAGCTTTTTTCTAAAAAGTTTCCTATAAAATTATTTTTTACAAAAATTTTTTTCCTATAAAATTATACCCCAAAACAAGCACATTGCTAAAGAAGTTTCTTTTGATGTATTTCATCTAATAAATGAAGAAGGAATAATAGCATATGATCCTTTTTCGCTACCATCTAAGGAATGAATGAATGGATATAAATGATCAACAATGAACTGCTAACATCACAGAGACAATCAGACATTTTGAACTAGCGGATGTTCCCTGTTCAAAAGTATTGTTGATAAACAAGAAAACCAGAATCCAATAGTCATTAGCAACATGTGCCAATTTCCATTTCAGTTAATCTCAATATACTGCCCAATATGATAGGCACTATTTATGACTTTATACATTTAATATACATTTAAAATAGTTAAAAGAAAAGAAAACAATTCTCAGTCCTCAGTCACCTCAGTCACACTACTGAAATAACCAGAGGTACAGATATAGAATATTTCCATCCTCACATGAATTTCTACTGAACAGGGCTGAAAAAACTAAAGAATAATTTATAGGCAGTACAGGAAACTGAAAACATATGATTCACACAGTATGAGGATTCAATCTCCAAATTCAGGATATGGGAAACTATAGAATAAATGACCCATATTTTTTCAACAAATGAAAAGGGAGGGAGGGAGAAGCTATAGTTCAAAAGATACTTAAAAATGTCAACCAGATGTAAAATTTGGACTTCACTTGTATATTGAGGTAAATCTGGGAAAAATGAGACAACTGAGGAAATTTGCACATTGGCAAGTTATATGGTGATACTAAGAACATACTACTTTTTAGTGATCATGATATTATAGCTATGCCAATAAAATGTCTCTTAACTTTTAGATATACATCTTTAAGTGTTTACAGAAGGAATAATTTGATGTGTAGATGTAATCTTAAAGCAATCCAGTGTGGAAAGAAAGTGCATCAGGGCATAAAAGTCCTAAGATTTGTCATATGTTATTAACTCCTCAAGCTGGGGATTTCATTAAGCTATTCTATTTTTAAATGTTTGCAGTTTTCTATAAGAAATACAAATACCACTGGTTTTTCTGTTAGAGTTATAAAGTTGATCTGAAACCATTTGATATTTTCAGCTGTTACAACTTTTGTATACAGCATGTGAGACTGTTTGGAGCACAGAAATGGCAGCATCTATTGTGCTGTATTGTTCTCTGACTAGCTCTCTCACCCTTTGACAAGTGACCTAAATTTGCTTTCCCATTACATTCGGTATAATACCTGTTAGAAAGTAGCCAGTAATTATTTGATATTCAATGAACACGATGAAGACATCATGGCACCCAAAGAACCATAGAAGATGCTGGAAAGACAAAGATAAATAAAACATAATTCTTGACTTCAGGGAGTTTATACTCACATGAGGAGGTGGTCAGTAATTCAAAATAAACAAATTACTATAAGGAAACAGGTCCAGAGAGTCCTGAAGAAGGGATTGTTCTATTTAGTAGCGGGGGTTGAGGAAAATCTTAAGAAGGCAGACTTTGCACAACATGTTCAAAGAAAACAATTGTGTTTAACAGGTTGATAGCAAAGGCAAAAAGAGGTCAGCATGTCCAGGAGACAGCACACATGGTGTTCACGATTCTAGAAGTGTTCATTAGTCAAAGTCCTGTGTATCTAAAATAATTGTGCTCTGAGTAATAGGGAATTTCAATTTGATTTAATAAATTCAATTCAAAGCTTTCTGTTCAATTTAATGAACATTTAGCAAAGCAAATGAATAACTGAAAATATTCTATCATTTGGTCACTCTATGTGTTTAACTTTCCCCGAGTCTGCAGAGACCCCAAAAGAAAAATAGAACTCATAAAGGATATTTTGGCCGTGTTTGAGAGGTAGGGTTTACGAGTGTGAAATAATTACAGAGAATGCTTAGAGAATAACTAAGGAAGATTTAAAAGAAAGAAAGAAAAAAAAAAAAAAAAAGAAAGCAGAGCTTCAAAGAGTTTAAAAAAAAAAAGACGAAGGTTTTGTTGAAAACTGATTTTGCTGGTAACAGTAGCCAACACTATGAACACACCAGGACTTGCATGAACACTCACACATATCACCTCATTAAACTCATTCATGAACAGAAAAGCTAGATTTCAGTGACTTATATAATGGATTTTCCCCCCATGTTTTAACTGTGGTTACAGGAAACATCATTCCCTACGTTTGCCTAAACTTACCTGGTCTTTGGTTACAAAATTGTGCCTGTGTGGGGGTGGGAGAGTGTGGGGAGGTTGAGAGGCTGTATCAAGAGGGAGACTAACCCAAGGAAATCTTTTGCTGCCGAAGTATGATGGTGTTTATGGAAACACACGAACTGGGCCAGTGTGACTCTTCATCGAGGCAAACTCAACTACAAACGCAAAAATCATCATAGAGTTGGAAGTGAAGGAAGGCACGAAGTGGAAAAAGCTGAACACATTAATGCCTAAACACTAGTGACAAGCCCCTATGATTCAACACAACTATCCATTCTGTTTTTTCTAAATCTAGTTATTTGGATTTTCCAAGGTCTCTTTTTTAGCTGATAAGAATTTCAGTCTTAGGATTCAGATGTGCAAGGAATTTTGTGAATTCTACTGTCGTCTTTGGTTTCAATTTAGACTTTTGTGTGAATACACATCAAATAAGGAATTCTCCCTCTCTTCTTCAGCTGCCTTTCTTCCTGTAAGGATATTAATTTCCAGGAAGAGAAGAATGAGTCCTGATATCAAGTAGGAGGTCTGGTCTGTGCAGCACTATTCACTTTCCACTAGGGACCCATGTGATCTGGGTGAAGGGGTCTCCTTTCCTTTCACTTGCATTTCTGACTATTGACTCCAAACCCAACATCTCTGAGGCTGACTCTACAATGAGTTTCTACATCTTTCAGTGGCCTAAGTAGTCACCTCTACTTTCTCTTGAGGCTCAGGGAATCTTAATTACATTCTCTGAGCTATGCAAGGAATGACTAGATTGTGAACCCTAATCTAATGATAGAAAATGTAGAAATTTCCTAAACCTTTCCTCCGGTTGCCATGAGCCTGCTCAGGAACCATGTGGGAAGCAGCACCTCTTCCTAGATATAAGCTTGAGGACTAGGAATAACCCCCAAATGTTAGTTTTTATTTAACAAGCTTCATTTGGCTCCACACAAATTAGCCCATGCTGAATGAAACATGGATAAATTCACCTAGAATCTTTTTTTCCATTACCTGCTCAAAATTCATTTTGGAGAGACATGTAAGTTGCTCTGCTCTGTTCAAGCATGCTTCTCTCTGTGGTGGTTGCACCCTGCATCTCAGGTACTGGCCCTTTAAAGGAACACAGCTAGACTTATATCCCTCTGGCTCTTGCATTAGAAAATTTACTTTTAAGACTCTTTTGGTGTCTGTTCTTAGTTTTAAGAATCTAATTTGGAACTCAAATGTGAACAATTATTTTTTTGTTCTTTTCTTCATATATTCTTTTCATAAATAAAGATGGTAAGCATGGAAAGTTTCTGCTGTCTGAAAAGGAGCAGGAGTATAATAGTTATAAAGTAGAGAAAACCTTCACCAACAATGCAAAATGTTGTCTGCTACATTACAATACTTGAGTATTTTTAAGAAGTTTGTTGAAACCTGTGCAATACAGCACCAAAAACACCTTTAAAATGCTGCTATTTGGATCCCAGGATAATTTGCAGTATAGGTTTCCTGAATTACAGTGTGAGAATTGCATGACATCATTCTGTCCAAAGGGGAAAAAATTCGATTCACAATA